>LPNX010904163.1:100691-118787 GCA_001517045.1 Pseudotsuga menziesii | reverse complement strand
GAAACATGTGTTTCAAGTGTATTTTATTAAATAATTGAGAAATTTATGCAATGGAAAACCGTCGCTTAAGCGACACTTAGAAGGACAACCGTCGCTTAAGAGACACTTAGAAGAAAAACCGTCGCTTAAGCGACACTTAGGAGGATAGCAATTTTAGCGCCGTCGCTTAAGCGACGCTTATGTCCATTATTTAAAAAAAAAATTAATCTTTCTGATTTTTGGCACGGTTAAAATAAAAAATCCACGCGCCGTCGGAAATAACCGTCGGATTTTGGATCAAAATCTAGTAGTGCATTGTCATTGTATATTAGGGGAAATGTATTTTCAGATAATGGCAGGTTCTAAATAACATATGGAATTGCTTCTCAATGGATTAGAAGTTGTTGAAGAAAGAGCATTTTCAAGTCAAAATCAATTGCATAACAACTATGCTAAACAAGTATGTGTTGTTGTAAATGTTAATAAGGTTTTTAAATAAGATACTCAGTTGCCTTACACATGAAGAGGTGTAGATACATTTCCATGACAAAAAGTGTTTTTCTTGAATGGGTCGATGGTTCCCCAGTAGTTTCTTTATGGTTTCCCAGTACTACAACCATGCCCTATTACCCTAAAATGTGCTCTTGGTGGGTTGAAGAAGTTGCAAGAGTCCAAATGACCCTTTTAGTGGTCATTTGCATTTTCTTTGAGGTATTGGTATCCTAGGATAAGACTAGGCACCCCCACGCTTGATGATCATGCTTATGAAGCATGTGGCAACCTTGTTGACTTAACTAAATTCTCCAAAACCCTTACCCTTGGTCCCTAAGCCTAAATATACCCCATGTTGTTTGTCTTTCCATTAAAACACTAATAATACCCTATTATTACATAATGATGCCCTTTGCGCCTTTACACTAGCCCTTGAAGCCCTACTAGTGACCCTTAAAGGCCACAAGGTTCATTAAACCCTTAACCCTAAAAATAATAAGACCACTAACTAAATAAATATTAAACCTAATATTTGAAAAATTAACACATATTTTAATAACTAATAAAACCTTAATGCCTACTCCTCTAAGTGTTTAAAACACTTTAAATTTTATAAATTACTTAAAAGAAATAAAATGTTGAAACTCCTTTAATAAATGAAAACAAGAGCCACAAGGTGGCAATGTCCTGCGGTATTGGAAATTAAATTTTAATTATGAATAAATTACATCATGGTTAGTTGGTGATTGGTGATTTTAATGAAAGAACTAGAAACACGAGATGGATTTTTTTAATGGAAGACATAAATTTATGTTCTTTGATTTGGAAGCTTTCAATTAAAATTTGGATCAATTATTCAATTGAAATTTGATTCAAACACAAAATTACAATAAGAATATAAATTCGTTGGTTGAAGGCTTAAAGAGGAACAAAATTAAGTAAGAAATCCCAAACATGACAATTCATTTTGAATCTTTATGCATTTGAAGGTTGATATATTCAAGTTCATTGTTTTTTGTTTGAAAAAGTTAATAATTGGACAAGCACACTTGTTTTTTTTATGTGAAAACTTTCTAAAAGCTCTAAGGTTTTTTTCTTTCTAAATTCATTGTTTCACTTAATTCACATGAATTTGTATTATAAAACTTTACCAAGCAATTTATAATTTGAAGACGAGTAACGACAATAAGTAGTGAAAAAAGTTTGCTTTGCCAAAAACATTGAATTTGTTCACTTATAGATCACTATTTAATTTTAATATTTGATATATATGTCCTAAACATATATATATTTTTAAGTTGCAAATGTAGCTTTAAATTGTATATCTTGTGTCTTTGTCAAGTTGGCTTATTTTTATGGTTGCAACAATTTTTATTTTATTTTACTCCCCATTCAGCTTGAAATCTGATGCTATAATATGAACATGTTACACTTTGTTAACCAAGAACATATTAATGTGTCAAATCAAAAACAAATCTTTATACCAGCCACCCACCTAAAATGTGTTTGAAATTGAAGTTGAATGGTGCTTTCGCAATGCATGGATAAATTTCAACATTTGGTTTCAATGTGGCCACATAATTTTGAAACAACTATTAATTGTTTTATAATTATTCTATTTATTAATCTCATTAATGCAAAATTAAAATATAAGATACAAATTAAAATATGACATGTATTTATACCAAAATTTTTGGTGCATCATATCAATACCAACATCAAAATTATATATATATTTCATTGTATGAACTTTAATAACTAAATGCAACTAAGTTTTATAAAATATCAAGTAACTAATAATGTTAAAATTTGGAAATGAAAATAAAGTTATTATTATTTCTTTATATTAATCACCCATCTTGAATGTGTTTCAAACATTTAAATTAAAGTTGAATAGTGCTTTTACAATATATATAGATAAGTTTTAATATTTGATTTCAATGTAAATACATAGTATTAAAAGATATTAAATATTTTTAAATATTCTATTTATTAATTTTTTCAATACAAAATTAAAACATTACATGCATTTAAAGTAAAAAATTAAATACATTATATTAGTATGCACATTAAATTTATTTATATATATATAATTCATTTTGTAAAATTTAAATGAACAAATCTAACAAAATTTCATAAAAGATTCATATTAAAATTATATAATATAATTAGTTTAAATGACCAAATCTAACAACATTCCATAAAAGATCCAATTTTGTATGGTAATTTCATTTTCCCTTTATCATTTTTAGGTTTTTAAGGTTATGTTTGATAAACATGACTTACCTTGGTTGATATTTTGTTTCCCTATTTTAGATTTTTTTTAAAGTATTTTTCTTTGTAGTTTTAATTTTATCAATATTTTATATTTTATATTATTTAAGTTATATCACATAGATCAAAATCTAATTTTTCTTCATTACTTTATGAAATCATTCTATAATAGAAAATAATAAAATATAAAATAATATAAATCTAAACTGATATCTCTTTTATAAAAAAATATTTCTATAATAATTTAATAAAAAATATTTCTATAATAATTTAATTTCATATAAAGACAACTGAACCAATGAATTTATATATCATTTATGGTTTCCAATTTTATTTTTACTTTTTCAAATTAAAAATTTATATATCATTTATCATTTGTAATTTGATTTTTACTTATATAGGATAATTTCAACATTTCATTATGAACTAAATTGCAATACAAAAATATTGATTGATTTAGTGAAGATTGAAAGTCAATCATTATTTAAACAAGAGATATAAGGTGGTAATGTTCTGCAGTACCTGATCAAAGGTATTTCGGACCCTTCATGCTGATTTTTTGCAGGGGTTTTTCGACTGGCCGGTGGCTGCTGCGATCTGAATCGCTGAGGTCGTAGGCGCTTTGGGGGCTGGCCCCACCTTCGATTGGAAATTGTTTTGTAGTTGAAGACGCAGGCTGATCGATCTGAGCCACCTCGTTGTCCACGCTGTGCTGGATCTGCTGGTGGATCCCAGGCCACTCAAGCTCCATGTGCTGAGTTTGGATCTGGTAGGGTAGGCTGATGACGACAGAGGTGGATACCTCTGAGAGATCAGATGCTTTCAACAGGATTCTAGCTTCTCAATCCCAGAGATCAGGCAAAGGAGAACTCCCGAAATTTGTGAAAAGACTCGAAGATGTACCAGAAGTGGCCCTGCCTCCAGAAGAAACCATCCGGGTTGCCCTATCTCTGGCAGACCGAGCCCTGATCGGTCAATTCACGGGACTTTGGCCCTCGCCAAAAACAACGGAATCCTGGATCCAAAGGAACTGGAGGCCATTGATCTCAAAAAATGTGTCCTCTTACTCTGTCGGAAGATGTTACTTCCTCTTCGACTTCGAATCCAAGGAGGACAAAGATCTAATCTTCAGGAACGGGCCTTATTTCATGGGGCCGCAGGGCCTCTATCTCAATGGATGGTCCCCGGACTTTGACCCGGAGGCGGACATTCCCAAAGCTGTCCCAGTCTGGGTCCGTCTCCCGAATCTCCCTATGCACTGCTGGAATTCCAAATCTCTCCGAGCCATCGGGAACGTCCTGGGGAAATACATTGACACGGCAAGCCCTAAGGACCAATACTCCTGTGCCCGTATCTGTGTGGAAGTGGACCTCGAGGCTGGTCTTCCGGAAGCTATCAAATTAACAATGGGGAACTGGGCTCACTTCCAAAAGCTTGACTATGAACAGCTCCCGTTTAAATGCAGAGGCTGTCATGAATATGGGCATTTCGCTCGGAACTGCCCTAAGAAGCCTGAGATCCAGCAAAACAAAGCAGAGGCTTGGCACAAGGTGAATAGGGCTAAATATAAAAATCAATCTGTTGAGGACCCAAAGAAGGGCGAGGGGAATAGATCCACTGTTCGTGTTGAAGGATCCCAAGAAATTCCTCCCCAAAAAATATCCATAGAAGTAAGGGATGAGTCAAACGAAATTGAAGCAAAATCTAGCAATGGAGAAAGTAAAGAAACCGGAGCAACCTCATCAGATAACCAAAGGAAAGATCAAGAGGAAGACACAACATTGGTAAAAGAAGGAGATAACTTGGGGCAATCAGAGGAAGAACAAGAGCCAGAATCAGATGAGGAGGAAGAGGAGGAAGGGGAAATTGAGTTGTCTACCCCTAGACGGACCAAAACCAAGGGAAGGAAATCTAAGAAATAACTAAGGGATCAAGCAACCTACAAGGACAAGCTGCAAGGGTCCCAGCTAACCATAGAAAAGATGATGAAAAACACAAGGAATACTCGCCAGCAGGGGCATGCCCAGAAAGGGATGCCTATCATTTCCAAAAGTAAGTAATGAAGGTCCTCTCCTGGAACTGCAGGGGTCTCGGTAGCAAATCAAAAGAAGAAAGTATGACAGATTTAATAACCATTCATCAACCGGACATCTTGCTGGTTCAGGAGACTGAAATGGAGGAAGACGCATTTCTCCAAGTAAGTCTGAAGTTCTGGAAAAAAAAAGGCAAAGCTGTAACTAGCTCAAGGGGCGCATCTGGCGGCATTGGCACCCTGTGGGATGAAAAGAAGTTTGAGGCCGTAGACATCAAGCACACCCCCTACTGGATCCTCACCCACCTGAGGCAACTAGACTCCAATAGCCTAGTAAGTATCTTCAATATTTATGCACCAAATTCATATGCTGAAAAAAAAATATGTTGGACCCTCCTCCGAGAGGAAAGGAGCAATCTGGAAGGAAATATTATCCTGGCCGGGGATTTAAACATCACCCTGAGCCAAGATGAAAAGAGAGGGGGCTCTCTGGTCAGAGACCCTATCCGAGAAATGGTGGATGAAATTATTATGGACTGGAATTTAATGGACATAAAGCCCTCTGCCGGCAAATATGCCTGGAATAATAAAAGGATTGGGTCGGGGCACATCGCTGCCAGACTCGACCGCTTCTTAATCCAGGATTCTTTCCTCCTGCTGGGGCTGAATCTGTCCTCTAAAATCTTACCATTTGGCGGCTCGGATCACAAGCCCATTCTACTAGAGATGGAGAATGGCAAGAATTTGGGGCCGATCCCGTTCAGATTTAACTACCTGTGGGCCAATCGTCCTAAGTTTCTAAAAATTGTCACTGAATCATGGTCCCCTCCGGTCACAGGGTCCCCCTTCTACGTATGGGAGGAGAAGTTGAGACGTGTAAAGAAATCTTTAAAAGAGTGGGCCAAGTCACTCCCCCTCCCTACTCAAGCTAAAACTCTCGCTGCCCATGCGTTGAAACTCCATCAGTCCAAAATTGAGGAAGGACCTGTAGAGTATATCGATCTTCAAATGGAGGCTAAGCTTCACTCGGACCTTCACGTTGCATGCTGGCAGGAATCTGAATGGTGGAGGCATAAATCTCGGTGTAAATGGCTTGTAGAAGGGGATCGGAATACCAGTTGTTTCCACAAACAGGCAGTGGCCAGAAAGAATTTTAATTATGTAAAAGAGATTCAAGTCCAGGACAATCTCATTACCAATTTTGAAGACATTAAAAAGGCAGCGACTACCCATTTCCATGAGCTGTACACGGCCCAGCCTAATCTCCAAGACGTCGATCTCATTAGACTTGTTCCCAGAAAAGTGAAGAATAATGATAATAATCTGCTGTTAAAATCCATCACGATGGAAGAAATTAAAAAAGCAGTTGAAGATATGGAGGATGGCCGAGCTCCGGGGCCAGATGGTTTTAATATCAATTTCATAAAAATTTGCTGGGATATAGTAAATCATGATCTTTTTAAAATGATTTCTAAATCTCAGAGGTGCAGGAAAATTGGAGGCAGCACTAACTCTGCGTTTTTGGCCCTCATCCCAAAAGAAAAGGATGCAAAGTCCTTTGATAGATTTAGGCCAATATCCCTGTGTAATATAGGGTATAAAATTATTACTAAGATCATGGCCAGTAGATTGAAAAATATTCTGCCTTATCTGGTTCCGGAGAACCAAGGAGGTTTCGTAAAAGGTAGAAAGATTTGGGATAATGTCATCTTAGTCCAAGAGGCTATCCACTCTAGTATGCAGAATGGGGACAAAGGCATGGTGGTCAAGCTAGACCTAGCCAATGCCTTCGACAGGGTCAATCACAACTTCTTAAGCCAGGTAATGCAGAGATATGGTTTTGCTCAATATTTTATCAACTGGGTCATGGCCTGTATCAGTAAACCGTGGATTGCTCCTCTAGTCAACGGGAGAGCAGCCCCCTTCTTCCAAGCCACGAGAGGACTGAGGCAAGGGTGCCCACTCTCCCCTTTGCTTTATGCCATTCAGGCCTCTGTCCTTAGTTATCAGCTGGAAAATGCCAGGCAAGAGCAGGACCTACCTGGCATTAGAATGGCCAGAGGTGTTAAAGATATTAATCATGCGCAATTCGCAGATGATACCATTCTACTCGGAGGCGCTAGTCCCATCATTTCCCGCCGCTTCAAGAGTGAACTGATCCGTTATTGTCAAGCTTCTGGCAGTAAACTCAATCTAAGAAAGAGTCACATCTATGGCTGGAATCTCAATCCCAGGGAAATGCTAGAGATCTCCTGGGTTCTTAATATAGAAGGAGCTGTCTCCTGGGAGTCTTTCAAATACTTAGGAGTACCTATCTTCAAAAGTAAGCCCAATAGCTCAGCCTGGCAACCAATTGTGGACAAAATTAAAAGTAAAATCATGGGATGGGGGACAGCTTGGCTAAATTTGGATGGAAAGTTAATCCTTATTAAGGCTGTGTTGAACAGCCTCCTTCTATACCAATGCTCTCTGATTCTTGCTCCGATTAAAATCATTTCCCAAATTGAGGGACTGATGAGATCCTTTTTGTGGCAAGGCGGAGCTAATGGAAGGAAAAAATTCGCTTTGGTAAATTGGAAAACTGTAAAATTGCCTAAACAAGAAGGCGGCCTCCACATAAGAGATCTGAGAATTCAAAATCTTAGCATGGGATCTAAGCTGCTCTGGAGCATGCTGGATACCAAGCCATCGTGGTGCAGCTCTATGCTGAGACGTAAGTATTTCCCAGGCCAGCGTCTGAGGTGCTTTGATGAGGACAATCACGTGAGAAGGGGATCAGCCGTCTTCAACATTTGTATGAAGTCACTGCCTCAATTCCGGGAGAATCTGCACTGGATACCGGGAAATGGACAGTCAATTAATCTTTGGGAAGACACGATCCTCCACAAAAAACTGCCCCAGCTCCCACGTCTTCAGCAATGGATGGAATCAATGGGCCTCTCGTCCCTTTGGGATATCTCCTCATGGGAGATCGCAGAGCCAAATCGTTGGAGTGGTTGGGCTGTCCCAGCGTGTCCAGAAGAGATGGAGGAAGACAAAATTCAATTGCTTCAACATTTGGCTGGGCTTGCTCCAATTTCTAAACTCAAGAAGGACAGGCGTGGATGGGGGGCTGGCAACTATAACGCCTCTGATGGGTACTGGCATTTTGCAGCAAACTTCAATGTGCCAGGAAATCCAAAGAAGTGGCTTAAATTGTGGAATTGCAGCACGCTCCCTAAGATAGAGCTATTCATTTGGACTTTGCTCCATGAGAAAATTCTAACAGGGGATAATCTGGAGAAAAAGGGGTTCGTTGGGCCATTTCGGTGTCCTCTATGCGCTGAAGCCTCCGAGAACATAAACCATCTGTTTTTAACTTGTCCTTATGCCATTTCAGTATGGAAGGAGGTGATGAAGAGCTGGGGAAATGAAATACAGCTGCCAGAAAATATTCAGGTATGTTTTCTTTAATTGGGACAGTTTTTATCAGGGTGAGCTGGCCAATAAAAAAGGAATGATGGCCTGCTAGATGAAACTTCCCAAACTAATCTGCTGGGGTCTCTGGACTGAAAGAAACCACAAAATTTTTAAAGATAAAATCCAACCAGCATGGAGAACAGCCATTAAAATTATTGCTCTGTTTAAGGAGGTTGTCAGAATTTCCAAAATCCCAAATAATAAAGCAAATCTGACTGCCAAAGAAAACAAGTGGATGCATAGCCTTGACATCAAGACGGTAAATAAGGTGGCTATTAATAAGGTGGAGGATTGAGAGATCAGATTAGACAACTCACAATTTGAGAACTGGCTTAGAGAGAGGAAACTCTTTAAACTTTTCTTCGACGGATCCTCCAAAGGGAATCCTGGGAAAGCAGGCGGAGGTGGTGTCATCTTCAATCCAGGAGGAAATAAGGTGTTGGAATTCTTTTGGAATATTGGTTATGATTCCAATAATATGGCTGAAGCTTATGGGCTTTGGCAGGGCCTAAAACAGTTAAAAAACAAAGGAGTGGAAGAAGTTATGGTATTTGGGGATTCCAGGCTAATAATTCAGGAGCTGAACGGAGGCAGTAGGAGCAAGAAAGAGCAATTTGCAAGACTGATTAGGAGAATCAGATACAAGGCTAACTCGTTCAGGATAATTAAATTTTTTCACATTCTTAGAAATCTTAATGTTCTGGCGGATTCGACAGCAAATAAGTCCATAACCATTGGCCTTAATGAGTTAAATGTAAATTCTGTTGTATCCATTGATATACCTCCCTAGATCGGCTACAGGCTTTTCGTCTGAACCTAGCTGAGTTTCGGATGTTAGTTGGATTATGTACCTTTGATCAATATTTTTCTTACTGAGCTCTTCTTAATACCATAACCGCTTTTGTTAAAAAAAAAAAAATGTTCTGCAGTACCTAAAAAATTATATCACGGTGAGTTGGTGATTGAATTCTATCAAGTTGGTCAATTTTTATGGTTGAAAAAGAAAAAGGAAAAAAAAAACTATTTTAGCTCCCATTAATATTCATAGAAACGAATATTATTGCAATGGCAAGCACGTAGGAAAATAAACATAGATAGCTGGGCATATTAACATTAGCTTAGAACGGTTCAGAGTACCCCTCCCAGACAATCTTGGTTCTTTATTTAATCTAAAAAATATGCATGTTTATAAATATTCAAAATTGGTATTGTAAAAAAATGCATGGTAAAAAAGATGCATACCAAAATAAAGCATATAGATTTCTAGGTCTAATAATCTATAGAAAAATAAAATATTTATGCAAAACTTGCAAACATATATACAAGGTCAAGTTTAGATCATTCCAAAGGTAAAAAACATGCCATTTAAAGATGGTGATATTTACATCATGTTGCAATACAAAGACAAGACAAAGATATTGCAGAAAATAAAAAGTAATTATACTTATTTATACATTCAGCTAGAATTAATTATTTATATTATAAAAAAGCATTTGTTTTTAAATCATTTCTACTAGGTTTATCTAGTTCTATGATGAAGAAATAATTATGTTGATGAGTTGCAAAGCAAGTTTCAATATAGCATTGTGGCAAATGTGAAATAGATAGTTTGCAACTATCTCCAAATATGAATACAGTTTTTGGGGCAATTTTTTATTATTTATGAAATCACATTCTCCAATGTCTATACAGAATTGAACTTTGAAGCCAACATATTATTTAACAAAATCTTTACTTTACACAAAGGAACAGAGAATTCAATTCTGGAGCCAACTCATTAGCCAATGAAACTTTGACTTTACAGAAAGGAACTGTTTTCTGAGCAAGGGTGTTGAATTGCATTTAGAAATTTCTATCTATTAGTTGGTCATTATGTTGATCTTCTTTTTATATTTTAAACCAAAAGGGAAATTAATCCACGCTACAAATTCCAAGAGTTAAAAAAAACCTTTAGAATGAAAAAAGATACTGTAAAACAAAAAAAGTTTTGAATGTTTCTGAAGACCAAACTTAGGAGTTCATGCCTTTGTTGAGCAGTAAAAATATGTAGAGCACATGTTTTTTTTCTCTATAGCCTTATTGTTAAACCTAGTCTAAAATTTGTCAAAAAACTAACTTAAACATAAAATCAAATGAAGTGCTATGGAAAAAGAAATATTAAACCATTTTCAGGAACAAGCTGGAAGATAACGCCATTCATGACAGCAAAATGTTTGTACAGGGCTTGCCTCTAGATGCTTAAATCGAACTCTGATTTTTTTAAGTGTACAATTGAAACAAAAGATGATGAGGAAAATTACAATATTGTAAAATTACAATGTAGGAAACAACATTGATAACATCAAGAAAATGAAATTGACATGTTGCAAACAACATAGTATTCTTATGTGGATGTTGTAGGACTACAACTCTGTCACAATATGTTCATTGATTTATTCTATGAGTGTAATGTGCAGTGTTAGAGGTGACAGCAATAATATGGAGTTAGTGAGCCATCCATTGTAGGAAAATAAATTTTAGAGAGGCTAAGTCCCCATGGACTCACATAATATGCTACTCTATCCCTTTCTCAATGGAAAATTTCTGTAACCTTTTTTATGAGCATGGTTTCATTCTTAGCATTACTTTTGAACTCTTGAATCTGCTTATTATCAAGAGCTAGGAAAAAGTAAATGTTTAATGCAATTAAAACAAACATTTAACAATTGAGAAATGAAAATGTATGGAGTATTGCGTAGCATTATAAAAAGATAACAATGTCAGAAGACAGTATAATATACAAGATAGTAGTTGAAGCAGAGAAAATATCAGTATATGCATATGAGGTGTATTATGTCAAAAAGGCATAGCCATGTTTCAAAAATGGATTGATGTTACTGTGCTATATGTAAAGAAACTTGTGTTTAATAGTGAACATTGTCTGTTGCAAGCTTGAAAACAAATTTTGTATGCGAATTATGCAAATTATAGAAAGGAACGTAGATCTGAACACGGTATGAGCTGGCAATGCGACTGTTAAAAACTGAAGGAATTTGTTTTTTTGTATCCATAGCTGGGCCTGCACGTTTGACACACAACAAAGTGAGTCAACCATGCAAAAAACTGAACATTGCGGAGTACAGAGAAAACAAGTGCTGAAAAAACTGTGTTTGAATATTCAAAAACAATTTTTTTTTGAGAAGCCAAACAATGTAGTTGTTTTAAAAACAAATGTCTATGTTTGGGAAAGAACTTGTTTCAATATTTGAATACATGTTTTTTTTGAGAAAACAAGTAATGTAATTGCTTAAAAAAAGAAATGTCTATTTGATGTGTGCCACAAAACATGATCTCATAGACTATTTTATAAACTTGCAGTGTGTATGTATTTTTTTTTTAAAGTGTGGTACAGGAGTAGAAGCAAACCTGCGATTTTGTATTGATTGTTAAGTTCTTGCAAGATCACATATGATGTTGTCCATTTCCAAGGTAAAATTCCCTTCTTGCAAAAATCTTCGCAGGTTGAATATGATAGAAGAAACACTTTGGCAGTATTGTTCATATGAAACAACTGCAATTGGTGGGAAAGTTTGTTTGAGTAGTGGACCTTGTAAACAACATTCTATCAGACCATCAGTTGTGTCCAAATTGCATTCAAGATTGTGTTCGTATCTAGTTTATGTTTCTTGCTTGCAAAATGTACACAGCTGAAAATTTTGTACCATTGGCAAGTTGCAGGTGTTGCAGACCGCTCTAAATGGAGGGGCAAAGACATTTTTGGGCTTGAGAATTCCTTGGTTCTGTAAATTTCATAGTTATATAACATAAGAGACAATAAAGAAGACACGTAGCTAGTTGTTCTATTGTTTAATGAGATGGAAACATAAAACATGTTTTCCTTGTCTAGTCTAGTTTAAAAAAACGAAGGCAAAATAATTGTTTTCCTTATTGCATGAACAACTTCATACAAGGGACAAGAAGCAGAGAACAAAATCAATTTTGAAGGAAAAAAAAAACCTGTGTTTTTTATTTAGCAATGGGCACAAGGTTTTGAATTGCATAGTCATCATTTAATGGATCAATAAATGTGGATGTTGATGTTCGAATCAGATGAGTACCTCTTGTTCCATTCCTAACTATGTTTTTGAAAAGATAAAAGGGTGCATCATTAGATGCAAGCTGCTCTTGCACCTGCAAGAAAATCTCTCTATACATTTCACCAACTTGTAGCTGTATAAGCAAGAAAGAAACATGCGTCATTGATTTTGAATAATTTAAAAGAAACTGATCTAGGTGCATATATATATATATATATATATATATATAAGTAGAGCAAAAAAATGGAAATGGTGTTTTGGAACAATAGCATATCTATGTAAGCAATAGGTCGTTACAGTTGCATGGTTGTTTGCTGTTTCACCATCTTTGATGTACAAGTCAAATTGTCTGTTGTTGTACTGAGCTGCGACAACTATTGCTGCAATTGACCCAACATAATAGTTATAATTTGAAAACAGAAGTTCAACAATTGTCATATTTGGAGGAAGTCTTCGCAACGCGCAAACTGTGTCAATTGTTTGAATTGTAGTGTTTGCTAAGATGACAATCGAAGATTTCGCATCACCTCGTTCATATTGACCTTTATTTTTCAATCCAAATTGTTTATTCGAATACTTTTCCCAGGTTGGATGAAAGTAGAAAATCGTTTGATCAAACTGTCATTAACACTGGTTGTGATAGTCATTTGTCCATATTTGTCCACCAAGTCTGCATGAAAAATGTTTGTTTTGATAGGGGAATTCCGATTTTTGTTCTGTGAGGGACATAGATAACCAAAACATCCCCTTCGAATGTATTTCCATAGGTTGTTGTACAAAGTTGTATGATGGTATATGGATGGACTGGTGTATGCTTTATCCTACAAAAAAAAAGAATCAAGATACATGAGCAGGTTTCAATTGTCAAAGCAGCAATGAGTGAAGGTTAATGAAACTATGCGTAGATTTATTAAAAAAATCAGTGTATCTAGTGCAAAAGACTAGGAGCGAGAGCAACCTCTTGGAATTATCTTTGCTTGTTGTTATGTCTGTTGTTGGGCTGTTTGTTTCTAAATATTTGTCTACTGCTGGAGCATTTTCCTTATGTACATTTTCCATGAAAACTTTGGTTACACTGCAACTATTTTTTTTGTGTGTTTGGCACAACTGCTAGCTAACACCAATACCATGCATTGCATTTATGTTAAGACATAAACAAACGAAGCAGGTCTAAAGTGGCATTGAGTATCAGAAAAAACATGCAAAAAAAATTTAGACAAAATAACATAATGGCATAGACAAAAAAAAGAAAATAGTTTTGAGTTGAAATACCTTTTGTATGCATAACCACAATGCAATTCGAATAGCAGTGGACATGCACAAGTTTTTTTTTTTGTGACAATTTTGTTTCTTGTTTTTATTTTTCTGCTTATATTCAATCTCAACAATCTACCAGTGTCGTTTTTTTGTTTGTTTGGGTAATAAGATGTATCAATTTGCAGGCAATGTTTTTTTTTTCCTTTTTTGTTTGTTGTTCTTTTTTTTAACAAAGAATCATATAAATGAGTATTGTAATTCAGATTTGTGTTTTTTTCCATGTTTTGCATGTGTGCAAAACAATGCAAAATAATAATAAAAACTTCGACATAATTTCTGACATCAAAAGGATTTTAGATGTTGTTGGAAGCATTTTGTTAAGGAGGTGTCAACAGTTTGAACATGAAAGCTCAATTGTTAGAAATATTGTTGTTTTACTATCAGTTTGCACGAATAAGCTAGTTGAAATCTAGAGGGATAGACAAGAAATTGGAATTATGGTCAGTCCAATATGCATCTAAGATGGTGAAGACAAAATTAGTGGTTTGTAGGCTTGTCCAAATATGGTCAATCATTGAGCCCGACACAGTTGTCGGTTTTTTTGTTTTAAGTGTCATGGATCTTGATTCCATAAAAATATGCAATTTTTTTTTGGATACGTTTCTTGAAGCATGTCAATGTTAAAATCCCTGCCTATCAGAAATTGTGTGTTGTTTGACTTGTTTGATAGTATTTTCTCTAGTATATGAAAGAGGATTTCTAGGCGAGCATGCGGCGTGACGTATATATTAATCACCTTTAAGAGAATACCTCCTAACAGTATATCTTTGGCAATAGCCTCAATCGATTTGCTTGCATAATTTTCAGATTTGACAATGGGAATATTTGTTCTAATCAGAGTAAGAATACCATGGATGGAAAATGTTGTTATGCTATTGTAGTTGTCTTTGATTTTTTTTTCGTTTGGTGGCAGGTGCAATTGTGTCTGTTGTAAGAATAATATGTCTGATTGCATCATCTCATTTTCATTTGTAACGCTATCACTATGCAAATGCAAGCTACGAGTATTCAACGAATAAACAAGAAAATGATTCCTATTTGGCATTGAATTCAAGCCATATTGAAAATCCCATGCACGTGTTTTTTGTAGTTTGTCTATTTTAGCGGCTATTGCTGGACAAAGGGAGAAATTATTTTTATCTAATCTATTTAAAAGATAAAGAAATTTCATATCTTTGACACGAGAAAGGGATGTGTAAACAAGGCCATGTTTTTTAACCGCTTTTGGATCAAACGCCAATTTCTCCATTCTAAGACCTTGAGCTCTATGGATTGTGCGTGCACAAGCTAGCTGAATTGGGAACTATGTTCGCATGAGACTAATGTTATTTTCAGTAGTTGTTTGCAATGTGATCCTTTTGATTGGTGTCCATGAACATTTGATTTCAGGAGTAAATAGGCAACGCATTTTGTTGCGCTCCAATAAGCCAACTTTTGTGTCCATAAATTCAATCCAAATAAAATCAGGGTTGCTTTTGGTATAATATCTAAATAATCCTTCTGCACCATTTACTAAACCATCTTTAGTCTAGTATTTTCCTGCTATGAGCTCAACAAGCATGTTTTGTTTTAAATTTATTGTAGAAGGCAATGCGATTGCCTATAATTTGTTTTTGGTTTTGTCTAGTGGATCAATTTTGCTATCATCTGTGACGAAGGAAAATGGATCTTGATTAACAATTGAGAGTATGTTTGAATTATGTTGTTGCAAATCTTTGTTAGTGTGGAATAGATAAGGGAATGTTGGGTCCATTGGCGATGTTCTATAGCAATGTCGGTTTAAAAATTCAATGTCGTCCATTGTATGTGAGCATGTTCGCATTCTATTTAGAACATCTATAAATTGTTTGTTCTATTGTCTAACTACTATTTTAAGTTCATAGAATCTAACATTATTAGTCCAAAATGTATATGGAAATGTTTGTTGATGGACTCTAGGCTTTTCAAAAATCCAAGAATCGTGAATTGGTTGCGCTTGGCAAAAATCTCCGCAAAATATAACATCGAGACCACTGAAAGGTTTTGTTGCGACATGCATAATTTGTCTGAGTCTCTTGTCTATGTTAAAAAGCATTCGAGATCCAATTAAAGAGACTTCGTCTATTAACACGACTTTCAGTTGTGCATATTCTTTTGTCAATAGGTCAAGTGTATTGGAATTGAGAGGCAACATTTTTGTAGAGCCAAATGGCAATCTCAGAGTAGAATGAACTGTAACACCATGAACGTTGTATGCAACTTTTCCAATGAATGAAAGAATCAATCCTTTTCTTTTCAAAGGATCTCTTTCAAGTTGTTTATCATAACAATGAAGCAAACCATGGTAGATTTCTTTTGCAGCATGTGTTTTTCCTGTTCCCGCTCCACCAGTCAAGAACAAGTAGATTGGACTGAAGGGGTCTGTCACATACCCCAATTTTGTAAAATAATGTTAATTGTTTTAATTATACTTCCTAAGACATTATGTTAAATTTAATGCTAAGTAGGGACTGATGACTCAGCAGGGTCAAAAGAAGAGGAATGTAATTCTAAATATTTTATTATTAATAAATAAAAAGTGGAGACAACAGCTTGGGAGAGCTATTAATAAGAGTGTTACTGGTCAAACTGGTGGAGGAACTAGGTGGAGGGCAAAAGACAAGTGGCAGCATCCTCAAACACTTCCTATGTTGCAGGTGGCAACTTCCCTACATTTGGGGTCATGATCCCCCAAGAAAGTGGGATCAGAGCAGGTGGCTCAATAAATGACAACTAACCCAAAAAGACCTAGGCAATGTATTAAAAGTACCCAATGAATAGAGCTGAGGCTGCTCAGATATTTCTAGGAGAAGGATAATTCAGGAAGAATGCACTTCAGGAAATTCATTGGGAAAAAGGGAAAACTGTAAGGAAGGTGTTTTGAGAGATAATCTGCAGTAACTTGGTCTGATACAGCTTGTTAGCTGAGGGAAAGTTACTGATAAGTTAAGGATTAGTATTGAGTCTGAAGACTGGTACTTGATTATTGCTGCACCTAGTTCCATCCAGGGAGACCAGACCAAGCTCGGGGGTCTTGAGGAGTCGCTGTTTGAGCATTCTCCAGGAGTTGGTAGGGAGGAACGGCCTCCCATTGCTGTTGTCATCCAAGCTCAAGAACAGGTTCTGCCATCTAATAATCTTTGTTTTAATATCTGTGTATGATTGAATGTTATGTTTGTATCTTATGATGTAAAGATTTAGATGGTTTAGTAATGAAGTTGTTCTTAGTTCGTTTAATAACAGAATCTTTTGATGAGAAATAAAACCCCACCTGTGTTTTTCCTCATCTGGAGTGATCCAGATTGTACTCCAGCACAGGGGTGAAATTATAAATAAAGATAGTATGATGAAAATACAGAATAGTATGTTAATGGAATTATAGATTATTTTCTTTTATTAATCGGAAGAAATATCTTTTGTATCAGGAGTAGTGTTAAACCTGGACTGAAACTGTTAGTTTATTAGAAACAAAGAAAGAACTATATTATTTACTGACAGTAGTATGTGTGGGTAGATTAAACAGTTTTGTTACAGTATTTACCTTCAGTAATTCTATGGCTTATTTGAATTCAAGAAAAGAGTACAATAGTTAATTTAGAGTAGAGTTAAGCTAGATAAAGATGCTTTACAACTTTACATTCTACATCATTCTAGTTTTTAACTACTGCTTGTATAATAATCAAATTGAAAGAAAGAATAGCTAGAATCTTGATTTACTTCTACAGACAGTCTAGTTGGCATCAGAATCTATTTATAGATAGTAATGTATGTCATTCATTCATTTATGTTCTTTCTAGCTAAGCATAAACAAAAAAATCTACAACCTCCAACCTATACTTTTTAAGTTTTAAATAAACACAGTACATAGTTAGTTCTTTTTCTTTTATTTCATAAATATTAACATTATAATATAAACAAGATATTCTAGAACATAGAGAGTACCTTCTATAAATTTTTAGTGCAGTAAGTAAAGAAAACAATAATAAAATATTATCTTATTTTATGATTAAAGATAAATAAAGAACAAGGGTAATAAATATATAATTAAAAGAACACTATTAAGATGTAGATAAGTAATGTTTATTTCATTATAGTAAACAGTAAACAAAACATAAGTTCTGTATTCAAAAGCTGTATCGAATAGATACAGAAGTATTCCAGTAAAAACATAAGTTATTATATACCGAAGGGTAACATTTATATAACAACGTTACAATTATTTTAAATAAAGTAAAATAATATAAAAGTAATGTACAGGAAACCCTAGTAATACTTTATAAAAATATTATGGGTAAAAATCAAGTACATTAACGGCAGGATATAACTAATAGAGTGACAGTATGCTCGACTTATCAAGCTTAACCAAATACTATACAACATAACTAATAACCGCATAAGTTACAGAGGTATTTTATAATTCCAAGATAAGTATAAAGAAGCTGTAAATAT
>LPNX010904163.1:63775-100022 GCA_001517045.1 Pseudotsuga menziesii | reverse complement strand
TATATATGTATATATATGTATTACACAGTATTCAAATGAAACCAAAAATCACAGTCTTGGCTTCAGCCGAAGATCCCATACTAAAATGAAGGGATAGCCTCTTAAACAAACAGCGAACGGGTCCATTTATTTGAACCAAGGAAATCACGAGGGTTTCAGGACATGAAGACCAACCCACGACTGTCCCCAAGGGACCAACAAGGAGGAATATGCCATGGTTAAACCAGGCTTACCATAAGCAGCCAGTTGTCGCGGTCTCGCATCTTCCACGCCGAGGAGGACAGGTCGACCCTGTTAAGAAGGAAGAGCAATAATATTAAAAACTTGTAACAATATAAACCACTGTTTAAGTAAAATCATTCTGGAAAGATGACGAAGGGTTAAACTATGTATCTTACCTCAAAAATTAATAGAAATATGACCACCGAAGAGCAGCAAAACAACCACCAGCACGAGGAAAAGGAAACCCTTCATCTACAACAAAGGAGGAAGAGTCTGCATCACTATAAGAAACCAACCACAACTGAGAATGATAACAACAAATGCAGCAGCTATTTAGGCTCGGGTCGTCACTTCATTCTCTGTTAAAGACATTGCACGGCGATGAAACCCTATGCCCAGTAGTCTGGAATCGAAGGGCCATGACTCGTATGCCAAGCCAAAGAAGTAGGGACTCTCTATAGTTTAAGAGTTCAGGACTGAGCATGTAAAACTGGTGAAACCCTGAAGAAAAATCGCTGACCTTCGCTCAAGTAAACAAACTTTTGGGAACAGAACTTCATAACAGTGCTTTGGACGATCCCACGAGGAGTATAACCAGCAGAAAGACGGCTAGCACACAGTGATAGCGATGGAGCAGACAGGAAAGTTTTTGTAGAGCGGCCGGAGGCCCAAAGGCGATGAAGGAATGTTAAACTAGGGTTCAAGACTACCCTTAAAACCTCCGACACTTGGCTACAACGAGGCCACGTTGACAGTTTAATAATTGGCATGCAGTGGGTAGCAACATTAGAGTTTTCAGAGAGAAAATATCCCAATAATTCGTAATCCAAATCATGCATGGGAAGGTTCTACAAGGTTCGTGCACCAAATGTCAACCAGCCTGCACATTGTAAATTTCCAATCAAGTAAACCTTAGAACGATGAGTGGGATACAATTATAATGTGGATATTTAACATTACGTGACTTAGAACTTATATATATGGTAAAGGGGGCATAAAATATCAGTTTGTAAAGCATAGAGCAAGGTAGACATTAGTTTTATCATGGCGTGATCCCTTTCATAAACCTTCCTCTCTATCCTATGTAAAGGTACTTACCATAGTTCCTAAATGTAAGTAAAAGAGATATTTCTATTTATAAAGCTTATAGAACTTTAAAACAAGTTAAGCTATAAATTGATCATGAACATGGTTTATTCTTTAAACCTCTTGTTTTCACACTTTGCACCTTCTCTATACAATGTAAAGTATTAGCTCAATCAATAACTATAATTCCATACTGACTGTATACTATAGGATGATATAAAGGAAGTTATAGAACCATCCTATGATAAATATATTTTTATCAAAGTCAATCTCATTTGCTTGATGGTATAATTATTAAACTAATAAAGTTTATAATTGAGTATAGTAAGTCTAAGAATGTTAAAGAAGCTTGGCATCTAACTATTAACGATATTTTGGCTTTAAAATAGATAATAGATCCCAAGCAAATTATGTGCAAAGCATTTCAACTTATTAACCACTAAGGTAAACCTTTTAAAAGTAGCTTGTATTAAAGTGGTGACCCCTTTTTACTTCGAAGTAATGGAAAGGGAAGCAGTGGTATACAAACTCTTTATCAAATTTACATTGTGCAGTAGCCAAGTCAACCATGACGTAAATTAGTAAATTTGTAAAATGTAAATTAGACCAACGATTCTATAACACTGCCATTCTTACGATGCTTGTAAAGAAATATTTAAGGCTTTTTACACTTGACGACTATGATAGACATTTAATAATTCAGTAAACATTAAGAACTGTAAATTTACACCTGCTAGAAAAAGGGCAGCTGTAGCCATCACTAACAGAACTGAATCTCATTCCTTAGCTTTTTAAATAGGAAGATAGTTTAATGATTTACCTCGATAAGCTTTTGAAATTTTTACTAACCTTTTTATTCTCTACTGAGTTTTTATTTGTGCGACGAACTTATATCAAAATGCTTTAGAATAAACGACAAGCAGCACCCAAACTTCTTACCTGTAAGTCTGTAAGCACAGGAAAATTTCTGCTTTAGCTCGAAAGCTAAGTAAGCCCAGAATTTTCATGACAGTCCCACCTTGTGGTCGCAAAGAGAAAACAAGTCAGTAAACTGAAAGAAATTGTTCTGTAAAGTTAAACATAATCAAATAAATATTTATCAGATAATGAATTCAGTAACATATAACTAATTAAACAATTAGTGACTTCATTTATGAAAATAATATGCATTTAAAAATTTTAAATTTTTCGGAAAAATTGGGGTTTTGACATGTGGTATCAGAGAACAAGGTTCAAACACTAGGCCTTTATGCAGCCCAATTAGCTTCCATAGAACAGTAAAGTAAGATAATATACTAACATATATTCTGTTTTATGTAAAGAACAGAAAATTTATTTTCTGAAATTTAACAGGCAGGTATGGAGAAGCTGGGAGAGTATGCTCAGGAGGAGTCTCCAGACACAGAGACAAGACAATTGCCCAGAGAACCTATGTTAGAAGAGGAGATTTCCAACTCTTCAGAGCTGTTGCAGACTGTAAAAGATTTGAAGAATGAAATGGAATCAGTCAAGAGGGAGAATGAGAGGATTTTGAAGGCTCAGAAAGAGTTGAACCAAATTTTAATAGAAAAGTTTCAAACTGAAGGAAGGAGCAGAAAATCAGAATCTGAGGATGTTAGTCATCAAAGAAGATCTAAAAAGATGAAGCTGGTGAAAACTGAAAGCAGTTCATCATCTGAAGGGTTCGGTGAACAACAAAGTTACCATACTACTAGTGACAGTAGTGAGGCTAATTTGTATGACATAAAGAAGAATTACAGACCATATAAGGAAATTTCATGGGAGTTTAAAAAGATAAAGCCCCCAACTTTTAATGGAGAGACCGAAAAAGGGGAAGAAGCAGAGTCCTAGTTATCCGGGATGAGGAAGTATTATCATATATACAATTATTCAAATCAGCTGAAGGCAAGAATGGCAATATATAATCTCTCTGGAAAAGCAGACATATGGTGGCAAGATCTGAAGAGAGTCAAGTGTATCAGGGAAAAAGAAGTTAATTGGAGTACCTTCAAAAGGTACTTCAAGAAGAAATTTTTGTCCGAGCAATATTATGAAGAAAGAGCTAAAGAATTTTACGAATTGAAGTTAGGTTCAATGACTATGAAGGATTTGGACATTAAATTCATAAGCTTGCTTAGGTATGTACCTTACCTAGTAGATGAGAAACCTAAAGTGCAGCGATTTCTCAGTTGTCTACCATATCACATTAAGGACAGAATTGAGTATGATAACCCGAAGACTCTGGAGGAAGCCATGAGGAAGGAAAATTTTTGTTTTGAGCAGAACAGGAAGAAAGAAGGCTAAGAAAAATAACAATCAGCCTGAGTTTAAGAAGAAGGAATTTGTACCCCAGAGGAATTTCAAGAATAATAAGAATACAAATTATTCTAACAATAAGAATTTCCAAGGAAATAGAAATGGTACTTCCAATAATTCAAATAATTTTAAGGGCAAGGAAGCTACAAATAGCCATGGGAATTTTACCAAGAGTTTTGAACGTAAGGATCCTTTTAAGTGCTGGGAATGTAATGGCCCACACTATGCCTCGGTCTGCCCAAACCGAAAAAATTCATTCAGTAATATTCATATTGTGCAGGAGGAAATGACCATTGGAGAAATAGCGAGGACTATGCCCAGAATAAATGTAGCTTTGGAGAACCGCCAAGCTGATTATCAGACTTCCATGGTGGAAGTGGAAGGTATGATTAATCAAACCCCTGTAACCATTTTAATCGATCCAGGAGCTAGTCTTAGTTACATTGCACCTCAGATAGTGGAAAAATGTAAGTTGTCTGTCGATAAGTTTGATAATTTCTGGTTAGTTCAATTAGCCACTGGGGCAAAAAGAAAAATAACCTGTTATGTGAAAGAATGTGATTTACTTATGGATGAATTTAAAACTACAGTTAAGCTTAATGTTTTGCCACTTGGCTCGTATGATTTATTGATTGGCATGGATTGGTTAGAGCAGCATAAGGTAGTTTTAAATTGTTACAATAAAACTTTCACGTGCTTAAATAATGATGAACAACCAGTAAAGGTTAAGGGTATTCCTAGAAAAACCATAATCAGACAGATTTCTGCTTTACAACTTAAAAGAGCTGTTAGAAAAGGATGTAAATCCTATGCAGTAACTATTACATATGAGGCAAGTAAATCTGAAACAGATAAGTTACAAATAGAAGATATTCCTGTTTTAAAAGAATATACTGACGTATTCCCAGAAGAAATTCCAGGATTACCTCCAAGGAGGGAATTGGATTTCACTATTGAGCTGGTACCAGGTGCGGTACCTAGCTCGAAAGCTCCGTATCGAATGAATATTTTAGAACTTAATGAGTTAAAATCACAACTAAAAGAGTTAATAGATAAGAAGCACATTTGACCTAGTGTGTCTCCTTGGGGAGCACCGGTCATTTTTGTTAAAAAGAAAGACGGAACCATGCGATTATGCATAGACTACTGTCAGCTAAACAAAATGGCTACTAAAAACAAATATTTGTTGCCCCGCATAGATGATCTGTTTGATCAACTACGTGGAGCCACGGTGTTCTCAAAGATAGACTTGAGGTCAGGATATCATCAGGTAAGAATTAAGGATGAGGATATATTCAAGACAACCTTTAGAACAAGGTATGGACACTATGAGTTTGTCGTGATGCCATTTGGGCTTACTAACGCCCCAACTGTCTTTATGTGCTTAATGAATAATATAATCCATAAATACTTAGATAAATTTGTTGTCGTGTTTATCGACGACATCTTAATTTACTCTAAAACGGAAGAAGAACATAAAGAACACCTAAAGATAGTTTTACAAGAGTTGCGAGAACAACAACTCTTCGCGAAGTTTAGCAAGTGCGACTTCTTTAAGGATGAAATCCAGTACTTAGGTCACGTAGTGACTAAGGAAGGGATTTCAGTCGATCCTGAAAAGATTCAGGCAATAGAAGATTGGCCGGTTCCAAAAGATGTAACGGATGTTAGGTCATTCATGGGAATTACCGGAGGTTCATTGAAGGCTTTTCAAAAATAGAAAATCCGACCACTTCCTTGCAAAAGAAAGGCAAGAAATTTGATTGGAACTCAAAATGTGAAGAAATTTTTAAGAAATTAAAAACCTTATTGACTAGTGCGCCTATTCTAAGAATAGCAGATCCTAATAAGGACTTCGTAGTATGCACTGATGCCTATAATGATGGCTTAGGCGGTGTTCTAACTCAAGACGAGCATGCCATTGCCTATGAGTCCAAGAAGTTAAAAATTCACGAGAAGAATTACGCAACTTATGATTTAGAACTTGTGGTTGTTATACACGCCTTAAAAATGTGGCGACATCATTTAATAGGCAGGAAATTTATTCTAATGACTGATAATAAAGGACTGAAATATTTTTTAGATCAGCCTAACTTAAACGCTAGACAAGCAAGGTGGTTAGCCTTCTTGAGTGAATATGATTTTGAAATCCAACACATAAAGGGTAAGGAAAATAAGGTGGCTAATGGATTGAGCAGAAACACAAAGCTGAAATTTACAGCAGCAATCAACACTTATGCTTCTGATTTAAATGAACAGCTTAAGGAATGGGTAAAACAAGATGAAAATTATCAGAAATTGCAAACTACAGCTAAGGAAGAACCTACAGAAAGATTAATAAAAGGTTATAGTTTAAATGAAAATGGATTTTTATTATTTAAAGATAAACTGTATGTGCCCAATGTGCCGAAGGTTAATTTGTTAATTCTGGACGAATTCCATAAAACACCTTACTCAGGACATCCAGGTTACCAAAAGACTGTAACCATGCTAAGAAAAGAATATTTTTGGCCTAATATGAAATCTGAGGTAGCTGAATACATTGCTAGATGTTTAGACTGTCAACAAGTGAAAACCAAACACCAACATCCAACTGGTTTGCTACAACCTTTACCTATTCCTAGCTGGAAATGGGAAGTGATTAGCTTAGATTTTATTACTGGACTGCCCAGAAATTAGAATCAAAATGACTCTATTATGGTGGTAGTTGACAAGCTGAGCAAGGCAACACATTTTATTCCTGTCAAAACTACTTACAAAGCTGCCAATATAGCTGATATATTCCTAAAGCATATTTTTCGGTTACATGGAGTACCAAAAGTTATAATTTTAGACAGGGATCCTAAATTCACAGGAAATTTTTGGAAGTCCTTGTTTAAAGGATTAAATACAACATTGAATTTCACTACCTCCTTCCATCCTCAAACAGATGGACAGACTGAAAGAGTGAATCAGGTGTTGGAGGATTTATTAAGGAGGTATGTTAAAGATTAACCAGGTAAGTGGGAAGACTACTTACATTTAGCAGAGTTTGCATATAATAATAACTATCAGTCATCAGCTAAGTTTAGTCCATTTGAAATTTTATATGGGCGTAAATGCAACACTCCTATATCCTGGAATAATCCAGTAGATAGATTGGTGTTAGGACCAGAATTATTGAAGGAAATGGAGGTAATTGTGAAACAAGTGCAGGAAAATTTGAAGGTGGCACAAGATCGGCAAAAGAGCCAAGCAGACTTGAAAAGAACTCCCAAGGAGTTCCAGGTAGGTGAGCATGTATTTATAAAGGTAAGGCCAAAGAAAAGCTCTCTAAGACTGGGGAGTTGTGCAAAGTTAGCACCACGTTACTGTGGTCCATTTGAAATTTTATCTAGAATTGGTCAAGTTGCATACCAGCTAGCATTACCACCTAACTTGAAAGTACATAATGTTTTTCATATCTCTGTTTTGAAGAAGTATGTTCATGATGCTACTCATGTGGTTGATTGGAATGTTGTACAGGTGGAACTAGAAGGAGAAATTCTGGTGGAATTGGATTGTATCCTCGGGAGGAGGGAAATTACTTTGCGGAACTGCACCATTGGACATGTGAAGGTGCAATGGAAGCACCTTAGCCCTGAAGAGGCCACCTGGGAACTGGAAAGTAAGATGCGGGAGGCATACCTGAATCTGTTCTAGGAGATTGCAGAGGATGAAGAATAAGTAACATCGATGACGATGTTACATTTTAAGGGGGGGTGTATCTCACATACCCCAATTTTGTAAAATAATGTTAATTGTTTTAATTATATTTCCTAATACATTATGTTAAATTTAATTCTAAGTAGGGACTAATGACTCAGCAGGGTCAAAATAAGTGGAATGTAATTCTGAATATTTTATTATTAATAAATAAAAAGTGGAGACAACATCTTGGGAGAGTTGTTAATAAGAGTGTTACTGGTGAAACTGGTGGAGGAACTAGGTGGAGGGCAAAAGACAAGTGGCAGCATCCTCAAACACTTTCTATGTTGCAGGTGGAAACTTCCCTACATTTGGGGTCATGATCCCCCAAGAAAGTGGGATCAGAGCAGGTGACTCAATAAATGACAACTAACCCAAAAAGACCTAGGCAATCTTTTAAAATTACCCAATGTAGAGCCGAGGCTGCTCAGATATTTCCAGGAGAAGGATCATTCAGGAGGAATGCACTTCAAGAAATTCATTGGGAAAAAGGGAAAACTGTAAGGAAGGTGTTTTGAGAGATAATCTGCAGTAACTTGGTCTGATACAGCTTGTTAAATGAGGGAATTTACTGATAAGTTCAGGATTAGTATTGAGTCTGAAGACTGGTACTTGATTATTGTTGCACCTAGTTCCAGCTAGTGAGACCAGAGCAAGCTCGGGGGTCTTGAGGAGTCGCTGTTTGAGCGCTCTCCAGGAGTTGGTAGGGAGGAACGGCCTCCCATTGCTGTTGTCATCCAAGCTCAAGAACATGTTTTGCCATCTAATAATATTTGTTTTAATATATGTGTATGATTGAATGTTATGTTTGTAGCTTATGATGTAAAGATTTAGATGGTTTAGTAATGAAGTTGTTCTTAGTTCGTTTAATAACAGAATCTTTTGATGAGAAATAAAACCCCACCTGTGTTTTTCCTCATATGGAGTGATCCAGACCGTACTCCAGCACAGGGGTGAAATTATAAATAAAGATAGTATGATGAAAATATAGAATAGTATGTCAATGGAATTATAGATGATTTTCTTTTATTAATCGAAAGAAATAGCTTTTGTATCAGGAGTAGTGTTAAACCTAGACTGAAACTGTCAGTTTATTAGAAACAGAGAAAGAACTATATTATTTACTGACAGTAGTATGTGTGGGTAGATTAAACAGTTTTGTTACAGTATTTACCTTCAGTAATTCTATGGCTTATTTGAATTTAAGAAAAGAGTACAATAGTTAATTTAGAGTAGAGTTAAGCTAGATAAAGATGCTTTACAACTTTACAGTCTACATCATTCCAGTTTTTAACTACTGCTTGTATAATAATCAAATTGAAAGAAAGAATAGCTAGAATCTTGATTTACTTCTACAGACAGTCTAGTTGGCATCAGAATCTATTTATAGATAGTAATGTATGTCATTCATTCATTTCTGTTCTTTTTAGCTAAGCATAAACAAAAAATCTACAACCGCCAACCTATATTTTTTAAGTTTTCGATAAACACAATACATAGTTAGTTCTTTTTCTTTTATTTCATAAATATTAACATTATAATATAAACAAGATATTCTAGAACATAGAGAGTACCTTCTATAAATTTTTAGTGCAGTAAGTAAAGAAAACAATAATAAAATATTATCTTATTTTATGATTAAAGATAAATAAAGAACAAGGGTAATAAATATATAATTAAAAGAACAGTATTAAGATGTAGATAAGTAATGTTATTTCATTATAGTAAACAATAAACAAAACATAAGTTATGTATTCAAAAGCTGTATCAAATAGATACAAAAGTATTCCGGTAAAAACATAAGTTATTATATACCGAAGGGTAACATTTATATAACAACGTTACAATTATTTTAAATAAAGTAAAATAATATAAAAGTAATGTACAGGAAACCCTAGTAATACTTTATAAAAATATTATGCGTAAAAATCAAGTACATTAACGCGTGGGATATAACTAACAGAGTGACAGTAAGCTCAACTTATCGAGCTTAACCAAATACTATACAACATAACTAATAACCTCATAAGTTACAGAGGTATTTTATAATTCCAAGATAAGTATAAAGAAGCTGTAAATATTTTCTATATTTCCGAGCTTAAATAATATATTTATAACATAAATAAAATAAATTAATTTCAGTACTGTACTGTAAACAAAAGATATTCTCAAGAAGACTGTATAGACAGCTTTACATTTTTAAGTTCAGGGTAAAACCCTACCAAAATCAAAGTATACAATGGAGGTAATTAAAGGAAGGAGTTTAACTCCTTTATGCCTCTTGGATTTAATTAAGATCTACAAAGTAAGGCTTTTACAGCATGTACAGCTTTGACATATATATATGTATTACACAGTATTCAAATGAAACCAAAAATCACAGTCTCGGATTCAGCCGAAGATCCCATACTAAAATGAAGGGATAACCTCTTAAACAAATAGCGAACGGGTCCATTTATTTGAACCAAGGAAATCACGAGGGTTTCAGGACATGAAGACCAACCCACGACTGTCCCCAAGGGACCAACAAGGAGGAAGATGCCATGGTTAAACTAGGCTTACCGTAAGTAGCCAGTCATCGCGGTCTTGCATCTTCCACGCCGAGGAGGACAGGTCGACCCTGTTAAGAAGGAAGAGCAATAATATTAAAAACTTGTAACAATATAAACCATTGTTTAAGTAAAATCGTTCTGGAAAGATGACGAAGGGTTAAACTATGTATCTTACCTCAAAAATTAATAGAAATATGACCACCGAAGAGCAGCAAAACAACCACCAACACGAGGAAAAGGAAACCCTTCATCTACAGCAAAGGAGGAAGAGTCTGCTATCACTATAAGCAACCAACCACGACTGAGAATGATAACAACAAATGCAGCAGCTATTTAGGCTCGGGTCGTCACTTCATTCTCTGTTAAAGACATTGCACAGCGATGAAATCCTATGCCCAGCAGCCTGGAATCGAAGGGCCATGACTTGTATGCCAAGCCAAAGAAGCAGGGACTCTCTATAGTTTAAGAGTTCGGGACTGAGCATGTAAAACTGGTGAAACCCTGAAGAAAAATCACTGACCTTCGCTCAAGTAAACAAACTTTTGGGAACAAAACTTCATAACAGTGCTTTGGACGAGCCCACGAGGAGTATAACCAGCAGAAAGACGGCTAGCAGACAGTGCAAGCAACGGAGCGGACAGGAAATTTTTTGCAGAGCAGCCGGAGGCCCAAAGGCGATGAAGGAATGTCAAACTAGGGTTCAAGACTACCCTTAAAACCTCCAACACTTGGCTACAACGAGACCACGTTGACCGTTTAATAATTGGCATGCAGTGGGTAGCAACATTAGAGTTTTCGAAGAGAAAATATCCCAATAATTCGTAATCCAAATCATGCATGGGAAGGTTCTACAAGGTTCGTGCACCAAATGTCAACCAGCCTGCACATTGTAAAGTTCCAATCAAGTAAACCTTAGAACGATGAGTGGGATACAATTATAATGTGGATCTTTACCATTACGTGACTTAGAACTTATATATATGGTAAAGGGGGCATAAAATCTTAGTTCGTAAAGCATAGAGCAAGGTAGACATTAGTTTTATCATGGCGCGATCCCTTTCATAAACCTTCCTCTCTATCCTATGTAAAGGTACTCAGCCATAGTTCCTAAATGTAAGTAAAAGAGATATTTCTATTTATAAAGCTTATAGAACTTTAAAACAAGTTAAGCTATAAACTGATCATGAACATGGTTTATTCTTTAAACCTCTTGTTTTCACACTTTGCACCTTCTCTATACAATGTAAAGTATTAGCTCAATCAATAACTATAATTCCATACTGAATGTATACTATAGGATGATATAAAGGAAGTTATAGAACCATCCTATGATAAATATCTTTGCGCCGAGAGGCGCTCTACAGCCCAGTATGGGGTAGATCTTGTAATGTTACGTAACGTTACATAATGTTATGTCCGCTATAAAAAAAAACACAATATGGGGGAGATGTTGTAATGTTTTTACTTAACAAAATAATAAAAAATGTTGGCCTTGCACATGGTTTTAAAACCATAAACCATGTGGTTTTAAAACCATAAACCATGTGCATGGTTTTAAAACCATGTGCACATGGTTTGCACATGGTTTTTATGCACATGGTTTTAAAACCATGCACATACGTAATAAATGTCGGCCAGAAAAAAACCTAATATGGGGGAGATGTTGTAATCTTCCTAACTAACAAAACAATAAAAAGGTAAAAATTTAATTATCCGTAAAAAAATATGGGTGAAGGAAAAAACACAATATGGGGGAGATGTTGTAACGTTTTTACTTAACAAAATAATAAAAAAAGTTGGCCTTGCACTGCATGTTTTTAAAACCATGTATGAGGAAATATTGTAATGTTAGTTCATAACAAAATAAAAAATAATAAAAAATATTATATGTGGGCCATAAATAATATTAAATATTAATAATAAAATATTATATGTGGACCTTAAATAAAAATATGTGTCTTTTGGTTTGAATCAAATCAATGGATACCTGCAAAGAGATTTGATCTCTCTCGGCGCTTGATAGAGCCTAGGATTTGGATCTACGCTGGTTTTATCAAAGTCAATCTCATTTGCTTGATGGTATAATTATTAAACTAATAAAGTTTATAATTGAGTATAGTAAGTCTAAGAATGTTAAAGAAGCTTGGAATCTAACTATTAACGATATTTTGCCTTTAAAATAGATAATAGATCCCAAGCAAATTATGTGCAGAGCATTTCAACTTATTAACCACTAAGGTAAACCTTTTAAAGGTAGCTTGTATTAAAGTGGTAACCCCTTTTTACTTCGAAGTAATGGAAAGGGAAGCAGTGGGATACAAACTCTTTATCAAATTTACATTGTGCAGTAGCCAAGTCAACCATGACGTAAATTAGTAAATTTGTAAAATGTAAATTAGACCAACGATTCTATAACACTGCCATTCTTACGATGCTTGTAAAGAAATATTTAAGGATTTTTACACTTGACGACTATGATAGACATTTAATAATTCAGTAAACATTAAAAACTGTAAATTTACACCTGCTAGAAAAAGGGTAGCTGTAGCCATCACTAACAGAACCGAATCTCATTCCTTAGCTTTTTAAACAGGAAGACAGTTTAATGATTTACCTCGATAAGCTTTGGAAATTTTTACTAGCCTTTTTATTCTCTACTGAGTTTTTATTTGTGCGACAAACTTATATCAAAATGCTTTAGAATAAATGACAAGCAGCACCCGAACTTCTTACCTATAAGTCTGTAAGCACAGGAAAATTTCTGCGTTAGCTCGAAAGCTAAGTAAGCCTAGAATTTTCATGACAGTCCCACCTTGTGGTCGCAAAGAGAAAACAAGTCAGTAAACTGAAAGAAACTGTTCTGTAAAGTTAAACATAATCAAATAAATAAATCAGATAATGAATTCAGTAACATATAACTAATTAAACAATTAGTGACTGCATTTATGAAAATAATATGCATTTAAAAATTTTAAATTTTTCGGAAAAATTGGGGTTTTAACAGGGTCATTTCTTTTTCTTGTGATAATCTATTTTGTAATTGTTTCTTGCTCATTGTTCAATGTTTTTCTCAGAGTGTGATATTCATATATGGAGAGCAAAAATGGCTTTTCAGACAATTTTGGCTCAGTTTGATCTTTTGGTTGTTTTTTTTTTGTGTACGAGGTCATTACGAATGTCAAATTGTTCAAATGAAGGAATGCTAGTGGTTTTGTTTTTTGATAAATTAGGATAACAGATTTGTAAATTGTTTTTTGCAACGAGTTCAGATGCGGCATCAATGCAACCCCATTTTTTTATGGTGTTGCTACAAACTTCTATTCAATATCATCTATTTGTTCTTTGCACGCCATAAATGCTTCAGACCATGTTTTGAATTTGTTTTTTTGAAAGACACACTTATCTATGTGTGGAACATATAGGATCATTTTTCTCTAAAAAACTTCTCGGGATCTTTTTCTTTGTTGTAGTGTATGTAGCATATGATACATGGCCTATTTCTTTTGGTTGTTGTTCCATGCATACAGCAATAAGAAGATGCAAATTGTGCCAATGAAATATTTTCAAGCTCTATAGGCCGTGTGATGTATTTGTCTAAAATAGAAGCGGAGACAATGTCTTTAGAATCATCAGGCTCTTGTTCCAAAAGCAGAGGCCTTTTCAACACAACTATTTGTCTATCATCTGATGTTGTGTTTATGAAAATTGTTTTTCTTGATGATGAATGAAGAGGCAATGATAGAACAACATGGACTGCTTAACTAATGGACATTTGTTGCATATTCAAAAGTGCATTTCCATGTTTGCGTATGGTTTGAATTTTCCCATCATTGTCGGCAAGGCACTGGTCTTTGATTTTCTCGAAGGCAGTTGTCAAATTGCAATCAAATTTTGTTATGTAAGAACTAACATATGTTGTTGCTGCATAGGCATCTAACACAAATTGTGCATCGGTGTTCGCTTGCCATAGTTTTGGTATCGACTTTGCAAATGGATTTATCCAGATGTCAGAAGGGTCTCGTTTTTGTATCAATATAGAGCAATCAAGCAAACAATGAATCAACAAAATGTAATTGTCTCTTGTTAATTGAAAGTCCATCAAGAAATCGTCAAAGGCAGTGTATTTTTTTGTATTCTCGATTTTCCAAAATTGCGAAAATTTCTTTGGATTTATGTTGCAAAAGATTGTCACTATGTTCTAATGGGTGCAATATTATAGTTCTATCAATAGGGGGAAGCGGGAAGTTGAATCTACATTTAGAGTCATTACAGGAAATTTGGGGTCTAAAATGGGCCTTATAAGAAAACGCGCCAACAATAAATTTTGTGAGTTGGAATGCAAGAACCAATAGAATTTCAATAAAATGAGTCAACCATAATGGTTGAATTGACATATTTGTCATAAAAGAAAACTATTTTTTTTGTTCGTATTTTCGACATATCTCTGTGTGTTTTAACTCAAATTTCAAGCGGGAGACGTCATTGGATGCATAATTTAATTCTGCATCCAATGAGTACCCACACTGCATACTTTTGACGGACCTTGGTGCCCCAAAAACAAGATATACCTTAAAAAACATGATGATGATGTCATCATCACGTTTTTTTCAAGTATTTCTTGTTTTTGGGGTAGCGGGGTGTGTCAAAAGTATGCAATGTGGGTACAATTCCACATCCAATGAGCTCTCCTACTCAGAATTTGAGTAAAAACACAGGGATATATGTTGAAAATACGAACACAAAAAAGTAGTTTTTTTCATTCTTCCTCCAAAATTAATAACTATTATTTTATTATTTTCCTTAGGAGGCCCATTTTAGACCTCAAATTTCCTCTAATGGTAGATTTTTTCTACAAGTTTTTGTGTGGTGGTGTGTTTGAATTTTTAAAAGATTCTCATCTAGGAAAGATGAGTCTATTGACAAGTAGCAATTGATGAAAGAAGTAATTTCATAGTCAGTATTTTTTCCATAGATTGGTGCATCTTTATCCACAAAAGGCCATGTTTATGTTCATTTCCTCTTTGTTGGAACTCTGTTGCGAAGAAAAACTCTACGATCTTCCCAAATATTTGATCATTCTTTAATAGTAAAGACTTTAACGCTACTATTCTATGTATGTAGTAATGACTAGAAATGACTGGGTGTCTTTTGATTAATGAATCATTTGTTTGTGTTTCAAAAATGTCAAGTGCATTTTCTTTGTTGTTTTCTGTAATTTGTTCCAGTGCTATGCATAAAGGACTACAAAGATGCTCTGCACTTGTAAATGTTACAGAAAACGTTGGCAGCCCAAGTTGTCGAATCATAGCAAACAGATCTTTTTTCATATTCTCATAATAGTCGAAGGATGTTCTTATTGCTTTCAAGGAACGATATGCTATTGGAGTTTTAAGAAATTTCTCGAGACTGGATTTTGATTTTACTTCTTTGGCTGTTATTTTTTTTCCCTTCAGTTCACCAATGCGTATTGATATCCAAGCAGTGTTAGATAATTGTTTTATAATCACTTTAACTGCTTTAAAGAATATATTTGTTCCATGTCTCTTGAAATCTTTTCTTTTGTGCTCTAACTCCCATTTTGCTACATGTTGATACGAGTAGCATTTGAGAATGTCTTTTGGTCTATTAAATCCAAAAAAAAATGTAGGGAAATTCAATTCTTCTGAATACCTATCTTGAAAGATGCCTAGTGGACTATAGTGTTCTGATGGTGCTATTTCTACTATTTTATTGCTCAAGTCATCAACAAGATTTGTTTCTCCATATCCATGTACCAATGTTTCAGATACCATCTCTATGTCATTTTCATTGTCATTTGTTTCTGTTTCTTCAAGAGGAGACAAGTTGTTTTCCTCTTGTTGTATTGTTTTGTTAAATATTTTTTCCCAATCATGGTTGACAACAACACCTTCGTCTTTGTAGAGCTTGGTTTTACAAAGGTATTTAAGTGCGGTCATCACAGCATTTGAGCGGATAGTTCCAGAAAGGAATGCATTTTTGTACTGTAGTTTCCTTTTTAGCACAACAACAATTATTGTTGTGTTGTCCAAGTTTCTAGGCAATGCCAATTGAATCTTGTCTAAATCAGCTGGCACATTGATTATTGTTCCAGTGAGGCCTAGTTGTGCTCTTTTGTAGCCAATTTGTCTAACCTGCACAAATGTTGTTCTAGGTGACACCAAACGTTCTTCCAATGATGTCATTGCAGCCACAAATGGTAGTAGAATATTGCGATGAATTTGCGAAGGTGATGCATACGTTGGAATACGCCCATTGTTTAGTTCCTTCTTACAAAATTTGTAAATTTTTCTACAAGTTGAAAGGAGACTAAAGTTTCCAAGAGATTCAAAATATTTAATTGCTAGCATTAGTGCTTTGTTTACTGCGCGTATATTGGCTTTGAAATGCAAGCGTTGGCAAATGGCACATGGGTATATGGGCGTATCTTGAATGAGTTTCTGGTATTGAGATATTGCTTTGTTTGTTTTTTCAATTTGCATTTGTCTTTGATGTTTAGCTTCTCCCTTTGAATGAATTTTTTTTTCAATATTTAATTGCTAGCATTGTTGCTTTGTTTACTATATGTATATCGGCTTTGAAATGCAAGCGTTGGCAAATGGCACATGGGTATATGGGTGTATCTTGAATGAGTTTCTGGTATCGAGATATTGCTTTTTTTGTTTTTTCAATTTGCATTTGTCTTTGACGTTTAGCTTCTCCCTTTGAATGATTTTTTTTTCAATGATTGTAAGTTTTTTGCATGGAAATCTACATTGCAACATTGGAATGTCTTTTGCAATGGTTCAGAGTTTGTGCAAATTGTGGAGAAACCTTTCTCTAGATCTAGTTGTTGATATTATGTTTGTTGCTTGTTGAGAACCATATGTTGTTGTTTTGTGCTATAAACCATGTTTTGTGTTTTTTCCAAAGGTTCCAAACAAATGCGTTTGTTTTTTCATTGTGGTGTTCACAAGCCAAGTTTTTCATTTTTTTCTATGTTTTTTTTGTTGGAAAAGGAAGAATATTTTCAGTTAACGAAGTCGAAGTTTGCAAACACATTCGATCAGTAGGCACACTTACCAATGGTTTGAAATGTGAATGCAAATTTTTGATAGGATGTTGTAGCAGATATAGTTCTTTAGATGATTTTCTTGATGGGGAAAACTTGCGAACAATATTTTTGGAGCTAGTATTCCATAGGCATATATTATTGTTCAGAATTTCAGATAGCCATTGAATGAAAAATTCATCTCCTTCTATGTGACCAATGCAATATGGCTCAGCCAATTGTATAACATATGCTTGCCAACTAGGCAAGCAATTTCGTCTCCTTAAAAAAAATTGATGCGGTAATCTTCGAACTACGACCTTAGGAAAAAGTTGGTTTGGCTAGCGATGCAAAGCTCTGTGATTATGCAAGGTGGTATTAAAACTATTGAATTGATAAACCACCCAATTGTTGAACCATGGGATGCCAAACCAAATAACATGGGAACCTCATGGGCATGTCGTGGTGAATCAATAAATGTTAAAGCTTTTAATTCTTCCATTGGAATAACAAGAATAAAGCCCGCAATTGGGATGAGCCCACATGAACTAAATTACCAACAACCATATTAATAAGATTAATATGTTCGGAATATGCCAAAATGCATATATTTGACACATTGAGATTTATAATAAATTACTAATACACAGTTTAATGGAAGTTATGGACTCATCGGCTGATCAAATCTTGATCGAAGCAAAATTTTTTGAGAACTCTCACCCCTCCTTATTCATATTTATAGATTGCATTGAGCCTATCACCCTCAGAGCACATTACCTAACTAATTGTTCTCTTGATGCTATGTTGCCAAATGGAAAGCTTATTGGACGCTGCATAGTTTCACTACAATGAAGGTCGACTTCGCAAGCTAAGAGATGGAATCATTGGAGTACAACTAAATGTTCATATAATAGTTTTTTATTACTAGCAACAACCATATTAATAAGATTAATATGTTCAGAATACATCGACGGGAATATATTTGACACATTGATAATCTTTTTTCCTAGTGAATGTTTTTTATGAATATGTTAACTTGTTGTCTATCAGTGTTCACTGATTGGTCTCATGATGCTACACTGCCAAATGGAAAGTTTATTGGGTGGTGCATGGTTTCACTACAATTAAGGTCAACTTCTCAGGCTAGGAGATGGATTCATTAGAGTACAACTACACGTTCTGCATCTAATATCTTTTTATTACCATGTTCATCTAAATTTAATTTAATAGTTGTATCACGATTGGCGTTAACCTTATAGTTATCTAATATTTAATGTAATAGTTATCCAATATAACCACGATTATAGTTGAAGTTAAGCTAATACTTGTAGAATCATTGGAGTTAAGCTAATAGTTGTATCTAATAGTTAAGATAATAGTTATCCAATATAACCATGATTAGAGCATGGGGGATTCACCTTGTTGAGCAATATCTCATCATGTTCATTCATAAAGGGGAGTTTTTAATTGTGAAAAATAATGTCAATATATTGTAGGTATTGGGGGGCGAGGAATAGGGTATGGGGGGTTTATAGGTATTGGGGGGAGTAAAAAGGGGCTTCTAGTAAAAGTAAGGAATATATTGTAAAAATAGGAGTTTTTTAATTGGAAATATGTATTGGGAGGGGGGATCAACAAAATGATTTTTGTAAGTAATTATCAATATCTGGTGAAATTAGGGGTATTATTTAATATTCCATGAACAAAGGGGCTATGACATATTTTCACTAAGTGAATACCCCGTGGATTAGAGTTGAAGGTAAGCAAATAGTTAGTTCAAAAGTTAATATATCAACAATTGCAATTCAAGTAAAAGTAGTGATTGGAATTGAAGTTAAGCTAATAGGTGTGTCATCAATGGAGTTAAGCTCATAGTTGTATCTAATAATCGAATAGTTGAAGTTGAATTTAAATTTTCCAACTATCACGAGCTGTACTTATCAGATGTTAACCAAGCTATTTTTTTTGAAATTATTAATTTCGAATTTTGGACGAACGCCCATAGAATCAATCTGAATAGTATACTACTTGTCTCATTCTCGTCCATAGATGGTAGTCCACCCCAAAATTCTAAGATATATATGCCTATTGGCGTAACCCGACTTTAATTACCACATTCATTTAAATTTATTTTAATAGTTGTATCATGGTTGTAGTTAATCTAATAGTTATCCAATATAACTGTGATTAGAGTTGAAGTAAGCTAATAGTTATATAATCATTGGAGTTAAGCTAATAGTTGTATCGACATGATTGTAGTTTTAATTATCAGGTTGAAGTTGAAGTTTAATTTTTCCAACTATCACAAACTGTACTTATCACATGTCAATTAAGCTATTTTTTATTTTTTTGAAATTAATAATTATGAATTTTGAAAGACGCCCATAGAAACAATTTGGACAATACATTAGTCTCATTATCTTCCATAGATTAAAAAAAAAAAACATAAATAATAGTACACACCAAAAGTCTAAGATATAAATGCCTATCAACATAATCAACGTAATAAATAAACAAAAAAATATGTTAATAAATTCTCAAAAGATTTAGATTTGATTTGATCCAACTTTCCATAGCCCCTATATTGGAGCTTGATTCCCTAGTCAAGTCGCTATCTAATCAATTTATTTCCAGCAAGCATCCTTAAGTGCCTTGACTTATTCACTGCTTATGGAAACACCATTCAGTACACCTCAATTAATCCCCTTACCATAAATCCCTTCTCAATCTATCCATGATGGATTGTGACTTGTAACAAAAAAAAATGTCGCTTATGGACTTATCAGTAATAGGGGAAACCATATGACAAATGGTGTGGACTATTGGGATTGTTAATTACAAGAGTTTCATATTTTTATTAGGGTGTCATAGCAGGATATCATTGACTTTAATAGTGTGTTCCTTTCACCGTAGTCGCCTTGTGGGAAGCGAATCTGAGTGTTGGACAATGGATGATTTTGGAAACAATGCCTCTAAATGGGTGAGCAGATACCACATAAAATTTTGGTCATGCCTCTTAAATGGGTAGGCTAGATGTGACCATTATTGCAATGAGTAGGATCCATAAGAACGATTTGAATATTAAATAATTGAACATGTTGTGGAATGATAATATACGAAGAGAAATAATTAAATCGCCAACCTTAGTCCAAGAAGGGGATTTTTCATCGTAAAATAGATGAAGGGCATCTGTATTTTGGATGAGTCTCATGGTTTTAGCCACTGCTATATAAAATCTAAAGTTTATTTTGATAATAAAAATAAAAGGCATAATCTTCTCGACTTAATTTTGATATGTTATATTATTTTCTAGTGCATATATAATTACGTCGTAATGCGTTTCTCTCCGAACAAGTTCAGAAAAGAACTGTTCCTTTTCGTCGTCTATAGCGCGAATCGGATTTTGCCACGTGTTTGTTGTTTTGTTTTGCTGTTTTGTTAAGGTTCGTCCGTGTGTTGGTTTTAAGCTTCATAAGGTTCGTCCGCATGTTGGTTTTAAGCTTCATGCTGTTCGCGGACTGAATCGTACCTCTTCCCATACCATTTATTCGATGAACCTATTCCCATACCTCTGTGCACTGAATCGTACCTCTTTCCATACCATTTATTCGATGAACCTCTTCCCATACCTATGTGCAGAAGCTCGCGGAGTCCGAGGCCAAGTTCAAGCAAATCTCCGAAGCGTACGAGGTTCAAAACCCTGTCCTGAAACTCTGATATTTTGTTTGTTTTGTCGTTCCCCATTTCGATGTCTGATACCTAGAGTTCAATGTATGTATTCAATAGTTTTGCATTTAGTTTTGCATGTATTAAATGTGTCGAGGGTTTTGCCTAGAAGCTCATATCTTCCTCTTTGGATTTTATCTCATTTATTCCATTTTTGAAGGATTTCGGCAGTTACAGAGCAGACATGCCGCACCGAACAGTGAAGAATGCTGCGGAACGGAAACTTCGGGATATCGTTAATGGTGACCCGGCCGAGGAAATGGGCAAATTGAAGGCAGAAGACATAAAATCTAATGGACCTCGCCGCTTCCTCCTCCATTTCTTCAGCTGAAATCCCTTAGGTTTCTCTCCTTGAACGCGATGGGGTTTCTATCGGAGAGAAGGATAGATTGGACGCATTTTATAAGAAGTTTGTTGAGCGTAGGGTGAATGGGGTTAAAACAGGTGGAAAATGCACTGTTATGATGTATGGGCCAACTAGATCAGGGAAGAGTCATACCATGTTTGGGTGTCAATGAAGCCGGGATCGTTTACAGGGCTTTGCATGATATATTGGGTGACTATTCAGGTGAGGATGGCAGGGAAGAGTCATACCATGTTTGGGTGTCAATGAAGCCGGGATCGTTTTCAGGGCTTTGCATGATATATTGGGCGACTATTCAGGTGAGGATGGCAGGGAAGCTGGGGTATTGGGGAACAGGTTTAAGGTCAAGGTCACCATTTTGGAGATCTACAATGAGGAAATTTATGATCTCCTTGCCACCAATCCTTCTTCTGGAATTAATTTGGGATGGTCCAAGAATACTGGATGCAGGGTATTTCATTCTTCCCCTAACCTCTGGTTTGGTACTCTGTTTTTTTCTTTCTTTCTTGAATGAGACACATCACATTAAAGATTCAATTAGCCCAATGCTAGAGGTGAGAGAAATCACAGATAGTAAAAAATTCAATAAGAACTGCCTAGAACATCTCCTAGAGACATAACATTAAAGATTCAGATAGCCCAAAGCGAGAGGCCAGGAAAATCAAAATGTAGGAGAAAAATAGTTGAGAATTGCCAAGAGCATCTCTTGTCTAGCTCGGCCAAACATATATCAAAAGTCAAGAAACATAGCAGAATCTGTTGAAGCATTGTTATTGAAATCTGGGATTACAGCTTTTTTGCTTGGCCAGTTGATTGGCGAAAAAATGATGTCCTCCCCATTGCCCATACCGTAAACAACTAAGTCAAAAAGATATGAGCAAAAAGATTGGCAGCTTTCTACATATGAAACATGGGTTTTTTTTGCATTTGGTTGTTTGGTTGGTTGCAGGTAAGAGTAGAAGTGATGGGCCAAAAAGTCAAGAATGCGACATACATCTCTGGAAATGATGCTGGAAATATTGCAAAGGAGGTTGACAAAGTAGAGAAGAGGAGGGTTGTCAAGAGCACTGTTTGCAACGAGAGAAGCTCCAGGAGCCACTGTCTGGTTAGTTTTTTCTTTTATGCTTTTGAGGAGGATTATTTTTGTTGAACAATGAATAATTGATTGATCAGCATCTATGCGGTTTGGTATGTGCAGATAACATTGGATGTACCTGCAGAGGGAGGGAGGTTGATGCTTGTTGACATGGCTGGTTCTGAAAATATTGATTAAGCTGGCCTTGGGTTTGAGGCAAAATTGCAGGTATTCTTTTTATAATCGTCCCTTTTTAGTAGGAAAAATAGCTTTTCATTATTATTCTCTTTCAGTGGCCTCTGTGCACACATACAACATTGTAGTCCAGCTTTCAATGAGATTTCCCCATTACATGGATCACAGAATTGAAGAACTTTCTACTACTGATTCTCCTGTCTGGGCCTGACATAACTTTTATAAATACTGGCATATATCAAATTTTCATGACAAGAAAGCTAACACCCTAATATCATTCGAAGGGGGCTTGTTAAATGTGAAATATAATAGTACCATTTGTACACGTCCTCAGATTTAAGCCTTCAAAGTTGACAGCCCCTCGTCCTTCTCCCTCCAATTTGTACCCTCGCTATCCTTTACAGTTACCAAATTTATTCAGAAATGCCAATATCTGCTCCTTGTTCCACTCATCATCACAGGAATAGTAGCAGTAGGAACAGATATCTTGATATCCAAGCATGATGGTGACGTTTACGGCTTTCCCTCTTAGTTACCACCTTATTACCAGACCTCCTGATGCAACAACAAGTTAAGGACCTAAAATTCTGATGCAGTCACCTCAGCTGCAGGGTATTCACAGGTCAAGAAAAGAATGGATTCAGCTCAACAGAAAAACAAAACTCTTATTGATATCAAGCCAATTATATGATTAAACATCAAGCCATTTATATGATCTGGCTCCCATTACAGACTTAGGACCCACAGGCCCAAAACACTCTCCAGATTCAGGGCATGCATGCCCAGAGATACTCCACCAGACTCAGGCATGCAGGCCCGACACTTTCTTCTCCCAAAACCTTCCTTCCACAAGACCAGAAAAAAAAAAAGCATTTATTCTCTCAGCCCCCTGAGATTTTGTAGATCCTAAACTCTAGATGCCCCCATCCCTGCCTAAAAAATATTTTATTGCTCCCTTATTTCCTAGACAAAAGCAGAACCATTGAACAAATGACTATTATTAGTAAGACAGAATCCTAAAGAAACAAAGCAGAAAAAACAAACTGTTGTTTAGTGGGAAAATTTTGTTGATGAGATGTTCTGCATCATCCTCTTCTTCTCTTAGAAACTTTGAACCTCCTGGTTCAAGGTCACAGGGTGTAGTTGCTCGGCTGTACTTAAGCAAGTGAGCTTCTGTGATCCTAGTGTTGTAGGAATTCAGCTGGGATTCCCACTTAACAAAATACAGCTTATATGACGTGGAATGTGTAGCAGCCAATTTGGTGTCTAAAGCTCATTCAACCTGTTCTCTTTTCTTCTTTGGCAAGTGCTTGGTCCATTTGTTTTCCTTTTAATTCTGATCATTATTTATTCCAGTTGAGTGTGAATGAAGGTCAGTGACTTTAAAAATAGGACTGGTGTCTAATTCCTCAGGCAGTTCAATCAGACAAGCATTCTCATTAATCCCTTTCAGAATTTTGCAAGGCCTGATTTTCTTGGGCATTAACTTGTTGTACGTAACTTTGGGGTACCTTTCCTTGCGTAGATGTACCGTGATCATTTCTCACTCTGGAAATACCTTTTCTTTCCTATGCAAATCAGTACTCTTCTTATGTTGTTCATTCATTGGCTGCAATTTGTGTTTAACTTGTTGATGTACTTCACCAATATTCTCTATGTAATCTGAAGCATCTTGACTGATATATGGGTTTACAGGCAAATCAACTTAGTCTACAATTCCTTTTGGATTGGCAATGTACACAATTTGAAATGCAGACTTACCTGTAGATCTATTTATGTTGGGATTATAGGCAAATTCAGCTTCGGTATTGCCAAATCCCAATATTGAGGATTATCACTCACTCATGACCTTAGTAGATTTCCCATGCTCCTATTCACCACCTCGGTTTGGCTCTCCATCTGGGGGTGGTATGCTGAACTGAATTGCAACTTGCTATCCAATCTTTTCCACAAAACTCTCCAAAAGTGGCCTAAGAATTCGGTCTCCCTGTCACTGGTTATAGTTTTTGGAACACCATGTAACCATACTACTTCCCTAAAGAACAAATGCGCCACTCGAATTGCATCATTTGTTTTTTTACAAGGTATGAAATGGGCCATTTTAGAAAAGCGGTCCACTACTACGAACATTGAATCATGACTTCTTTGGGTTTGTGGCAGCCCCAAGACAAAATCCATGGTTCCTTTGGCACAGGTAAGGGCATGTATAGGCCTGTATTCTGATGTCCTCCTTTTGCCATTTGGCACACTCTACAAGCAGAAACAAACCTGTTATCATCTCCTCTCCTCATGTTAGGCCAAAATAAATTTTCATTCATTATTCCAAATGTCTTATCCCTTCCAAAGTGTCTGTCCAACCCATTCGAGTGCATCTCTTTCACAAGATTTTTTCTCCTTGATTCAAGGGAATGCAAAGCTAAGAACCCTTAAACAAAAAGCCATCAACTAATACAAATTTTCAAATGAGTATAAACCAGTATGGTCTTGTCCATTTAGAGCTGCAATAATGATACCAAAATATGATTCATTGACATATTCACTCTTCATTTCTTTAAAGCCGACTAGCTCATTACTAATTACAACTAGTAGATGGTGCGCCTCCTACTTAAGGGATCAACCACTACATTAGTTTTACTACTCTTATGCTCCACAACAAGCGGACATGAATCCCATTTGGCCAACAAACGAACATGAAGCAAAAATGAAGCCCATTTGGCATGTTTGTGCGACAACTTACGTTGGGAATTAATGTACTTCAGGGCCTTTTCTGCAGCCTTCTTGGGAAAGAACACCTGGTGAATGTTGAGACTTACACCTCAATGAGCTATAGTAACTTTACCCAAAATTTTCCTAGGCTAGGGTTCGAAGTAGAATGGGTTTGGCAGTTGGGGAAAGATTTGGCGAGGGAGGACATGGAGGGCATCGAGGCATGGGAGGAAGGTTTGGTCACTACAGGAGGACAACACAGGGGCTGTTCATATGAAAATTTAAACTTATGCTTTCGTAACAAATTTCATCTCAGTTGTTTTAGCTTTGATCATTGTTCATTCAAGGATGTAGCAAAGAAAAAGCATTTTGTAGGAGAAATTGATGCTCTTGAAAATCAAGTTGCACTGTATCTAGAGAGCGAATCTAGACGATTTGTCTAGTAGTCAGTCTAATTGGTGCTCATTGGCATCCCTTGTTGCTTATAAGTTATAACAGGGATTGTGCTTGTAGCATTAAGTCCACTTGAAAGGCATTTGTCATCATTAGTGCTTTCTCCAGCTTAACTCGTATATGTTTAACATAATGTAATATCCATACTATATGGTACTTATTCACTCCCTAGACTTCTCTTAATATGAGTATCAGCTATATAGGGTGAAAATCCCATTCAAGCTGATAAGCTATTAGTTCTACGTATATAAGTGAGTATAAATGGCATAAAGTTAATGATGTTTATAAGCTTGATCACGCGTGCAATTGTCATTTTCTTTGCATAGTTCATCACTTAGTTCATCACTCATCATTGACAAAATGCTTTGGTATTATATGAAAAAAATGGCAATTTTATTTATCAACTTCCGCAGGTATCAGCTGCCACGCAGCACTTGTTTGTGAATGGACTAGAAAATGTTGAAGTGTATTTGCATAAGCTATATAAAGAAACAAATGTTTATTCTACACGTTAATTTGATTTCGAGTTACATGGTTATTTTATTTAAATCATAGTTAAAGGCAAGTTACATGTTTAGCTTTTAGCTCATTGATAACTTTTTAAAACATGATTGCAAAGTCAAAATAGAGAAACCTCAGAGATAAACATGGCATTGGAGAAGAAAATAAAGAAACATAGCTAGCAATAAAGTAGGTCAAAGGTGGGGATACATGCAAATGCATGGTAAGTTAGTAGGCAGGCTATTTTTTCATGCAGTCTATTAAAGTTGAACTACACACCCAATTACTTCTTTGAAACAATTTTCATAAGCCTACATAAGTGACCATCATGCTTGATTACTGTTAGCATATTATGTAGCATCACAATGCGAAGAAGAGAAGTGGTAGTGAAGAAACTTTGTGTTTGATTTTGGCAAGTATATTGTTACAGACTGAATGAAGGCAGGTTTGTTGGTGAAGGTGAGTGTACACTGTAGACTCTGGAAAATGTGGAAAAGCAGCAGAATACACAGCCGTTGTTTTTAAATAGTTGCAAGACAATTATAGAATGCACTTCTCAAGTCACATGTAATTAAATTATGGTCCTGGTTCAATTTAGTTCATCAGTTTCATAAAACTGTTAATAAGATTATTACTAATTAGTAATAATACATTGGCTTTAGCTTATTATCTCTTAGATCAACAACTCTCAAGGTTTTTCTTCTCAGTTAGCTATTAAGTTCTACTTTAATTAGTAGAAAGAACTGAAAAGGCCATTCCATTAGCCATGTTTTTATTGAAACATGTGAAAATAATCTCATCTTTATTTCAATTTTCCTTATGTGCAAGCAAATGGGAAATGTAGATGTTTCCATTCATTATTACAAATTAGTCACTACTTCTCGAATATTAAGTTAATAGTTGAATGTAGTGATTTAAAGATCCAAAATTTAATTGTTTCATTTGTATTGAGTGTTTTCTAAAACTTATTTTGCCTTTCTGCTTTTATGTAATGCAGATTGAAGGGAGTGACCCTTCAGCTTTCTTACAGATCCTTATAGTGCTTCTGTTTTAAGGAGCTGGAATATTATACACCATGGTTGAACAAGAATTTAATGTTGGACCTTAGAAAGGGGTTCTGCATAAATCTAGAAGCTCAGAGCTGAAAACAAAAGGCAAAAGTATATCTTGACGAAAAGGGATGTTTTCATTATTCTATGGATTGTGGAAGTACCTCTTCAGTAAAATAGAATTCCATGTCCTTATTCTGGGCATCGATAAAGCTGGAAAAACTGTAAATTTTCTTTTTTTTCAAATTAATTCAATTTAAAATTTTGTTTCGAGTGATGTGGGTGCCTTTCTCAACACCCCCTGGTTTAGTGTTTTGGTTAAGATCCATATCCACAGCTAAAAGGTTTTGTTGAGTTGCATTTGAACTAAATAATAGGAATCCAGGCAAGATTCGATTGTTCTCATTATTACTGGTTCAAGGACTGTTTTACTGAGTAGATTTTAAGTAATGTATTGATGATGTTCTCTTTTATGTTTATTTTGTAATTGCTTTGTCCAGTTTAAGAACTTCTGATAAGGCTATGTTCTTATTTTATGGTTTATGGATGTTTGGCTTGGCTTGTGTTCATGTTTTGATGATAGACATTGCTGGAAAAGATGAAAACAATGTATTCAGAATTTGAAGGACTCCCACCGGATCGAATTATTGCATTGAAATCAAAGCTTGTTTTTTGGGACTTAGGAGGTTAGGTATGTATAGAATCTTAGATACAAATATTAGAAAAAAAAATCACCTGGAAGTTAATATAGGTTTAAAGTTTAAACATACAATGAAGAATCTATTTTAAGAATATGATAATCTTATAAAGAGTCTGTGGATGAAGTGTATTTTCCTAGCTTAGTTCTCATGAAACACTTACAATACTGTTTTACTTTTTAGTTTTTAACTAGCACGATATATGTCCCTTTTTGAATATTACTGCCAGGCATAGAAAGTAAAGTTTGTCACCTTTATCTATATTTTGGTTTCTAGATGTGCGTGAAAGGAGAATTTCACTCTCATTGTTGCATACTTATGACATGAAATAACTTGTATTATCTTATGTTTTTATGGTTCCATTGTTCTACTATTCAATAGAAGTGGTCTATAAGTTAGTCCATTCTTCAAATAATGAAAATTTGTTTCCAGCATTTCGCTACAGTAGACGTCCATGGACTCCTTGATGCATGTCCCTTATGGCACCATGTCAAGTAATCACTGCCTCATCTTTCACTTGACAGATAGGCCTACGTACAATTTGGGAAAAATACTACGAGGAGGCACATGCAGTAATATATGTTGTTGATGCAGCATGCCAGTCACGTTTTGAAGACACAAAGTCTGCTTTAGGTAAGGGTCAGATTTCAAAAATCTTTTTTTACAGTTTTTCTTGTTAGTTTTTTTACAGAAGCCATGTTTTAGTATTGGGGTGCCAACTATGGCATGATGCAAGTCCTAAATGCGATACCTTGTGGCATTTGTATAGTTTGGATAGTTCATGGTTAGGAACATTTTTTATTTTGTTATTTAACCTATTCCATGTAACTAAACAGAAAAGGTTCTCAGGCATGAAGATTTGCAAGGTGCTCCTATTTTGATCTATGCAAATAAGCAGGTCTGTGAGATATTCCGATTTATATTTGATTTCCCATTTTCTATGTTCCTGCTTAAATCTAATTGAAATATAAGATTAAGTATTTTTATATTGCTAATACATTACCTTCTGAATAAGATATATAATTTTCTTTGGGTTGAAACTTGAATCATTGAATAGGACTTTAACTTCTTAGTTATGTTCTTCTTTAATGGGTATAATAGTTGGTCATATCAAACTTTAGGTTTTCTATAGTGTACATCTATAGGGGATGATGTCTTAGTGCAGTTAGGTAGGCTATATTGTGCTAAAAGGAGAATATGAATTTTCATACTTTCAGGAATTAAGGGTTTGCAACTTTCAAGTAATGCTATTTGTAGTGCTTCCATTTTGGCACCACTTTTGAGACAATGTTCAAAGGTTAGTGTTGTGGTGGAGTCACATGTAACGTTCATTTTGTTGCTGCTGTATGTAACAAGCATTCAAGGTTAAGCATGTAGTATGATCTTGGTTCTATTATGCATGCTCATAACCACATCAAAATCTTATATATCATTTTTGGGATTATCTGCATAGTGTAAGTCATTAATCTATGACCTATATCCCATGAGTATAGTAGCAACTGACCAATTTCTCATGGTTTTTGAATAGTGGGATTGAGAATAGTGAAATGAATTGCAATAGCATCAATTATCATCTCCAGGGCTTGCACTTGGTAGCCAGTACTTCCCGAGAGGTCACCCATTCCAAGACTCCTCTGGCTCAAACAAGGTTAACTGTGGAGTTTTCCCCCACAATCAAGCCCTCTTAGCTTGTTTCCCCATTATACAGCCTGGGTGGGGGTAGAAGTGTCAGTTTGTAGTGTAGCATAATGGAGCCCAAGTGGGGGAAAGTGTCCCTCTGCGCCCCCCCCCCAAAACAATAAAAATAAAAAGAAAGAACACACTGTGTGGGAAATGACATTCTTTTGAAATCCTGAGATGGACTGGGGAATCTTTGAGCACTTGGCCTGCACAGCATAAATAACTGTCCTCCTCTCCAGTATAAATTGCCATGTCTCTAATAACATTGTGCACTGTTATATAGCGCTTTTCTAGATATTCACAGGTTTTTTGACAATGCCCTTGCTCTGCTTTTCAAAATTGAAAATTTGAAATAAACCATGATCTATAAGAATCTTTACATACCTACATCCAAAGGCCAGGTCCATTGAATATGTTGCTTCTTTGCTTTTAACAAATCCTTCAGCAATCCAAATTTTCACCACGTCCTCCACATTAATTCTCCAATCATCGATGTTTTGTAGCATAATGGCGAGAGGGATGTGTGCTATAGTTTAGTGGTGAAAGGTTTGCGGATTTGATCCCTCTCGGTGCTTTGTAGAATCGGAGCTAGATGGGTCTAGACTCTTTACTGGTTTAAGTATTGAGGGGCTTTCGCAGTCCAACATATTGATATGATATATCATTTTTGGGATTATCTATGTTGTGTAAGTCATTAATCTATCACCCATATCCTGATTCCCATGAGTACAATCGTAACTGTCCAATTTCTCATTGTTTTTGAATAGTCCATTCTCATTACATCGGGTGATGCTAGCGAAATGAATTGAATAGCATCAGTCATCACCTCTGGGGCTTGCACTTGGTAACCCGTAAATACTCCACAGTTAAGCATATTTGAGCCAGAGGAGTCTTCCTGATTGAGAGAATCAAACTGATTTCAGGTTGGACCATTCCTTATTGCCTTCCAAATTCAGGTTGGACCATTCCTTTCTGGGATTTTCCTAAAACCATAGACCTCTGGGGCTTTTCATGTTTTTTCCATTTTTTGAGTTGGGGTTTTGAAACCCTTCACTACCCTGCTTGGCAGGACCCTTATTTCTAGATGGACATATTCATGACATCCCCTACATATAAAAGGGATGTTCTCAGAAAAAAAAAAAAAAAAATTTCCTACTTATGCACCCCATGCCCCAATTTTGAAGCAATATCTAGGTTTACACTGGTACAAATTGTTTTTCTAATTGATAGGCCCATTTATTTATTTGCCCATGAATTGGGTGTTCTGGCCATCTTACCTGGTCTTTTAATTTTGTGATAATGATGTCTCTTTTGCACGTATTCAACTTCCTAAGATAGCTACGGTTATCTGTTCATCACAGGATCTTCCAGGAGCTGTGTCTGCTGAAGAGCTGGCAAGATATTTGGACTTCAAAGAGTTAAATGAAAGGCCATATATGTTTCAAGCAATTTATGCATATGATGGGTAAGATTCTCAATTGTAAAATGTAATATGTAAAACTTCTCCATGTGGCTTGCCTAATTGCATGTTGAAAGTTAAAAGTTAAAACAACCACACTTGGAGAAAATAAAATAATTGAAGTACTGGATGTTTATTGTTAATATCATGGTTTCTGCACAAATATTCTTCCGACAGGTTGGGGGTCAAAGATGGGATAAATTGGTTAGTTGATGCTATGGAAATAAGTAAACGCTTTGAAGTGTTAAGGCAGCAGGCAGATGTGGCTGTTGCTATATAGAAGTGTTTCCTTCAGAGTGTTCTATAATACGTTGTTTCTAACATTTGGTCTTCAAAAATTAAAATATCCTGCAATGTATCAACTATTTGCCAAGGTCACGTGGAATGTTTTATGGAGTTTCCAAGTTCAACTTATTGGAGTTATGACTTCAATTTGATATTTGATTATAATGCGATTGGAAGTTTATTTTCAATGCTCATATGCAGATGTTTGTCTCATGCATGCCATACTCATTTATATAAATGGGCTTAGAATGTTGTAATTTGTCAGCAGAGTGAAATATTGTTTACAATATTCATAATTTTCTTCTTACAAAGCAAAGGTAGTAAATACTAAAACTCTAAAGGGAACGTGGCAGTAGGAGAGCACATTTCTTGTGCTTTTACCTATCGTGGTTATAATCTATATGGTTTCTGAAGGTTCCAAGGTCAATTTACAACTTTATTATACCTTCAATTCAGTTTTTTCACAAAACTCTGTATTATTCAAGGTTCATTGATCAACCTTATAGACAATGCCTCGAGAAGTTTTTCTATTGACGTTCTCAGGCCCAGACCATTGCAAGACACTATGAAGACATGCTTAATCCAATTTAAAACCGTTTTTTGGTTCCTGTAAATCTACATGTTTATAAACAAAACACAAGAAGTTTATTGAACTCTTAGAGCAACATCTCAAATAAGATATTTTCATGATCAGTGCCCAATAGAACATCTAAGCACTATGTCATATATGGTTTTTTCCAATTTTCAATTCAAGGAAATCATGTTCCTTCTTGGCACAATACAGAAGCTAGTCAAAAGCAGATTTTCAATACCATAGCCATGTACAAGGAATGCATAAACGATCTTGATTTTGAGGTGGTGAAACACAAGGCTCAAACATAACTCGGTGCTTATTACCCTCTCACTTTCTCATTGCGGATTGGAAGGTCCACACTTTCTCATTGGGCTTGTTGCAGGCAATGCAAAACATAGATTTCCCCGGAGATCTTCACCCCCCAAAAGCAGAGAAAATAAGGCTTCAAATGAGATACCGGTCATTTCTAAAAGGTGTGTTCTTGTTTACTTATCAAACCAAATTACTTTCATCAATTTCCACAATACTATAGACTATTTTTTAGTGCTCTCTTAATTTTCAAGTCTTTTTTCTGTATTTAAGCTAACCATTTGATTTTCCTTCTTTACAGTCATCCTATGGATTTGTAGACTACTATAATCATAGATCAGCGTCAATCTCCATTTTAACTCTTAATGGAACTACATGCTATATTCCTTTCCGAAAGCGATTTTAATACTGTAGAGCTGTTGTTACATTTAATTAGGAGATGAATGATGTCTAAAAATAGTCATTATACAGTTTGTTGTTCCACTCGCAAGTTGACTAATTTTAGAAACTTTAGTTGATTTCATGTTGAACTGAATATGCAAGTTTCTGCTCTGTCCTCATTTTGGAGGTCAAGATTTATATAGAGAAGCTTATTTTATGAAAAAGATGAATGCTAATGCTTGTTGGTAGGTTGTGATACCATTCTACTTCAACTTTAGTTCTCCATATACTTCTCCATGTTTATAGTTTTTCACTTTCTTCTAACTCATGTTGCTTATAAGATATATACTTAATTTACATATCTGTTTATGTGGGCTTGTTGCAGGCAATGCAAAACATAGATTTCCCTGGAGATCTTCACCCCCCAAAACCAGAGAAAATAAGGCTTCAAATGAGATATCGGTCATTTCTAAAAGGTGTGTTCTTGTTTACTTATCAAACCAATTACTTTCATCAATTTCCACAATACTATAGACTATTTTTTAGTGCTCTCTTAATTTTCAAGTCTTTTTTTCTATATTTAAGCTAACCATTTGATTTTCCTTCTTTACAGTCATCCTATGCATTTGTAGACTACTATAATCATAGATCAGCTTCAATCTCCATTTTAACTCTTAATGGAAGACAAATGTAAGCCACAGTTTCACTTCAAAAGCTTCTTTTCATTTTATAGTTGTACACTAGTTTCCTGACTAATCTATAAGTTAAAATTGCTGATCAATCTTGTGTAGACATGCAAATTTGGTCAGGTTATTCAAGTCAACTGGGCTTATGCAATTGGGAGATCATTGAAGAATATGGTGTTGAGGGATATCCATTCACTGCAAAGAGAATTGATGAGCTGAGGGCCAAAGAGGAGGCCATAAGGGCTGCACAGACTGTAGAGTCTCTTCTGCTGTCCAATGAACGAGATTTTGTCCTTGCCAATTGAGGAAGAAAGGTGAGTTCTTTCCATTTATGCTTTCCATTTATGCTTGTGTTTAATAAAGCACATGCCATTTATGCTTGTGTTTAATAAAGCACATGCCATTTATGCTTGTGTTTAATAAAGCACAGACTGTAGAGTTCATGCTTGTCTTGGCTCCATGCTGTGAAGGATCTCTCAGCACTTTTCCGTGTAAGAAGCATCCCATCCTTGATTGTGGTTTGTCCAGATGGAAAAACTCTGAAAGATAATGCCAAAAGTGCAGTGTCCACCCATGGATCCAAGGCTTATCCCTTCACTGATGCTTATCTTGAAAGGCTGGAGAAGGAAATTGAACAGATGGTTGAGAAATCACCCAAGGAGATGAGGTACAGTCAACATAAACACCCACTTGTATTGACACAGACGCGTGTATATGTCTGTGATGGATGCAACGAAGATGGCACTGCATGGTGCTATTATTGCAAAGATTGTGACTGCGATCTTCATGTGACTTGTGCTTTGAAGAATCGATAGGATAAGGGACAGGACACAGATACTTCATTGGATGACAATGGCAAGCCTGCAGGAGTAATTTGTGATGGAGATGAAAGGTGCTCATTAAACATGATATGCTGAAGGGTCTTCAATTTGGTGTTGTAGAATGCCTGGTTATTGTTGGATTGACAGTTATGTAACTGAACTTTGTTAAGTGGTGCTTGCTTAGTAGTGTCAATAAATAGATTGAGTACTTCATAGTCTATGCTCTGGCTCTACTATGGGAATTCAAGATGACTTTCAGGAATGTATAGTGGTGGAGTTTGCTTCCACCTGTAGATTCTTTTAAATAGTTTGCCTCTGCTAAATTTCCATGTTATTTTGTAATCAAATGTGAATTTGTAAAAGCTACATAGTCATGGAGTTTGCTTTGCATCTGTAGATTTTGTTATTTTCTAATCAGATGTGAATTTTTAAAACCTGCATAGTGATGGAGTTTGCTTTACATGTGTAGTTTTCATTAAATAATTTGCTTGTGCACTTTCAAAAAATTGTTTTAAGTGAAAATCAATTTATAATTGGTTTTATGTTATTATTTCAAACAAAGTTTGCTGGATTNGGTTTGACCAATAGGTGATTGATTATCTTCAATAAAAAAACATATTCTAATGGGTTTGACCAATAGGTGATTCATTATCTTCAATAAAAATACATATTCTGATGGGTTTGTTGATAATGGAGATAAATTTATTTCATATTGACCTCAATGGTTAGCATATTGTTTATATTAGTTACTCATGTCGAGTTATAAAGTATGCATCAAAATTGTGTAACCAAAAGTTGAGTTTCTCACTATTAATTTGTAAATTGAACTTGGGGATTTTTACCATTTCTTCCTTACTAAAAGGAAATATATGGTAATAAATTTTCCTATTGTCAATTAAAAAGTTGATGATACTACTTGATAAGTGGATGTGATGCCAAGTTGATGAGGAACACTAACACTATAATGATCCCCATACCAAGTGAAAGAAGGTATTGATTACTTCAAATACATAATTGCACAAATCTAAATATTATCAAAGAGTGTAGATCTAATAGAATATAAAAGGCATAAACCTTTAAAAAAACTAGATTTAAATCCTTGATTTTAAGAAGCTTAAAAATACTAAATCTAATAAAGACAAAAAAAATTAAAAAAAATTAAAAAATTACATATAAAAATCATAATCAAATTATGGACAATCTCAAACAAATTTAGAGGACAATAAGATGTCACAACAAGAATTGTAAAAAAAATTATAGAGGACAAGTTTGCAAAAATTTGGCATTCAAACATTCCACAGAAGATCAAATGCTTTATCTGGTTGGCATATAACAAGAAATTGAACACTTGCGAACACTTCCAATCTATATGCTTTTCATAAAAATATCTCAAAAATCTCTCTCCATGATCTAAAGAAACCCATTTTGTCATAACTATAACCTTACATAGAGTTCATCAATCTAAGAGAGGGAGGGAATCACCAAGACAGTGATCCAACTGTAGAGGGGCGAGAGGCCCTAATCAAAGAGCAACTTCAGAGAGAGAGGCATGGTGAAAGAGAGGGACACACTCAGTCTAAGGGGAACACTAGCCAGCTATCCTTCAGAGATTAGACTTGTGCATCAAAGCCTTTTGGCTCAGAGATAAGTCTATGTTGGATTGATCTATTGTACCAATTGTAAATTGCTTGAAGATAATAAAAGCTATTATATCTCTCACTGGTTTTCTAGCAAGTATTTTTCTAGGGTCATTAGACCAAAAACTTTTGTGTCAATTTTTATGTGTGATTGCTATATTGGTTAAAAGAAGTGAATTGATCTCATGTGTTTCAGTTTCATGTCAAGTTCAGTTTCATGTCATAAATACTTGCATGTGATTTAGAGAGACCTAAGACCAAGTTGGGATCAAGTATTTGAGAGAGATTCTGAAAATTTCACATTTAATTAGTCATTTTGGCATTTTCACTCCCATTTTTTCTATGACACCTCAGGGTCCAAAACTCACAAGTTAAAAAAAAAGGAACTTGTGTCCAAGTTTCAACTTTTTGATTGTTGCCATTTCAAAGATACACACGATGTAAGTCAAGCAATTTGAATAGCCCAAAAATTAGCCTTAAACAAGTGTCTCAGGTAAAATTGTTATACCTAAAGTTTTAGAACTCCAAATTGAGTGCCACCAATTGCATTGAAAAGAAGACGAAACAAAGTACTTTTGTTATCAATCTCATATCTGCAACTGGAAAATTGTACACGAGACAGTCTATACAACTTCACCTTTCCAAGAAATCCAAAATCAACAAAAACTACCTTATCATCTATATTAAATGACTCGGCA
>LPNX010904163.1:24864-63703 GCA_001517045.1 Pseudotsuga menziesii | reverse complement strand
TCAATATAACCAAGAAGAGGCTGCTTATCATTAAAACAAGGCGCATTGGGAATTCTATATTTCTTACATTATCATTCTTGAAAGCCCCAATGACCTTCAAACAAACCCTCATAGCATCCAATCATTATATAATAATCATATTCATGTAACTTGTAATTTTTTAATAACAATTATGTAGATCTTCTATATCTACCAATTTCCTAGGTTTGAAGATGTTAACTCCACTAAAAGTTAAGTGCAGCAAATATATTTTCTTCGTAACGACAGTTTTTCTCTCCCTTCATATATCTTGAAGAATTTTTGACATGAAGTAAAGTTTTTGGCACCAATATGTTTGAGACAAATGTGAACAAAGTTCTCCACTAGGTTATCCACTAACTCCTCATCAGACAGGCCTTTTTCTAAACTATCAAATAGTTTCAAAATAGATTGGTGGGTTAACATGAATTCTTATGTGTTTCCCAATGATGTTCTTTTTCTTATTAATAGCTTTAGGCAATGATAGATACTAGACTACCTATTCTCACTTACCCGCTAGCAATTACCTTCACGGCGTATTATTGCACCTTCCTTGGGGCAATTGCTAGTATTAGTACTCTATTGGTTCTCTATGTAGATTCAATACGATGCTTTTGCACAAAGCTAAAATCTTCTTAGCTTCACATTTCCCTTAAGGCTATAGGGATCGACCCCCTTATCTTAGTATCAGCATGTATTCTTTACATAGTTTTGGATATTTATTTATTTGGTCTTTATAATACATTATGAGTGGGCTTAATGGTTAAGAGCATGTGTTTCTTTTTAGGAGGTCACAGGTTCAAATCCAGAGGGGGTAATGTATGTACACCTCTGTAGACTTTAGCAGTTAAATCACTACGCAAAGGGGGGTCCCTTGTCCCACAAACAAGGGGGTCTCATACACTAAATTGGTGTCTCGCTTGGCGGCGACCTTAAAAATAGATTATTATTATTATTATTATTATAATATGAAGATTCAAATTTTGTTTAAATTCTTAAATCAGTTGTAATTGTTGAATTTGACTATACAAATCAATTTATTAGTCTAAAAACTCTAATAACATTATGATTATGCAATCTTAATAATTCAAATTCCATCAACATAAAATTGATTAGATGCCCAAAAAAATGCATAATTATAGGTATACTTGCAATATTATAAGTTATGTAACCTCCTTTCAAATTACATTCTAAATTTTAGAATTATTAACATCTTGAAAACACCTTAATAAATAAATAAATGGTCTTATCCATATTATTTACTCAGTGATAAGTGTGAATAGACAATTTTTTCAAAGAAAAAAAAACTTTACTTGTTATTCAAAGTTTGAATCAAAGTATACATATCAAAATTGATTACAGCCCAAAATGAAATCATTTACCATTCGACATAAAAAATATTTACGACATAAATAGTCTAAAAATACATGTTGCATATGTCATAAGACTCAAACATAATAAAAAATCATGTAGGAAACTACCAAAAAGGTGCACATATAGATAAGAGAAAGACTCTATCCATGGACAACATGCAAAATGTTAAACATATAAATAGAAAACTAATCAAAATTGAAGTGTTGGAAAGTCTTCCATAGAATAAGTTTCCTTTAAGCAAATTCTCCAATAAGCATAGCACCTTTAGGGCATCTAAGAGATCTTTTTGATAACATATCAACGAACTTGTTATAACATTTATAGACATGTGAAAATGAAATATGCTCGAATGAATTTTGTAAAAACCTAATCTGCCTTATCCAACACTACAACTTAATTTGGGACCTAAAAGTTGTTGTTTTCTATTTGTCCAATCAATTGTGATCTTGGAATCACCTACAAGCTGCAATGAAGAGATAACCTTGTCACAAGAGATGTAAAGAAGTGCTAATAAAGCTAATAATTCATCCTTGTGTTCATGCAAGTTCCGCTTTCCATCCAGAAGACCAAGAAGTGTCCAAAACCAAAACGTATCACCCCGCCAACCCCACCATTCCTATGAGGAGTGGTCTTGCCATCGAAAATTCCAATCAGATAATTATCAGAAAATTGAGGGAATACCACATTCTTGATTTTCCCCAGGCTCTCATGAGCATACCAGTCCTTCTAAGAACTGATGATATCACAGACCACCTTAAATATGGAAATAAATTGACCTTCAAACAAAACCTTGTTTCTAAGTGTCTAGATATGCTAAGAGACAAAGCATGGCAAGGTTTTATGAGTAGGAACTACATTTTTCCAAGCAAAAAAACTAACATTCAATGAGTCGGTTAACCAAGGAGCTGCTACACCCAACTATTTCTTAACCTCCACCCAAACCAAGCAATAAAAGGCACATCTTGTAAGTAAAGGGTCAATAGATTCACTATCTTTTTTGTAGAGTAAACATATTCTTGGTCTAGTGCCTCTCCTTTTCTAGAAGATCTCCCAAGTGAGTACTTTGTTTTCCAAGGCCAACCACGAGAAGATAAGGAATTTGAGGGGACAATGCCAACACTAAAGACTATTGAACCACCAATTCTTATGTGGGGGCATTCTAGAAGAGATGATTGCCTCATAGGCCAACTTCACAATGATTTCCTCAATGAATTCATTCCAAGACCAAAATAAATAATTTGAATGGTCAATTAAATGATCGCCCTCCACTACAACCCATGAACATATCTAGTCCATTCAATTCCTATTATTCCATCAAGCCTCAAATTGGTCGCACTACCCCATCTATGAGAAGGACCCCGTCCTCAATAAACCTGGTAAATAAAATTTATGCCCACATCGCTTAAATCATCTAACAGAGGATGGGATAGTTTATATAGGTCTGTACCACCAGGTAAATGAACTTGACAACAAAGAACACTTTTACCATCACCAACACACCAAACCAGACACTCAACAAGAATGGGGAAAGTAGATGTTAGATTTATCCATATATTTGATCCACCTCTGCTTGAAGGACCACCAACCTTGCACCAGTCAACAACTAAGAGAGAATTAAATTACTTTCCCATTACCACCTCACTCCAAATTCCGTCATGGAACAAACATCACCACAAACTCTTAGCTACTAGATCTTTCCCAAAATGGAATATATATTTTTAACCCCCACCCCCCAAATGCTTAGGGGAAGTGAGTCTCTTCCAATTGACTAAATGATAGGAAAATTGTTTTTGAGTACCATCCCAGAGAAAAACAGAAGCATTTTTGTCTTATCTTGTCAAGAATGGATAAAGGAACCTTTGTCAGTGACAACCAATATACGAGAATATTTTCCAAGACATATTTGATGAGGATCAACCTACCCTCAAGCGATAGCCACCTGAAATTTCAATTGTCCAATTTCTTATCTACTTTTTTTTCAGAATCCATGAACAGTCTCACTTGAGATAGTGATTGGGCTTAATGAAGTAACCCAAGTACCTACATCCATCATTTAGAGGAGAAAACTTATAGGGAAGAATGTTGAAGATCGATACCTTCGAGACTTCATTTAGACCATATTCCAAAAATGTTGATTTTTTAGTATTGATAGTCATACCAGTAGCACTACATAAAATTTCCAACATTTCCTTATATATTGGCCATTCAATCATGGACCCTTTTCCAAAAAGAAGAATTCCGTCCACAAATAAAAGGTGTGTAATTCTAATGAATTCTAAAATTTTAACACCCCTCAACCTGTCTTCCAATTTGGATTTCTCAATGAGTTTGATGAGGCCTTCCACAACCAACAAAAACATAAGAAGTGACAAAGGACAACCTTGACAGAGACCCTTGGAGCGATTAAAGAAGGGAGCAGGAGCACCATTGATTAATACAACAAAGTCATCTAAGGAAATGTATGCCATGATCCAATTTGTAATTTCTATCGGAAGGGAAATTTGATCCACTTTTTCATATGCCTTCACTAAGTCCAACTTAAGAGCTATAACCTTCAATCTCTTATATTTTATAGAGTGAAAACCTTCTTGAGCCACCCCAATGGCATCCAAAATCTTCCTCTTATGTAGAAAGCCATTGAACCTTTGATACATAATTTGATAAAGCATTTTTAATCCTGGATGTTATTAGAAAATCAGGATTCCAGAGCAATAACAATAAACAAGATGCAAATATAAAACACATTAACACATTACAAGAGAGACACCAATATAATGCGGTTCACCCAAGACGGGTTATGTCCACACAAAATTTGCCAGTCCTTTATTATTATATCTTCCATCAAAATAAAGGGATACAACCTCCAACAAACCCGCTGTACTTCCTCTTCACTCTCTCATAGTCTATCTCACACAATCATAGAGATGGTTTTACAATGCTGCAATATAATACAAACCATATTACAATTCGTTCCTTTTATAAGGGAATTGACATGGGAAAATACCATGGGCCCATAAACTGTTGGCCAACAAAACATCCCAAAAAATTCTTTCTAGGGATTTTACCCCGGACCCCTACGGGGGAACGATGGTCCCCAACACCCCATATTAGGATGGGTGTATAGTAAAACCGGGGTACAAACACATTTGGAAAATAACATCTCTGGATTAGGAAGATCGGACTCCACAACCAACTGATGCTATGACTTTGGAAATAAGCTTATATACTAGTTTGCAGCAAGAAATGGGCACGAAGTCCTCAAAATAAGAGGGATAGGAACTTTTGGGAATTATAGCAAGAAAGGTATCATTCAGATAATCACATACATAACCACGTGTACGAGACACCTCAATAGATGTCGGTAGATCATGGCCCATAATATCGAAAAATAAAAATAAATAAATCCATTGTACAATTGTATGGGCCAGTACTTTTGTCTTTGGCAAAGCGAGTCAAATTTTTCTTGATTTCTTCTAATGTAATAGGTTCACCAAATTTTTCCCCTCTTCTAGCTAAAAACCTGAGGGTATAACTGAATTATTTTCATTTGGTTGGATATGGAAGTCTGGTCTGAATTTTTAAAGAGGGTCCTGAAATATGTGGCAATAACACTCGAGCCAAGTCCTTTCTTGCAAAAATAGATTGGGAATCCTGCATCTTTATCTCCCAAATTGAATTTATGACTCTCCTTCTTTCAACAAACTTATGAAAGAATGATGTATTCTTGTCACCCAATGATACCCAAATTGCTCGACTTTTTAGTCTCCAAGATTCTTCCTCAAACCTTAGCAGTTGTTCCCTACAAATAGAAAGAGTTCCAATACTAGCCCTATCACCTTTAGATAGAATGCCCCTTTATGCATAGTGAAAGATCTCATGTATTTTTTTTTCAATCTCCGACAACTCATCCTGTTAAGATTTCGTCGTGTTTATTTTCCAATTTCGAACAACTGACATTAGCTCTTTCAACTTTTTACACAAATTATGTATGGGAGATATATCTAAAATGGAGTCTCTAGGACCCCTGTTTGATCGTACAAACTCAAGAAAATCATTTTTTTTTTAACATAGCATGGTTAAACTTAAAAGGATACTTACATTTTTCTGCACCATTCAAAATTTGGCAAAAAACTGGCATATGGTAGGATATGTCACAATTCATGATCCATATCAATAATTGGAGCACCTACTAATCAAATGTTCTGAGACATAAAATATGTCACTCCTCTTTGAAATGCTATCCTCCATCGCTCTTTCATTCCTACGGGAGGGAGCTAATGGAATAGGAACCATAATGATAAGATCTGATTTTTTAGAAAAGTTCTTTAAAATATATTGCAATTGGATCCACCCTAGATTGGCTACCTCAGATGTCAAAATCAAAGGTAGAGAAATTTAAATCTCAATAAAAATGACATTTTCCAAGGATAAAATATCATTAGCTTTTATACCATCCCATAAATCCTTACAATTAGAGTAGTGACCATAGCAATCAACCACGCTGATAGGAGAAGCCAAATCTATGGATCTCCCAGCAAATAAAATTCCCACTATAGATAAGTATGGAAAGAGGGAAACAGAGTGGGGATTCCAAGCAAAAAGGAGCCCCCTGGAAGAACCAACAACATCAATAGAACAAAAATCCCACCTCAGGAGCAGTCATAAAAATACTTCACAGGCCCTATCTCCACTGAACATAGTCTCTTGTATAAGAATGATATCTAGATTTGAAGAGCTAAAAAGCTTGCAGAGATTTAAGAATTTGGAGTGGCCCCTGAATCCTCTAATATTAAGAGAGACCAAAATCATTTTTTAGTCTGGGTGATGGCCTTCTTTGCTCTAAGGGCCCCAAATATGATCGAATATTTAGAAAGGGAATTCAAATCAAACTTGGACTTTTATCACGTGACCATAGAAGGAGGATCAACTTTATCTTTCCTCCAAGGATCAAGTCCCCCAATAACTTCCCCTTTCTTACAACATTTGTCCCAAATACGGTATAATTTATGAAGAGGGGTTTTAAGAATGGAAGAAGAAATATCTACCCCCTGACCACCTTTTGAGGCACGTTTAATAACATAACCATCAAAAACCTAAAGGGGATTTTTCAAAACAATATCCTTGAAAGAGGGAACTAAGGAAGTGAGCATATCCTCAAGTTCCTGAGATTCAAAAGGTTCCCCCTGAGCATCACTAATCTCGCCTCCTAAAGCTTGGGAAGCCTCAGAAAATCCATACGAGGAAAATAGTCGAGTATGGAGCAACCGAATCCGGTTGTCCGTTAGTCGAATCCGACTATCATTGTAGTAATGAAATATGAATAATACTAATATATTGGATTATTTAATAATTGCAAGGGAAGCTCGCATTTATAGGCTTTGAGCGTGTAAACTGAAGGGTTACACCCTTTCATAAGATAATGAACTAATCTAAATAATATTTTATTTTATAGTTGTTACATTGCCACTTCCTTTAAGGAAGCTTTGTCCTCAAAGCTTAAGTATTTTCCTAGTGTCGTTCTTCATTCTGACTCGGTGTCAGTATAAGAATTGGACGAGGTCTCTTGTGTAGAGACTTGCACTTCCTTTCCATTGATGATTTTGCACTGTATTGTCTCATTGTTCCTACATTTATGACCAGGGGTCCAATCATCACCGCATCGACGACATATGTTTTTCTTCTTTTTTCTATTATCAGTGTAACTGTTAGATGACTTCGATCTATTTTCCATTTCATAGGCATATGATTGAGGTTTGTGGCATTGATGACCGGGTGACCAAGTATCTGCACAGTACCTACATTGTGTCTCTTTTTATGTCGATAATGGTTATCGCCTCTTGTTTTAATTCCTTCCAATTTGCGTTTTGCGGCTTTTGCTTTATGTCTTGCTACTTCTACGTTAGGTATGTCATGCAACTTTAACTCTTTTTGGAGGTATGCTTTAAGACCTCCTAAATAGGTTTCGAGTCTTTTCTTGTCAGACAACCCAAATACTCGTGTCGATAAGGATTCCCACTGATGTGTGAATTCCTCAACGTTTCCGACTTGTTGTAGTCTGGTAAGTTTAGTGAAAAAATCATCTTCTTTGATTCCTTGAAACCTATTAAAAAAATCATTTTTGAAAAAGTTCTAGGTGTAGGTAAAATTTTCTCTCTTCCACCATAAGTACCAATTATAGGCGTACCCTTCCATATGCATTGACGCATATTTCACCTTCCCCTCATCAGATTGAATGTTGTAAATGTCAAAGTATTCTTCTGCTTTGTTTAGCCAAGCAACGCATTGGTCTTCACTCCCATTGAATTTCAACAACTCTATTTTTTCCTTAGGTTGGTGCACTTTGTAAGGACGACGTTGATTTCCTTTTGCCTTATGGTTTGATGGTGGCTCGGAACTACTGAAACAATGAAAGTGACATATCTGAATTGCTTCGTTGTTGGCGATGATTTTTAGTTTTTCTTTTCTCTACTGTTTTACTTATAGCGTCTATTTTGTTGTTTAATCATGCCTCCATATCTGGCAGTACTTGTGTTTCTATCTCTTGCTTAAGCATTGCATTGTTAATCTCTATTTCTTTTTGCAATTCTTCTTGATTCTTTACGAGTGTTTCCTGGGTGGCAACATGAAATGAGGCATCTAGCATGTGTGGACCGCTGACTTGGCCCGGACTGGGTATGAGCCTTTGTAACATCTCAATTAATGTATTATGGTTTTGCGTCATGGTGCTCATGTTCTGTGTTAAGGTGTTTATGTTTTGCGTCACGGTACTCATTTTGTCATCCACATCTTTTTGTTTTTCGTTCAGGATGTCAAGTTTGTCGTCGAGCCTTCTTTCTAGCACCAAAACAAGCTCGTCTTTGAGTAATGTATTGTTATTTTACATCTTTTCCTTCAAGCCTTCTTGGTTAGCAACAAGGGACTTTATGTCCTTCTCCATTTTTTTGATCTTCTCTTTTAGTTCCTCCATGGTCTTGGACCTTGTATACGGAGGTGTGTATTTCGGCACTATTTTGGATTTTGAGGTGGAACTGAATAATAATATATTGATTAATTAATTAATTAATATTATTATTATTATATTTTTCATAAACTCTATTTTGTATATAGTTTTTATTTTTAAACAAATATTATAATAAAAAATATAATATTTGATTTTTTTATTTTTTTTGTTTTAAATATATTATTATAAATATATTGAAATAATATATTTTATTATATTATGTTTTAATATATTGTTTGCAGGTTGTCGTTTTTGAAGGCCGACGACAGGCGAGCGTGGAGGGCTTGGCGCGTAGAGATGAAGGAGTAGCAAGGAGTGGCGGGGGATGGTGGAGTAGGTTGGTGCGTGGGGAATGGAAAAGGAGGAGCGCAGAGGGAGCAACGAGTAGGAAGGTTGTCGGGAGGTGGAGCGATGGCAGGGGCACGGAATGGGGTGGCGCGCAGAGGGAGAATAGGATGGCACGGAGGATGGACACGGAGAGGAGCCGAGGAGCAATGGAGTAGGGTGATGCAGAGGTTGAAAGCGAGAGGTTTCTAGGGTGAGCGTAGGAGCAAGGGAACGTGGTGTATGGTGAATGGGGAATGGGATGGAGCGAGGTGGGGAGGGGTGAGGTGGCTCTGATACTAATGTAATATATGTATCCTGATATTCTCAATGATTACTCAGTTGAATAATCAACCAATGGAAAATAGAAAATAAATATTAAAGATGAATGATGATAAAAGATTACAAAGTGAGTGCCATATATATATTAATTGTAAAGGAACTTTGGATACTATGCATGAAAGGATGCCTCATTTCAGGATTGTTACTAATAACGATTTATTAATTATTAATTATTAATATCAATATGTATTAATATTAATAATTCATATTGATATATATATATATATATATATATATATATTGTTTGTTTGTTGTTATTATTTAAGTTTGTTACATTGCCTTCCGGTTCATCATGCTTTGTTCTCAAAGCATATTTTATAAAACTCATTTATAATTTAAATATTGTAAGTAAAACCATGGGCTATTTCACTTTGTTTTTTAACTTTTCCCCTTTTATTTCTTTGTTGATAATTTTTTTTTATTCTTCATTTCTCCCTCTTTTGTTGATAATTATTTTTGTTTTTTTTTTCTTCATTTTTACCTCTCGTTCTTGCTTCTTATTTGGAGTGGAATTAATACTTCTTCAATGAAATTCAAATGGTCAAAGGCCAATTTTTGGTCAAAAACCATTTTTTACTAGAGAAACTCTGAATATGGATGGCTAAAAGCCATTGTGAGGTCAAAGACCTAAATTCAAGGAAACCTTGATCATTTTGGACAAAAGCCAGAGATCAGCAGAAGCCCTAGGAAGGGCTGGCTCTAATACCAATAGGAGCAACCGAATCTGATTGGTNTGAAATATGAATAATATATTAGATGATGAATATTACAATGATGTCTTGGCCTTAAATATGGTTTGGACATTCATGATGAGGAGACACCTCCTTTCATTCTAATATAACTATAAATTATTTAATTATAATCTTATTTTATGTTCATTACATTAGTAATGAAAAGCCGAATCCGGTTGGCTCATTACATTAGTAAGGGGTGGCTCTGATACCAAATGGAGCAACCGAATCCGGTTGTCCATTAGTCGAATCCGACTATCATTGTAGTAATGAAATATGAATAATAATAATATATTGGATGATTTAATAATTACAAGGGAAGCTCACCTTTATAGCCTTTGAGCGTGTAAACTGAAGGGTTACACCCTTCCATAAGATAATTAACTAATCTAAATAGTATTTTATTTTATAGTTGTTACAGAGTACCATCAACCCCAGACTCTGACCCCCCACCCAATCCAATACTAGGGTTGGAATATGAAGAAAGAGAGACACCAATAATAATAATACTATGAACATTCAAAGACTCCCCACCTAGAGGGGATGCCGAAGGAAAATACCCAACATCTATAGAAGGATCTACCCCCTAGGGACCATAGAGGAAAAGTGTGGACTGAGAAAACCCCCTTCATCCAAAATATAAACCCTAACACCATCACGCAACAACATCCCTTCCCCCACAAGAAAACTCTACATCTTTCCCAATATCTAAAGTTTCAATGGAAGATGAAATACAAAATTTTGTATTATGGGAAATGAGCATACTAGACGAAGAAGACATATCCAAATGTGATACCTCTTCTATAGGAACTTCTGGCACACTAATATCCGAAGGTACTGGGAAAACATGAACATCGATAACTATCGAAATTGAGTCAAGAAGACCCTATGATGTGGGGTATCTCAGTTGAGGCTCTCGACAACTAGACGATGTCACTCTGCCTTCAAGTGGCCAGTCGAATCACATAAGGAACATTGAAAGGGAACCCTCTAGTAATCCTACCTCTGCTTAAAATTTATACCTCACCATTGGATCACGAGTTCCTCCAATAACCCTTGACTAATGTCAATCTCTAGTAAAATGCAAGCAATTATCTTGTCCCCAAATCCCAAACTTTTCGGGTCCACATAAAGAAACTGACCCAAATCGTTTCCAATGGCCACGCATGATTCAATGGCATTCCAAAATTGGAGGGGTAATCCATGGAGGAGAACCCGTAGATGACAAAACACGAACTATTCTTTTTTGAATAATATGTTGTGTGCCAATGCTTGAGCATCAAGCTACCATCCCCACACATCTAGAAACCCCCCGAGGATCTTAGTCGCATCCTCAGCTTTCTCAAAACAAAAACAAAAGCAACCCTTTAGAAGAAGGTCGCATACATGAGTATATCCAAACACAAGTTTCCATGTTTCTTCAACCCAACGATTGATCTCCCTATGTGCCAAAGCCCAATAACTAAATCTCCCCACCAAAGCATGTGAATAGGCATATAGACATGCTAGTGTGCACACATATTATATAATTATGATTATAACTTTAGATATGTGTTTGTTTTAAGGCATGATATACAACTTTGATATTATGTTGGGTTGAGAATGGATAAATCTGAGTTATTGGTTAAAGTGATTATGATAAAATTGAGATTCAATTTGTTACATTGCAATTTAGTAGTTAATTTCTGGGAATTTCTCATCACTTTTGATATTCATTTTATTCTAAATCTCAAGAAAATTATGATAAATACACTCTGCAATTATTTTAAAGAGTGGATCTTCAAAAAGTTGAGATTATAAATTAAAATAATAAACTTGTAACAAGTTGCGGGGATCATATACTTGTACCTTACCTTTTATTGGATACGTTTCACTCAATAAGGCTTAAATGATGCACATTTGACAACCTTTGGCACCATCAGGTGCTTGCACAATTCTCTTTGTGTGCATCATTAATTAGTTATGGCATGTGCACATTCTTTGCAATGATTTCTTCTTGGCTCTTTCTTCTTCACCATGGTTAACACTTTCATGGGACTCTTAAATTTATCATTCAATGCAAGGGAAATGGTCACTATTCAACATTTCATGCTACCTATGCATATATTGACTCCCAACCTGCTTTTTTTGGCCAAGGACTCATAGGCAATGTCAATTGACATAAGACGACAAGGAGAGGGATTTTTTGGAAAATATCTTTGTGGATAGTGTGGGTAAAACTGTATGTTTTTTTGGCTTATTTTTTTAATTGGAATGTGATATTACAACAACGTCATAATTTAATTTTTTACATAACCAATTTTAAGAAAAAAAAACATTTAAAAATTATGAAATTAAAAGTTTATAATTATTTTTATTAAATTAAAATATAACATTTAAAAAAAAATTTAGGATTCAAAAAAACCTCATGTATAATGGTGAAGATACTGTGTGCTGCTTTATATAATTAGTACACCCACATAGTTTGTGGACGGATCACTTAAATAGGGATCAAATGGTTGAGAATAATTGTGAAATGTAAGACATTTTAAAAATATTATTTTACTAACACACCCACATAGTTTGTGACTAGAACACATCGATGGAGATCAAATGGTTGAAAAATAGTTATGGAATTGAAGACACTTTGGAAATAGATTTTTATTCGTCATATTCTTCTAGTTAAACTGGTTCAACTAGGAGTTATCCATGCCTAGCTACATGTTATCATTGACATTCTTCCTATTATCCATTTATTAACTACCAATTATTTTCTATATTCTTTTTATTTTTATGTCACATTCTTTTGGTTATCTTCCCTGAGTGGTTAGTTATCCATTCATCACCTATGAGTTATCCATGCATTGTTACAAGTTATCCATTCATTAGCTAGCTACTAGTTATTTTTTATATTCTTTTTTTTTTATAATTGTTTATTTCGAATTTTGAACAACTATCATAGAATCAATCTCGACAATACACTTGTCTCATCCTCGTTCGTAGATGAAATATCATAGGCCGTAGTCCATCCCAAATCTCAAATAAAAACGTTTATCGACGTAATTAGTCATATTCTTCTAGTTAAACGGGTTCAATTGTGAGATGTCGTAGTCCACCCCAAATCTCAAATAAAAACGTTCAATTGTGAGTTATCCATGCCTAACATCAACTTTGAGTTATTTATGCACTGATATCATTATTTATGCACTCATATCAGTTATCTATTCATCACCTAGCTACTAGTTATTTTATATATTCTTTTTTATAATTGTTTATTTCGAATTTTAAATCATTACCATACAATTTAATATGAAGAGTACACTTGTCTCATTCTCATCTATCAATGAAATCGAAAATAAAAACATCTATCAAGTTAATAAACAATTAAGATAATAAACCATTAATTAATATATGATGTGCAAAGAAAGTGTTGGCGCAAGCGCACGAAAGACGTGAATCCTTAGGTAAGGTCAGCACTTCATAAATGTGTCTCACCTAACCCATCCCTCCACTTGATACCCATCACCCCCACGATCCTTCCTTTTGAATGCAAGTTTGACAAACATATCTGACGACCACGTGGCGTATGGCCATTGACAGGCAAAGCTCGCTGCCCATCGCCCTTCCGAAACCTCTTAAATATCCACCTTTACCGACCACAATAGGAAACTACCTCTGCTCTTCTCTATAACTATTGACTCACCCAGTTTCTACGACCGTCCGGAAACTCAAGCACTCATACTAATTATTCCACCCACTTCTCAGCTGTTGTTAAGAGCACGATTTCTTGCGAGCAAAGCAATCGCGATTCGCGAGCAAATAAATCGATCGATCCGGCCGAGAGCGAAAAAGAGTGTTTGTGGGAATTAGAACAGACAGAATGGTGTTCTTCTTATGTTTTTTGTGCGAGGAAAAGAGCAGCGTCAAGAGTTCGAAACCCGCAGCGGGGCTCTGTTCTCGGTGTGGTGGAGGAGCAAGCGTCGTGGACATGACGAGCCGAAGCAGGCTGTGCTTCATAACTGTCTATTCTCGCAGCTGGCGAGCCATCATGTGCACCTTCTGTGGTGCTCTCCTTAAGTCCTACAAATGAGCATATATCTTTTCTTTGGCCTTTTCTTTATAGTTGCAAAGCTCTCCTGCCCAAACTGGCAAAATATGTCTGTAAATGATTTCTAATTTCTCAAATACTTGTAATGAGCCATCGGTGCTCTGGGATTTGAGTTCACCGAATCAAATCTTCATTTTTCTCTGTGTTATAATATCATATTTTCATTTCTGTAATGTTTGATCATACAGAGAGAAATGTTTGATCATTTCTTTACTTTTAGGTTTCATGCAAACGGGCAGATATCACAAACTCTGCTCTAAATAAATCCGCTTTGATATTAATCTCTGTACTCGAATTCCATGCGACAATACGAGTTTCGTTTCAGAATTTTGTTGCATATAGTTGCCAGAAAATATTGAGATTGTTACGAATCAAAACTATAGCTTTGTACATTTAAATTTGCAATATGAATGCATTGGATTCGTTAGCATTTGCTCATATCTAAACTGAAGATCAACATGCTGCGAATCAGGATAGTTTTGCTTTTTTCCCGGGTCAACGCTTCAGTGCCGTCTGTTCTCCACGCATTCCATTGCTCTGCTGAGCTTGGCAGGTTGCAATTAATGGCCCCTGCATAGAGCCAAAGAAAGGTGTCTTAATTTTTTAAACGAAGGCAATATAAATGCTCTTGGACCAACCGCTAAGAATAAGAATAGATATAGATCTGCCATTGAAAGTAAAAAATGATCGAATGGAGTTTGGGGCGGTCGGCAAGAACAAGTTTCCTCTTTTCAATCGCTTACGCATTTCTCTCTTTCTTAAATGGAAAACAAAAACAAATCATCCGAACTCTTGATTGCAACGAGGGTAGGAATTTGACAGGTAAATTGCAAGAGGTGATGTGCTTATCAAATTCAGACCAAAAAATCGTCATTATTTTACTTAAAAATTGTCAAAAACAGTTTACAAGGTTACTTTGAAATTATTTTCCATTTCAAATTCTTACACTAATTGCAACCCCTCAAGTTTACCAATTTAGATAATCAATTTTTTCACCCATCAAAAGGTTTAAACTCTTTTCTTTTGCTTCATAGTATAGGGCAACGGATTACGGATTCTAATGTTGGAAATACATTGTGGATAGTAAAAGTGAGTTTATAGTTAAAAAGGGTGTAAATTTTCTACCCGACCATTTGCACCGATCGGACGACCTGACTCGCGTGAGTTGTCACATCACGCATTGTTGGTCGTCCCATCGGTGCAAATGGTCGGGTAGAAAGTTTACTCCGTTAAAAAGTAGCTCCTCCCAACAACCAGAGAGAACGTGTGTTGTGATGGGTGCTTCGCTGGCTGTTACATTGAGGACTTGTGCTTTGTTGGGTGTTACATTGAGGACGTGTGCTTTGCTGGGTGTTACATTTCTACTTACAAGTTATTTGTAATTATACTATTCTTTGCTGGTAAGGCTACCTTATAAGCATGAGGAGTTACTCCCTTGGACTCGGTAACTTCAATTTCAAGTTTTTATGGTAGTAAATATTTATTGGACTTATAAAAGGATAAATTTAGATTAAAAGGTGTATTGGTGTTGAAACTTTAATTTGTATTTTTTTTTATGGGTTGAAATGGAAAGGACGATAAGAGTTTATATGTTGTAGTAAGGTTTTCATAAGTGATAGAGAAAGTGTGAATTATAGTGTATTGGGTAGTTAGTTATTTATTTGACAAAAGCCATTTGATGTCCTTGTGTAACAACTTCTATCTCTCCCACTTAGTTCAAATGGAAAGGACAATATGGACTTACATGTTATGGTACAGCTTTTATAGGTGAGACAATTAGTTTTAATTATAGTGCATTGGGTGGTTAGTTATCTATAAGGTCAATGACAAAAGCCTTGTGATGCCCTTGTAATCTATGATCATGCATAATATTGATAATGCTTGTTTCTCACATCTACCAAGTATCTTAATACAACATACTCAAGGCACTAGATGTGGGCCTTGTTAAGTTGACCATGATGGCATACCTAGACAACTTTGCTATATGACATAACTAATCAATTACAATTTTGAGCAACTAGTTTTCGAAGGGGAAGCACCATGACCATGCATGAACGAGGAAAGCTATCCAAAACGACCTATGGCTTCCCCAAGATTTCTTTAGACAAAAGATTGAGCTTCTACTATGTACAATTTATTTCTTCCCATATACCAAGGGAAGGATAGGTGGATTACATCAAATAATCTAATTGTCTAATTAGACATAACACGCCACATCCCCTAGAGGGATCACCTCATATATAGGAATGAGACATAGTGAACAAGTCCATTAACGATGTAGCTACGATGAGCATGGATAGTACTTGTTAAGTTCATAAGAATCTTAAGGGATTTTACCATCTCATCAAGTTTAAAGTTCAAAAGACTCACATTTTCGATACGTTATTTTAAGCAATAGGAGATAGTTCTATATTCTTTGGTTTTAGGATGATGGTCTTTGATTTTCAGACAATTAGAATTTTTATTATACATAAGGCTTACTGGACAATGGTTAGGTTGATTTCCATCTTCTATCTATCGCACATTTAATACACTTTCCATATTTGTTGAAGTTATCATGTATCGCAAAACATTGTCACTATTCCACTTCATCAGACAAAAAGCTATCGTCGTTTACATTTTGATATAGACATTTTGCATCTTGACGAAGATGGACGATTGTGGCTTCAATAGCCCAATCATATTGCAATTCACATGATTTGGATTTAGCTTATTGTGACTATTTTCCTATCATTAATAATTCTTCAATACTTCACATGGTAATTCACATGATTTTATTTTAGCTTATTTACTCTTTTGTTAGCCTATTAATAATTAATCAATACTTCACATGATAATATATTTATAACAAGATGTTAGATTTAATGTAGGTTAAATACTTTTTATAAATAATAATTTTTATGGTTTAATTTTTTTCTACCATCATTGTGTTAGATCGCCCTAAAGTTATCTGACAAAATACAAGTTCCTCTTACATTGTGAATGTGTTAGGTGGGTTTATCATAGATGATTTCCATAATAATAATGTCAATCACAGATCAAATTCAAGTAGGTTGGTCTCTAGAAAAGAAGGTCACACTGCATTGCTAAAGGATCTACACGAGGTAATAATGCATAATTTACAAGATTGTGTGGTTTCTTTGTTATCTCCCAACTGCTATCAATCATCCATTCATAGCATTATAATCCCCCTTCCCTAGTAAATGCTTATATATTGTATTCATGACTCCATCCTAAACAACCAACACTACTCAAGACAAAAAGACATTTGAGGTTTGAGGGTTGAATCCCCAAACTCTTGTTATCCAATGTCACAATATATTTATGAAGCCACATAAATCTGCAACATGTAAGAGGAAAAATCACTAGGTTCTAAATCCCATCTATGCTTAGATTAGAAATTGAAATCTAGAGCCTCGCCCAAGGCTTGATTGGGAATCCTAGCTTATTGTTGTAAAACTCTATTCGGGAGTGGTTTACTAAGATGGCTTAACCAATTTATTGAATTTACCCAGTGGAACCAATGGTGCCAACGACAAAGGAGCAAGACATCCCATTCCTTAAATTCAAGGTAGCACCACTCTTAAAGAATGTAGGTACAAGCACGGTCCTTCTAGTCACTAGAGAAATCTCTCCTCTATGTTTGTGCTTAACAACTCCCGCCGCATAACCTTATAACTTGTTGGTAAGTCAATTGATCAGTATAGCCTACCATGTGGTTAGGGTTTGTTTCAAATTCATATTTGCTATCAGCAATAAAAGAAAGTGACAAGCTCATATATCCATCTTAACTTTGGATCTACCAAGCACCAAAAGGGATCAAATCCCTTGAGCCATAAACCTTTCCTCAAATTTTGTACTCTAAAAAAGGTTTGCTCCTCAAGGGATTTGATCCCTCTTGGAACATGATAGATCCAAAGATGAGGTGGATCTATGTTGGTTTATTTTATTATAGTGATATTTTCTTGAGTTTTTTTATTTTTACTCAACTCAATTTATTAAAGTCACAACTATAATATATGGCTATAAATGCACCTACAAACAACAAAGAGAAATAGAAAAAAAAGTATCAATGAGATTCAAACATTATAATTTTCCATAATTATTATTATTGTTGTTTTATTATTAGTTTTGTAAAATAATATATTGGGCCAACATGTAAGTACAAATGTTACAATCTCTTTAATATTGAGCCAATACATGGGTACACATGTTACAATCTCTTTAATATTGAGCCAACATATGGATACCGATATTGCAATCTCTTAAATATTAGGTGTAAAATGTAACATCTGATCCATTTTATAATTATATTTATGTTTGTATAATTTTATACTTTTTATTTATAATTTTAATTGTGAACATTGTGTATTTGTTTTATATTAATTGTTTTATAGCCAACGTGTCATAGATGAGACACATCTCAACCATGTGGGTTGTAGAAAGCACCTCTCTATGCAATAATAGAACCTAGGTTTGGTGTAACTCCAAATATGATAGGTGGATACATGGATTCATGTGTTGGAGCTAGCATACTTTAGTCATAAAGAAGCCAAAAATCCACTCATGGGCACAATGGCAGTAGAAAGGCAACAAGGATATAAACTTTTCACCTCATTTATGATAAGTGTAGGTGGTGCCTTTACTTCAAATTCCTTTGAGTGTTGATGAAACTAAAACTTATTGAACATTTGGTTGCTAGAAATATGAGTATTGTAGGTTTTGTCATAATTATGGCTTATGCCTAAAAGAAGACTCTTTCCTATGCTACAAGTTAGGTTCTATCTTGCCCCTATCATAATTATGTTATATTATTATATGCCTAGATGCTGAAGCAAATGTTTATGTAATAGAGCCCATATGCTAAGTACAAATCTTAGGAAACAAGTATGGACATATTAAGAGGAGGTATGGCGTGCTTAGTTGTGATTTTGCCATTTTTTCTCTCAAAGTTTCAAATTTTAGCTAGTAGACATCCACTCATGTGGTTGTAATATATATTTGTATGGGTTGTTGTGAATTTGCAAAATGCCTAGACATCTGTTATAGCTACATTTATTTACATAAAATCAGGGTTTCATATGGTGTTAATTCCAACATTGTGAAGGTAGTTGGCTAACTTGCTAGTAGTGGTTGTCAATGGCTTTGTTGTTAGATATGACCATGAGTGTCAAATCAAAGAGTGGTGTTGGTGTTAGATTGTGGTAGCATACATAAGAGGGTAGAGAGGCGTGCATGCACGTTGCCATTTTGAGGACACTTCATGAGGCATCGATTATAGTGAGACATATTAAACATATATTAGTGCAAACCAAGGCATCAACTATTTTGAGATGTATTAAATTATTGGCATTGACATTGAAGACCACATACATGTGTCAAATTTTGATATTTTAGTTTTAATGTGTTTTTAAATTATTTGTATTTACAGTTAATTCAAGCCAGCATAATAGGGAATTACATCTCATTCAAAGTCTCCTATGTTAATGAGAAAAATGATGAACAATATTTGAAAATTGTCTTTGTATAGGAATAAGGTTGGATGTTACTTGAATGTGCATTGATACATTGTTGTAGTTTTAGCAATGCTAGTAAGGAATATTGATATTCTTGAAGATACTATATAGGATGGAATTTCCTATTAGGGTATCATGTATGTTCTAAAACTACTTTTGATTGGTTAAGAGCCCATCTTTCGTGAACATAAGGAAACAATAATGGCCTAATGCTTAGAGACATCTTGTAGGAATGGAAATCTACCCCTTATAAGCAACCAATGGATTATTTCATGTGGACGGATTTTATCTACACACAATGATGTTGATTATAATCAAGGTATTGAAATTGTATCAGTAGAGGCTAGGCTGGTAGCCCTGAGTATTCTAGGCATATGTCCACTTTGATGGGGAAAATGAAGGACATGACTCAAAAAATGCATGGGATGGGAAGGGTGTGAGTAAGAACATAACATGACTATAGTGATGGAATATCATATTTAAAGTGGCATGAAAAAACCACAATGCTCAACATTATGTAATCTAAATCTAAAGCACAGAGAAATCTATTGTATGAATACAAAGGCAACCTATTGAATTAAATTTAATGTCCAATTTATTCAAGAGGGAATGTGAAGGTGTGTGCAAGCCACACCTAATAAGAAACTCAAGCCTCAACCTAGAGCCGAGACATCACAAATGGGGGAGCCTACCCTTTCATCCAAGCCACAACATGCCAATATCTCATTGGGGATTTGAACTCAGGTGAAGAGNGGGGGGGGGACTTTATTTTTTCTAGTGAGGGGTTATATGAGTCATCTTAAAATAGGCCCAAACCTCTAAAGACACAGTTTCATGGTTATAAGTCTCATCAATCAAGTGGAACTATGACTATTGACATCATCTCTATCATTTTTTGTCAAATTTTTTAGCTAAACAAATAAAGTTTATCCACTCCTTAACTTACTTTGTTAAATAATGTTCTTATCATTCATTTTATATCATAATTTAAATTCTTAAATTTTATAAAATTATATTGAATATAGAGAATAGTGCAACTTCTTAATTAAACTTACATGGAAACAATAATTCAACCAATTAAAAATGATACATTATCCAAATCAATAATTTATTTACTTGGGTGTCTTTCCCAATTTATTCATGTTTTAAAAACCCTAGAATCTTTGTAGATAGGCTTTTCTTATGTTTTATCCTGCGAGTATGCTTTTTTGTGCAAGGAGGCAGCGTCAAGAGTTCGAAGCCCGCGGCGGGGCTCTAATCATAAAAGGTTTAAACTCTTTTCTGCAACTTCATATGCTTAGTATACAATGATTATGTTGATTTCAATCTTCCATCTATCACACATTTAATGCGCTTGCCATACATGTTCAAGTCCTCATGTATCACAAAACATTGTGACTATTCCATTTCAACCGACCAAAAATTGAAAGCAATGGCTTAAGTATATGTAGCAAGTATCATTTACATTTTGGTATAGACCACTTACATGTTGACGAAGATGTATGATTGAGGCTTTAATAGTGTAATCATATTGCAATTCTCATGATTTGATTTGATTTGAGCTTGTTTACTATCTTGTCATATCATTAAAAAAAATTCAATACTTTACAGGATTATTCACATGATTTGATTTTAGATTAATGATTATTTTGTGAGACTATTAATAATTCTTCAATAGATTTTGTTGGATTTAATACAGGTTAAATACTTTTTAGAAATTGTAATTTTTATGGTTAAAATATTTTTTCTACTATGTGTTAAATTGTCCTAAGGTTATTTAACAAGTAAGTTCTTTCGAAATTGTCAACATGTTAGGTGGGTTTATTATAGATGATTTTCTGATGAATAACGTCAATCACAGTGTAAATTCAAGTAGGTTGGTCCCTAGAAAAGAAGGTCACATTACACTGCTAAAGGATTTACACAAGGCAATAATGCATAATACAAGACTGTGTCCATTCTTTGTTCTCTCCCAACTACTATCAATAATCCATTTGTAGCATTATAATCCACCTCCCCTAATAAATCCTTACCTATTGTATTTCATTGCTCCATCCTGACAACCAACAATACTCGAGACAAAAAAAATATTTGAGGTTTAGGGGCTTAACCCCCAACCTCTTGCTTTCTAGTGTCACAATAAATTTATGAAGCCACATAAACCTGCAAGACTAGGGGAAAAAATAACTAGACACTAAATTTCAACTATGCCTGGATTAGAAATTGAAATATAGAGCCTCGCCCAAGGCTCATTAGGGAATCCTAATTTATTATTGTAAACCTTGTTAAGGAGTGGTTTAATAAGATGGCTCATACATAACCAATTGGTTGATTTTACCCAGTGGAACCAATGTCAACGATGATAAAGGAGCAATGCATCCCATTCCTTTAATTCAATGTAGCACCACTCTTAATGATTGTAGGTACAAGCACAATCCAATTGATAGGCTATACCTATCAATTGACTATACCTATCAATTGATTGTAGATAGGCTATACCTATCAATTGATTGTAGGTACAAGCACAATCCATATAGTCATTAGAGAGATATCTCCTCTCTGTTTGTGCTTAACATCTACTGCCACATAACCATGTGATTGGTTGGTAAGTCAATTGATAGGTATAGCCTACCATGTGTTTAGGGTTTGTTTCATATTCATATTTTCCATTAGTGATAAAAGAAAGTAACCACCATAGCTCCATCTTAACTCAAGATCTTCCAATCATCGAAAGGGATCAAGTCCCTTGAGTCATAAACCTTTCCTCAATTTTTTTAACTTTTCATGTTTGCACCTCAAGGGTTTTGGTCCCTCTCAACACTTGATAGATCCAACGTTAAGATGGATCTATGTTGGTTTATTTTATTATAGGCATCATGCTTTTTAGTTTTTTAACTTTTCATTTTTAATAAGGTCAATTTATCAAAGTTACAACCATAATATATGGCTATAAATGCACCTACAAACAACAAAGAGAAATAACAAAAAAAAGTACCAATGAGATTCAAACATTATTATTTTCCAAAATTATTAGTGTTGTTGTTTTATTTTTAGTTTTGTAAAATAATATATTGGGACAACATATAGGTACAAATGTTACAATCTCCTTAATATTGAGCCAACACATCGGTACAAATATTACAATCTCTTTAATATTGAGCCAACATATGGATACATATGTTACAATCTCTTAAATATTAGGTGTAAAATTTAACACGGGTCTATTTTATAATTATATTTATGTTTATTTAATTTAATACAATTTCTTTATAATTTTAGTTGTGAACAATATGTCCTTTTTATATTAATTGTTTTATGGTAGACTTGTGTTATAGATGTGACACATCTCAACTACCTGGGTTGTAGAAAGCACCACTCAATGCAATATTAGGGCCTATATTTGGTGTATCTCTAAAGGTGAAAAGTGGAGACATTTCAACAACTCCTCCCAACAATTCAAGCTATTTCCCCTCGACTTAGATAATGAGTATGTTAACAAGTTGATTATTTTTTTTGGGGGGGGAGTTAATTTTTACTAGTGAGGGGTTATATGGGTCATCTTAAAGCCGACCAAAACCCCTAAAGACAAAGTTTCATAGTCATAAGTCTCATCAATCAAGTGGAACTATGACTTCTAGCGTAATCGCTACCAAATTTTGTCAATATTTTCCGCTAAATAAACATATTTTATCTGCTTATTAACTTACTCCATTAAATAACATTCTCATCATTTATTTTATATCATGATTTAAATGCTTAAATTTTACATAGTCTACATTGAATATAGAAAATAATATATCATATTAATGAAAACTTAAATCAATTTATTTATAGAACATAAGTTAAGCCATACGCTATACATCTTTTAAAATCTAAACATGAATTATTTACATAAAGCTATCCTATAATCTAGTTCAAAGCAGAGCACTTCATTAATGCTAAATTGGTCATGAGTTTGAGTTCAATACTATAGTTTGGTTGAAGACCCCATACATATGTGCATCTTTTTTTCTACCTCGTGTCTATTTTGAGTTTCTATTTGTTTCTGGTCAAGTGAGTGTATATGGCCAAATACATGGGTGAATCCTGAGTTTCTATTTGTTTCTAGTCAAGTGAGTGTATATGGCCAAATACATGGGTGAATAGTGAATACACCATCCCAAGGACCTAGATTTTAAAGGCAATTCTCATGAGAAAGCCTTAGGCTTATTACCTAATGTTTGTTCATATGAGGGGTATGAGGGGCAAGTGACATTCCCTAATTCTTGGAATGAAGCTTCCCTTCCCGCTTCCTAGGTTGATGCAGTTATGAGGGAATTAACATTAAACAATGTAGGTTTTCTTTGGTTAGGTTTCCACTTCTTATGTCTAGTTCTAGTTGGATCATAAAACAAGGTATCAAATGGATTTTGTTAATCAATAATGCAATAAAAAAAAAGACTTATTAATAATCTTATCTATGAATTCATTCGACTAACTTGATTCTTGGTAATGTTGATTGAAACTATAAACTTTTCTAGATAAGTTTACATGTATCACACAAAGTCAATGACAACTAAGTTGGATGAGGTAGCTTGATAGATTCCTTGTCATGTGCTTCTAGACTGGGCTATTATCTATGTGTGTGCACTAATAGCTATGAGGCTTGAGAGATGTTGTTCACAAAGAGAACAAAGATAAGCAATCTGTCATGCTAGCAAGAACTCAAAAAGGATAGACAAGCGTTCAAGAGAGGTTTTTAATAACTCCAAGGGAGGCAAGATTGTATGAGAGCAATTGATATTTGCAATCAACAAGTTTATTAATTTTTTATGAGCATTCTTTCTAAATTAGTAGGTATGACAAAAGTGTGATGCTCATAGTTTAACTAGGAGGTTGAGAAGAAGATACCAATGAAGACAAAGCAAACTAATATGAATGGATGCAGGGTTGTGTATGGGAAATTGATTGGGGTGGATCGGAGAAAGTCTCTCATTAAGTCAAGGGTGTATTGAAAGCACCCATATGAGATAGTCTCCACCCTTTTATTTTTATTTAATGGCAAGGATGTGGAGGTCCACTCAAATGTTCTATTCTTAGCATTGATGAGGTTGAGCAGAAGTACCAAGGATTTGAGGCAAAGGACATTTAGTGCTTTGTCCAGAATTAGGAGGCAACTAAACCTTCTAACAAGGAGATGAACAAAGATATTATAAATCTCTACATTCACTATTTTGAGGTCAAATGAGATATTATAAATATGTTTGTAAGAAATAGTCATTTAGAGGTAAGAAATCTATTTTTTTTTATCTATAATATTTTGTTATCAATTTTAACTTTATATTAAAGATAACAATTTTAAATTATTGAAATTGCATGATAAAAATGCTGAATTTACTCTTGTCACAAATTTTGCCATAAATCAATCTCCAGATCCTAAAGTGCATGCAACAATGCAGCCGCTCCCAGGGTGCATATTGGAGGCCCTCTCTCATATCTAAACTGAAGGTCAATATCGGGCAAAGCAGGCCGGTTTTGATTTTTTCCAAGTCAACGCTTTAGTTATGACATCAGACTCGGCAGACTCTGTTCACTCTTGTAATTTCAAATTAAAAAACATCACACATTACGCTGCTCAGTGCTGTCTGTGGTCCATGCATTCCAATGCTTTGCTGAGGTTGACAGGTTGCAATTAATGGCCTCTCCATAGAACCATTTTGTTTTTCTAAACGAAGACGATATGAATTCTCCTGGACAACTAGTGCCGTATCACAGTACATCTCGAAAACAAGAATTGATATTCTAGAGGGCAAATGAGGTATCACAGACCATTTTTTACCCATAAAAAGGTTTATACTCTTTTCTGCAACTTCATATGTGGGCAAATGAGGTATGTCAGTGAACGTTAAACGATTCTAATGTCGATTAATGTGGATTACGGATTCTAATGAAAATGCATTGTGATAGTAAAAGTGAGTTTATAGCTGTAGTTGGTAACGGTGTGGTGGGTTGGTTGTTTCATTAATCGAAAGTAAGTTGTTAAGAAGAGGGAGTTCAATCCATATTCGGTCTTACTTATGTCTCATGCTAGTGGGTGGTTGTGGGGTACCTAGGAGTATAGTGATAGCCGGAATAGATCCTCGGACCTTGTGTAACGCGACTACCAGCCCTTCCCAGGTTGCCAATTCCCCTAATTACCAAAAAAAAAAGGGATGGGCAGCTTATAAGCATCAAAAAGGAGTTACTACTCGTAGACATGGTAACTTTAAATTCAAAGTTTTAAGGTAGTAATATTCATTGTACTTAGAAAATGATAAATCTAGATTGAAAGGTGGATCTACAATTGATGTTGAAATTCCGAATTATAGTGTGTTGGGTGGTTAGTTATTTATAAGATTAACGACAAAAGCTTTGTGATGCCCTTGTAAGCCATCTAGCAAAATATTGATAATGCTTGTTTCTCATAACTACTAAGAATCTTAATACAACATTCTTTAAGGAATTAGGCATGAGCCTAATGAATCCCTAGACCCAGTGTAATGCGAGTAACAACCCTTTCCAGGTTGCCAGTTCCCCTAGTTACAAAAAAAAATCGGGATGTGACGCTTATAAGCATCGAAAAGGAGTTACTACCTATAAACTTTGTAACTTTAAATTTAAAGTTTTAAGGTAGTAATATTCATTGTACTTAGAAAATGATAAATCTAGATGGAGAGGTGGATCTACAATTATGTTCAAATTCTGAATTATAGTGTGTTGGGTGGTTAGTTATTTATAAGATTAACGAAAAAAGCTTTGTGATGCCCTCGTAAACCATGATCTAGCAAAATATTGATAATGCTTATTTCTCATATCTACTGAATATTTTAATACAACATACTTAAAGCATTAAGCACGGACCTTGTTAAATTGACAAAAAAAATTAGCAATGACATGTCTAGAAAACGTTACCATATGGCATAATTAGTTAATGCCAATTTTGAGCAAATGATGTTCAATAACAATGGATAAAAAAAAACCTATAACAATGGATAAAAAAAAAACTATAACAATGGATAAAAAAAAAACTATCCAAAATAACCTCTAATTTCTTAAATATTTCTTTAAATAAAAAACTGAACTTTTACCATGTAAAATTGATTTATGCCCAAATATTTCTTTAAATAAAAGACTGAGCTTCTACCATGTACAATTTATTTATGTCCATATACCAAGGAAAAGATAAGTAGATTACATCAAACAATCCAAAATAACCTCTAATTTCTTAAATATTTCTTTAAATAAAAAACTGAACTTTTACCATGTAAAATTGATTTATGCCCAAATATTTCTTTAAATAAAAGACTGAGTTTCTACCATGTACAATTTATTTACGTCCATATACCAAGGAAAAGATAAGTAGATTACATCAAACAATCTAATTATCCAATTAGACATAACACTCAATATCTCCTAGATGTATGAACACCTCATATCTATGAATGAGACATAGTGAGCAGGCCCATTAACGATGTAGCTACTATTGTTTTTTAAATCTTCTATCACACATTTAATACACTTACCATATGTGTTTAAGTTATCTGGTATCACAAAACATTGTGATTTTTTTCAGATAGAAAGATCCACGGGAAACCCAGCAATACTTCCCCACATTAGTGGATGGTAGAGGTGGTAAACCGCCGGCCATCCTCGCATAAGGCCTAACCCCAAAGGACTCAAGGCTCGAACCCATGACCTCTCCCCGAACCGAGAGAGTGTGCGCATGTCTTACCAATTGAGCTAACCCTTGATTCCACTTCAACCGACAAAAAGCTCAAATCAGTGACTTAGGTATCTATAACAATCATCATTTAGATTTTGATATAAACCAGTAACAATTATCATTTAGATTTTGAAATAAACCATTTACATGTGAACGAAGATAGACGATTGTGGCTCAATAATGTAATCATATTGCAATTCACATGATTTGATTTTAGCTTATTAATAATTCTTCATTACTTCACATGATTTGATTTTAGTTTATTTATTGTTTTGTCGTATTGTTAAGAATTATTCAATACTTCACATGCTAATGCATGTGTTGTTGATGTATGTTAAATACCTTTTATGAATTGTAATTTTTATGTTACAATTTTTCTACCACGTGTTAGATTTCCTAAAGGTTATCTAACAAGTAAGTTCCTCCAACATTGTCAACGTGTCAGGTGGGTTTATCATAGACGTTTTCCTTATGAATGATGTCAATCGAAGACCAAAGTCGAGTAGGTTGATCTCTAGAAAAAAAGGTCACGGTGCATTGGTAAATACAAGATTATGTGTATTCTTTCTTCTATCCCACTCTATCAATGATCCATTTGTAGCATTGTAATCTCTCTTCCCTAGTAAATCCTTATCTATTGTATTCATCACTCCATCCTGTTAATTAAACAAACAATTATTTGAAGTTTGAGGGTTGAATCCCAACCTTTTGTTATCAAATGTTACAAATATATTTATGAAGCCACATAAATATGCAATTATTTGAAGTTTGAGGGTTGAATCCCAACCTTTTGTTATCAAATGTTACAAATATATTTATGAAGCCACATAAATATGCAGGGGAAAAATCATTCAGTACTATATCCCATTTATGCCCCATTTATGCTTGGATTAGAAATTATAATTTAGCGCCTTACCTAAGGATTGATTAGGAAGCATAGCTTATTGTTGTCAACTCTATTCAGAAGTGGTTTACTAACATGACTCATAACAAATTGATTTAATTTACCCAGTGGAACCAATGACATCGATAACAAAGGAGTAAGGCATCCCATTCCTATATGTCAAGGTAGTGACCACTCTTAAATGAATATAGGTACAAGCATGTTGCATATAATCACTAGAGAGATCTCTCCTCTCTGTTTGTGCTTGACAACTCCCGTTGCATAACATTGTAATTGCTTGGTAAGCTAATTGATAGGTATAGCCTACCATGTGGTTAGGGTTTGTTTCATATGCACATTTGCTATTAGTGATAAAAGAAAGTAATGAGCATAGATCCATATTAACTTCGAATCTGTGAAGCGCTGAAAGGGATGAAATCTATTGAGACTTAAACCTTTCCTCATATTTTGCACTCTAAAAAATGTTTGCAACTCAAGGGATTTGATCCCTCTCAACACTTGATAGATCCAAAGCTGAGATGGATCTATGTTGGTTTTTTTTATTATGTTGGCAGGGGTTTTGGGATAAGTTAGTTGCGCAGCATCGTGGATGCTGCGCAAGCTCAAAGATACCGCGCAAGTCGGAGTTGCATTATTTTATGTATTTTGGTCATTTTGGACCGCATTATGCGGATTGTGGTCATATTTTGTAGAATCTTTTAAGAGTTAGTTAGAAAGTTAATTAAGTGGACCTTGATTGTAAAGGCGCAAGCCTATAAGTAGATGTTGAATTGCAAGTGTAAAACACTCTTGGCATATTGAGTTTGAGTCTGTCTGAGTTTTTGAGATCTACGCATAATTTGAGATCTGTGGATCTGTTGCGAAGAATTGTGTTTTGTGTTGAAGATAATATGACATGACAAAAGTTGAATAAAACTATTGTGTCCTTTTTCTGTTTTCCTGTTTTACTGTCTTCTGCGACTCAATGATGAATGCAATGGGTATATGTGACATGGATTTGTAAATGATGTGATGTTTCCTTACTTTGAATATTGTTATCTTGCTAGATCTGTTTGCACATCAATGTTTTATTTGCAGTTTTGATATAACCATGTGATCTGTTGAATGACGATATGGTTCTGTTAAAGCACAAGTTGAATCATCAAATCTGTTAATTTTGCATTGAGTTGATAAGTAGATGCACATGGTCCTCTCTCATTCTGTGGAAACTTGGTTCCGTCAGCTCTCCCTTGAACATCTCGGGTGAGACTTCATCCCCTCTGCTAGTGTTGTCGGACGGGGTAAAACTTGTCTGGGTCGGTGCTCAGGGAGATTGCAGTGGTTTGGGTGTTGACAGAGAGAGAACCCTTGTCGACTGGTTTTGTGTCAACAAATGGTTCCGTTGCGAGGACCTGGATGTGACTAAAGGGATAACATGTTGTGACATCCGACGAAATCGGAAATTCAAGATTGGTTCGACCAAAAGCTATGGGAATTCGCTGAGGAGGAAAATCAGAACTCTGGACTGACGATGGATAAGTGGTTGGAAAAGTACATACACAACAGTCCACACGAGTATTTTTTCTCTAAATTCCCGATCATCTTGTATGAATGGTTGGCGCGATTGACCTATCACAAGACAAATTTCCAAGGAGGTGAGCCAACGTCCTGGACCCCAGAATTGATCCAAGAGTTGCAGGAGGTAGACAACAGAGCATCGCAGGCTGTCGACGTCTAGATCGACAGTATCTTGGAAGGATATATCACCGAGTTTGCGGTTGATACAAACAAATATTATAGCAAAGAAGAAAGGGAGTTATTCAATGGGCCACAAGGTAGGTTTCTTTTGTCTTTGCAACTGTCTATTAAGATGCTCATTTGTGAAAAGGGCATATTAAAAATGCACCTTGAGTAGTATAACTCTGGTGTGTGGGGTTTGTGGATACCGTGAAGACAGGGAGGACGAATGGAATGATACGGGGTAGATGGGTGCAAGTTACAGTGAAATTGTGAGGGAAGCCAAGGAAGAAAGTGGTCTTATGAGAGGAGGAGCAAGGTTTCGATAAGAGAAGAGGTAGAGGATAGGGGAAGGTCCTGCTGTGATCGAAACACAAGACTGTGAAGGAAGACCACATGGGAAAAAGCGAACCTACAGTGACGACGAGGATGACCAAGCTATGCCCGAGGTAGATGTAAGGTCAACCCCCAGCAACAACGTACCCACACCTCCGCGCACTACATCGTAGTCAGGAAGAAACACAAGTTGAACATTGAATTTTCCAACGTGCCAACAACACTCTAATAGTAGCAGATCAACAAATGTAGGAAGAAGGCCCATAATGGTGGGCGGCGAGGAAAAGTTACCTTTATTTCATGGAAATGGGATTGAGGATCTAGAGTTGTATTGGTTCCTGTGTGAGGCAGTATGGACTTTCAGACAAACTATGGATGATGATGTCAAGAAGGGCCAATTGGCGACAACTCTTTGGGGTCATGCACTGGATTGTTCATGAAATTTGTACAAGTTCCTACGGGGACTCCGACGAAGATATTCGCTGAAGTCAGGAAATGACTAATTGAAGAGTTCATAAAACCAAAATCTAAAGTGCAATATATTACAGAACTGAAGGAAATTAAGTAGTATCCAAATGAGACTGTTTGGGATTTTGATCAAAGGTTCAAGACACTGATGGTAAGAGTCAGTTTTGAGATGAGCGACATTCAGCATAAAGAATGGTTCATTGCAGCGTTACGAACTCATATTAGACTATCGCTGATGTAGCAAAAGATCGTGACACAGAGCGAGGGTCTAGAGATTGCAATAAAGTTGGAAGCTTCACTTGTTGGAGAAACTGCAATCGATATGAACCAAATTCAGATACAGTTGGTGAATTTGAGACTCTAGTTGCAAGATATCAAGAAAGGAAAAGAGCACCGCAAAGAAGTTTGGTGTACTCGATGTCACACAGATGGACATACCAAGGATAATTTCCCATATTTCTGAAACTACCTGTTGTCAGGAGTGCCAAACCCATTAAGTTGTGGCAGTGTACCATGGTGTCGCATTTTCCAAGTATATGGGAATCAACATGAGGATTGTGGGTACATGTAGAAGATGGTAACCAAGCCGATGAACCTATACTGCACATTTTGTCGATATGTTGGGAACGGAGATACAGATTGTCACGCATATGACCTACTTCAGGAAAGAACATATGACTTGTACTATGTGAAGGGAGAGGTACAACAACCGTAGCCACAGCTGCAGGTGGTACAAACACCACCTCAACCACATTTCGTGCCACAACCACAGATGTAGTTTGTACCATAGCAATCGCAACAACAGTTTGTACCACAACCGCAGTGTAATCAGATGCAGGTGGCTCCGTAGTAGCCATAGTATGTTCAACAGCAGCCGAATCCCCTGCAGTGACAATTTAATCAACCGTAATATCAGCAACAAGGAGGATTCCATGAAGGATTTTGAGGAGGATGAGGTGGAGGCTTTGGTCGAGGAGGAGGATGAGGTCGTAGACCAATGCAATTTTAGAATGATGGTGTAATGGGACAATATCAGAGAGATTTCCCACAATTGCAAGCGTAGTGTACCACTATTGATCACACTATTGAGAACTGTCCACAACTGATCGCGAGGTGGCAGGAAGGGAATGTTTCACAGTTATAGAACCAGAACGAGTTACAAAATCAGAACCAGTTGCAGAACAAGAATCAAGTGGAGAACCAGAACTAGTTATAGAATCAGAACCATAACCAAATTCTTATTCAGAACCAGAATACAAATCAAAATGTGAATAAACTTGTGAATCCACCGTTGAACCAGAACCAAGGACCGATGGTTGCGACAATTTCGACGGAGCCCAGAACGCAGGACGTTGATGGCGTTATTGTCATTCACAGAGGTGTGAAAAATGGAGAAGATAGTCCATTTCCACAAGTCTGGTTAGCTGGAAAGAAGAAAGTACAATTTGAGGTCAATGCGAAGAAATATACATTCTTTGAAGCAAGGGATGAGATGCGCAGAAACTCGGGTAAGTTACTTGTTTATGAAATGCCAACTGCTTTTGATTCAACCTTGGAGGTAGGACCATCACGATAGCATGGTACCTTGTAGAACTTCTTTGAAATTTGTTTGTCACTAGTAAGAGATCCCAATGCTCTTGCCGAGATTGAGAATTTGTTACATCGATTGACTAAGGAGCAAAAGGACTCTGCGGTGAACTCTCTGCATAAGAAAAAGATGAAAGGGAAATAGATGCGCATGAACATTTAGATTTGGGACTATGAGGTAGATTCATTCATTATGGATCTAGGTTCATATGTTAATATTCTGACAAAATAGATATGGCAGAATATGGGGATCCCAACGCTGAGCTAGTCTCCTGTGCAGCTGCGACTGGCTAACCAAGCTAGAGTAACGCCGATAGGGCGAGTTCTGCACATTGCTGTGGAAGTTGAAGGGATTAAGGCCTATGCTAATTTTGATGTTATTGAAGTTTTTAATGGCGGAGGCTCCTATCCCGCGTTGCTGGGGATTGGATAGGCCAATGACATTATGGCAGTGATAAATTTTAAGAAGCGTGTAATGACCTTTGAGAATCAAGACATCAGATTTATCGCTCCGATGGATCCAAATGAAGGGCGAAGGTATATTGAGCCAGTGAAAGATGAAGTTGTCAGGGGATGGGATCATGCATATAAAATTTTAGAAGATTACATCCATCCGACTACCGATGGGGAACTTGGTTGGTGCAATGCTAGCACTGCGTCTTCTAATTCTAATGATGCTTTAGAGAACTGACAGAATCGCTTGCATGAGGTGTCACTAAGGAAGTGTCGCTTAATTACGCAGTCATTGTGTCGCATCATGACTGACGTATTGAGTTACCAATATATGAAGGACTTCCTGAGTTATCAGAGTTTCTATTGGAATTTGAAGATAAGGTATCAGAACCACAGCGGTTGCTGGCGTTGGAGGAAGCATTGAAGGCTACTCTAGCATGTTCATGGGTGACCCATAAGAAGTCGATCATTGGATGGTATCAATGTCGAATATTGATGATAGTTCGCTTTGGATATGTAGGAGTGTACCATGCTGGAAGGTACGATGGGAGGAATAGTCCTGGTGACCATTTGATTGAGTGCCAGGCCTTGTGGGCATTGCCAACAATGGATGGGTGGGTCCATGCCTTTTTCCACACAATGGATGAAATGCCGCAATCTTGGTATGTATCAGCTGAGTTGCGTAGAGAGATCACTACCTGGGAGGAATTGATGGTTCACTTCACTCACACCTTTAGTTTCACGGATGCCAACCCAAATGTTCATAATGCGCTACAACTCATCTGTGACGTTGTTATGAAGGTAGTTTCGGTCGCATATCCAGTGGATGCACATGCACATTGCCAGATGTAGTCAATGATGGAATGTTATAATGTGACTGTAGGACCTGAAGTTGATGATGATCTACAAAATATCAATATTCCGAAAAAAGAAGGGAGTCGAGAATTCTCAACACCTGATGTACTGATGGATCTAATGAATCAACCATTGAAGATCATAAAGGTCAACATTGGGACAAAGGAGAACCCAAAGTTTTCAAATGTTGGGGACTACTGGGATGAAGAGACCATGGAAAAGATCACATATCTGTTTCATGAATTCCAAGATTTGTTTCATGAGATGAAGGGGATACTGGGAGATTTAGGGGAGATGAAAATTCCATTGAAGCTAGATGCGAAACCAGTAAGACAGAGGCCATATCGCCTGAATCCATGATACAAGGAGAGAGTTAAAGCTGAGCTCAACAAAATGATGGATGATGGAATAATTGAGCCAGTTGAGGAATCAGAATGGATCAATCCCATGGTGGTCCAAGATAAGAAGACATGTGAGGTTCGAATTTGTGTCGACCTCCAAAAATTGAATGATGCGTGTATGGATGATCCATTTCTGATACCATTCATTGATGAGGTGCTAGAAGGGGTAGGCGGTCAAGAAATGTATTCTTTCAAGGATGGTTTTTTTGGCTATTACCATATCAGGATTACAAAGGAGGACCACCAGAAGACAACATTTGTTACTAAATGGGGTTGTTTTCAGTACACCGTGATGTCATTTGGGTTGAAGAATACGCCTGCGATATTTTCCAGGGTGGTTGTCACTGCATTCAAATATTTTATTCAGAAGTTCTTTCAAGTTTATATAGATGACTGGACAATTTATGGATTGATTAGGGACCATCTAGTGAACCTACAATTGATGCTAGAGAGATGTCGAAATCATCAAATCGCGTTGAACTCAAAGAAGTGTATTCTCTGTGCACCTTTTGGAATGTTGATGGGACACATTGTATGCAAACAAGGATTGTTGGTTGATCCCTCAAAGATTGTGCTGATTTTGAGCTTACTGCTGCCTACGAATGTGAAGATGCTTAGAGAGACATTAGGGCACACATGGTATTATCACAAGTTCATATGAGGTTATCTTGCGATCACAACTCCTATGGAGAGGTTGTTGAAGAAGGATGTTGTATTTGTATGGAGTCAAGAGTGTTAAGATAGTTTTGATACACTGAAGGCCAATATGGATTCTGCACCAATACTAGTTTTCTTGTTTGGAATAAGGAGTTCCATACTCATGTGGACGCATCATCTGTTACATTGGGAGTGGTGCTCGCGCAACCGGGAGAGGAATATCTAGATCGCCCGATTGCTTTCGCTAGTCGGAAGCTTTCATCTGTGAAGAAAAACTATACAACCACAAAGAGGGAAGGTTTGGAGATGGTATATGTGCTGCAAAAGTTTCACCATTACCTATTGGGTGGTCATTTCAAGATGTTTACAGACCATTCAACTTTGAAATACCTAGTCAATAATCCTGTGTTGGGGGGGAAGATATGCCGCGGGCTACTTCTCTTTCAGGAATTTGATTTTGAGATAATTGTGAATTCAGGTCGCTTGAATGCTGGCCCTGATCATTTATCCCGAATTCAGACAGGTGAGGAACCAACAAACATTGAAGACAGACTGCCAGATGTGCAGTTGTTCAGAGATGACATGTTTGATGATTATTATGATAAAATCATTTAGTTTTTGGCAACGGGAACTGCACCAGAGGACCTTACCACAAGTCAAAAGAAGCAGTTGGTGGTTAAGGGCTCATATTTCCAGTTGATCACTCGATAACTCTATAAACTAGGACCAAATGAGATTTTACGGTGGTGTGTCCTACCACATGAACAAGGGAAGATATTGGCAGAGGCACATGTGGGAGTTTCCAGTGGAAATTATGGCAGCCGTGATACGGCTAGGAAGGTGCTTCGGGCAGGGCTTTGTTGGCCCACTCTTCATACCAATGCAACAGATCAGGCACAGAATTGCGTCGTATGTTATAGAACTGGAAAACCATCAAGGAGGGATGAGATGCCACTAGTACCTCAGGTGACATTGCAGTCATTTGATAAATAGGTTGTGGAATTTGTGGGACCAATCAACCCACTTGGAAAGCAAACATGTGCGCGGTACATAATTACAGCAACATACTATTTGACGAGGTGGGTGGAGGATGTGCCTATTGTTGATTGCATCGGTGGGACATCAACAAGGTTCTTGTTCGACAACATTGTTACTAGGTTTAGGTGCCCAAGGATATTGATGAGCGATTAGGGGAGTCACTTCATCAATCACATAGTCAGTGCATTGACAAAGGAGCTTCATATACAACACAAGAAGAGTACCCCATATCATCCACAAGTGAATGGGAGAGTGGAGGCGTTCAACAAGGTGTTGGAGCATGCACTTACAAAGGTATGTAATGCCAACCGCAATGACTGGTATTTGATGATTCTAGCAGTCTTGTGGGCATATCGCATCACTTGCAAAATATTGACAGGGAAGACACCATTCAAATTGGTGTATGTGCAAGAGGAAATCATACCTATGGAGTACATTGTTCCAAGTTTGCGCATAGCGGCAGCGACATGAATGGATGATGAAGCAGCGTCAGAAGAATGCATAGAATAGTTGGTGCAGCTCGAGGAAGACCGCTTTGTTGCAGGTTTTCACCAGCGCGTTGAGAAGGATCGACAAAAACCTTGGCATGATCGACATATAAAGAACAAATAGTTTCATCAAGGAGACTTGGTGTTGTTGTACGAAACAAGTTCATGAAGCATCCAGGTAAGTTACTGTTGGAATATAATCCGTCAGGATTATACGTTATTGTACATAGTAGGAATATGAAGAGACTCTCAGATGTGTGATCCCAAGAGTCATTGTAAATGTATAAATAAAGGCCTTGATAGAGAAAAAATATGAATTCGGGAGTTATTATCCAACAGTGGTATCAGAGCACCACCTGCCATAACTCCTGCTGTTAAGTTTCAGTCCTGGCAGCCTGTATGCTTGCCAGTGCATTGCCAGACTGTTGGCCCATTAATGTGTCTGCCCTCTGATCAAAATTGAACATTTCTCCTCCAGTTCTGCTGCACACACTCAAAATCAAATCTGCCTCATCATCTTCCAGTCGCATGCATTCTCTTTGCCAACATGTGCGCATTCATTGTGTGTGTTATGCTCCTCCAGACCTGCGATGAGGAATGAGGTATGAAACAGTCCATAGAAGTTGCATTACTCAAATCACTGCACGATCTTGAATGAACGGTTGATTTTTTGCTCAGTCATTTTGATATATAGCTAACCCTAATTTTGCATCAACGCTTCATTTTGCATCAACGTTTGAATTATTCTCTAGCTGCTGCAAAATCCTATCCTGTAAGCTCTGTGAGGTTGCCTCCTCTACCCTAACATTCTTCCCAGACATATCCGCACACTCTCTCTGTGAAATTGTTGCGTGTTCTCTGCCAACTCATATTTGAGCTGTGCGAGTAGGTCTTACTCTTCACCATTCACTTAGAGATTGCATTCTCTGGATGAGGCGATACTCGTATCTATGCAATTATCAGACTCATATGTATTATTGCTTCTGCGTACATTCTGAAACCCACAATTGATGCCCAAGTGAGTGCATGACCTGGTGTGACCTTCTCTCCCCCTCTTGTAAACCCTAATCCGTGTTAGCCATTGAAGTGACTATTATCCATTCGTATTGCAATTGTGGAGACTCACTGCCACAGGTTGGTGAAAGGATCTATTAGTTTTGAGAATCAACATTCAAAGTTTTTATTGTTGCCGCGGCCTGTCCTCCACCTGCGATTGTTCACCTACCTATAACATAGACATTCACTTTCCAACTCCAAGCCTGATAGATGTGACGTGTTTCCTCATTTTGTGATGGTTGAAAGATCGTGAAGATTGCTTTGGTGTATCATGGAGACCACTGTGAATACTATTCTCTCCGTTGTTGGAGTTGCGTTGGTGTAATGACTACTCCATTGTTGGAGTTGCGACTTGCTCCTTTGTGCCTTTTCTCAAGCTATGTGAAGCTTGAAGACATTGTGAATACTCAGTGCATGGAGAATACTGTTGGTGGAACATGTAAAGACTTAGCCTGAATGTGAGTGAACAAGATCACGATTGTACTCGTCTATGTGGAGATGAGTCTTGAATACATCGAGACCTAGATCTGTTTCATTTGGATATGAGATCATTGTTTTGTTGAAGACTACGTGGAGAATGTGAAACTAAGCATTGCGTTTTCTTCTTTTCGATTTGAAGAAGCATTTTGAATTTGAAGCTGCATTGTTGAAGAGGATTGTTGTGTTGAGTAGTAAAGTTGATTGGAGCTACTATTTCCTTTGGCGTATTGCTGAGCAGTTCTTCTAGTGCTAAAAATTTGCTTATGAACTTATTGACATCATATTTTCTCTGTCATTGTATCACTTTAAAACTTGTATCACTTTAAAACTTAAAGTTGAGATATTAAGATTGTAAATCACCTTGGCAGAGGCTATAGACCTGCAAGGTTATTTTTTTTCTATTATCTCATTCTCTTTGTCATATTAAGTTCATTATTGTAAATTACACTAGCAGTTGCAGAAGATGCAATCTATAGCATCTGTAGTTGGTGACACTCTCTCTGGCAAAGACACTTATCCAGAATGGTGGAGGAAGAAGAGAGGCAGAGGAAGAAGAAACTTCAGAGGTAGAGGAGGCAGAAACAACTCTAGCAAAAGATCAGATTTGAAGTGCAAGCCTTGTGGAAAGATTGGACACACAATAGATCAGTGTTGGGCTTCGTGGGACTCCATCAAAGACAAACATAACCAGAAGAAGATGACAATAAAAACCAAGATGCTAGTAAATCTTCAAATTCTGCTTATTGTACTGTTGCACACTGTAATCTTGGTATTAATGAAATGAATTCACTTTCATCTTACAAAGATTGTTGGCTACTTAATACTGGTGCAAAATCACACATGACTTTTACAAAAGAATGTTTTGAAGAACTTAATGAAACAATAAATGGCATAGTTTACTTTGCAGATAAGTCAAGTCTTAAACCAAAGGGAATGGGCACCATTCGGCTGAAGATGCTTGGATTCCCTGATTTCTTGTTGAAGAATGTTCTTTATCTTCTAGAGTTGCAGAGAAGCCTGCTGTCCTTGGTGGAGATTCAACAGCAAGGCCATTCCATCCACATGTTTGATGGAATCATAGAAATAAGAAAGTCCTCTGACAACCAAGTCATCATGACTGGATACGAAGATGGGAAGCTGCTGAAGCTAAAGGGTTCATCTGCAAGAGTTCAGAACTATGCCTACTTCTCTCAGCATGGAGAAGGTAATTTGTCATCAAGTTTATTGTGGCATGCAAGATTTGGTCATCTGAATTATAACTGTCTTC
>LPNX010904163.1:0-23177 GCA_001517045.1 Pseudotsuga menziesii | reverse complement strand
AGGACACTGGTCAGCTGCAAAAAGAGTTCTAAGATACTTGAAGGGGACTCAAGACGTTGGACTCAAGTACTCTAAGGTGGATGACTTCAAACTTATTGGATCCTCAGATTTAGATTTTGATGGCGATAAGGAGATAGGAGTATAAACTTCTGGATACACTATGAGTCTTGGATCAGCAGCTGTCTCATGGAGATCATGCAAATAGTCAGTTCCAACAGATTCAACAACAGAAGCAGAATATGTGGCTGCAGCTGAAGGAACGAAAGAAATAGTATGGCTCAGGAATATACTTGAATATTTGCAAGAAAAACAAGAGAACTCCACTCCATTATTGATCGACAATACTTCTGCAATCAAGCTGGCTAAGAATCCCAGATTCCATGATCGAACCAAACACATCAACACAAAGTATCATTTGATTCGACATCATGTAGAGGCCAAGACAGTCCATCTTCAACATTTCTCCACAAATGATCAAGTTGCAGACATCTTCACCAAAGCGCTTGGACGAGAAAAGTTTGAAAGATTCAGAAACATGCTCGGACTTACTAACACCCCTTCGAATTAAAGGGGGGATTGTTGGAATATAATCTGTCAGGATTAACATTGAAAAATAATCTGTTAGGATTATACGTTATTGTACATAGTAGGAATATGAAGAGACTCTCGGATGTGTGATCCCAAGAGTCATTGTAAATGTATAAATAAAGGCCTTGATAGAGAAATAATATGAATTCAGGAGTTATTATCCAACAGTTACAAATGCATTGTTTAGGTCCATATCTCATTAATTCCATGACTTCAGGAGGTGTAGTTCAATTGAAAAAGTTAGATGGTGCGATGCTACCAAAGCTAGTAAATGGTAGTAGGATAAATCCCTATAAGAACGGCTCGAAACTGCGCGATGCTTGAGGAACTATGCAATAAAAAAAAGTAGGAAGGATGGAGCACCAGAAGGAAATTGATGCGCAAGTAGGGGAGTCAGTAGCACAGTTAGGAAGGTATGTTGCAAAATCTACAGGGTTGTGACATAGTCAAATCAGCAATAAATGTAGACAGTGAAAGCAGTTAACCGACTACACTTGTTGAAGCGATACATATTGATGGAAGATCCGACTGTTGGATTGACAAGATCGATGACGAATTCGGGTAGTTAATGCATGATTTGGTCATTATGAGGTAAAGCGGATCACGTTGATTTGGTCATGATGGGTATGGGATTGACTTGATGCTATAAAAAGGGGTTGGATGTGGTCAGAAGACACCATTGTGCAAGATTGAACAGTGTTGCAGAGTTGCAGAGAAGAGTCATAGTGAGTTGAGTGAGTTGCTAAGTGAAGTGAGGTTGAGCGATTGTTAAGCGTTGCAGGGAACTGGTGCGGCATGCAGAGTGAACCAATCATAGTTGAGATTTCGAGTGGAAGAGAATCACCAGTTGGTCCAATAACTATCGAGGAAGAATTTGCAAGTATACCGATAGGATTATCATCGGTGCCAAAGAAGAAGAGAAAGGGACAAAATCCTAGCTCCCCGGCACCGAAGAAGAGACATCCTAGAACGATTGCGAGGGCACAAGAGGAGGAAGCTACATAGATGAGTCCATCGAGCTCAGGCGTTGTGGAATCAGCAGCTTGTGCAGGGGTGTCCACTAAGGATATCCCTGGGTATGTACCACCCTGTCAACTCGGTGCATAGCCTAGGAATCTCACCAAGAATCAGAAGTACCAAGTAAATATGCCGACGATACCACAGGGGATGGTATGCACCACAGACATCGTTCCTGCGTTGATGCAGACAAAGTATGACGACCATGACCTGCTCGGATTGGAGGAAATCACAAGGGAACCATATGTGTTGATGGTAGCAGTAGGAAGCGTCTCGATAGAACACATTCTGTAGGACTGGGCACACAGGATGAATAGAGTAGGACTGTTGGGCGGTTAAATGAGGCAAATTCCAGTGTAAAGCAAATTTTTTCCTGTTTTCATGGTGGGGCGTTGTGGCTAGAAACACCAGTCGAAATCATAGTAGAATTGATCTCAGACATCACGGGGCTACCAAAAGATGGACCAGACCCCTCATAATGTTTTAGAGGCAAGGATAATGACAAGAGGCTTACCACGAGATTAAAGAAGAGATATCAGTTGCAGCATGGTGGGAGGGCTTGCCGCATCGATAGTATCAATGACCACGTGGTGCGCATCGGAGCAAGGATTTTGTCCAAGAAAGTGGTCAGGAAGAACTGTCCCATCCAATGTAACTCGGGGGTTATGGTGTGTGCAAAGCAATGCACGGAAGGTGTACAAATGAACTAGTCACTCTTTTTAATGAACCGGTTGGTGGAGGATGCAGTGGTAGTGCAGACGGGAGAGTGACCATTTACATACAGTTGGCTGTTGATCTTGATTACACTCGTGGCTTGGATGGGGCCAAATGAATATCAAGGTATGGAGGTGGAAGTGATAAAAGTTTGTAAGGGTGCATGCTACCAGAATCTTTTGTGGGTGAGGGAACCTAAAAGATTGAAGGACTATGCTATCCAATTTTGGATCTATTGGGAAGCGTTGCAGGCGAAAGTTATGAAAGTTCCACGGTTATCTGAAGAATTTGTGACAAAGTATCAAAGGATTTCTCGGTTTGTGATCGGCGCACATGCCATTCACGTGCAAGCACAGTGTGACCCAAACAAGCAATGGTTGCCGACGCCTTACAAGTTATCTAATGTGGAATTGGAGGCGATTGTTAAGGGTTGGCTTGCATCATGGAGAGAACCGGTTAGTTTGGAAGAGGTATCGACATGATCCCCAACAAATGTACCTATTGATCCCATGCATAAGGATGACCAACATAGTCACCATCAATATGATGAGTAATCATCGAAGGTACCTACAAACTCGGAAGTAGAGCATGCACTTGAATATTTACGGACAAAGAGGTGCTAAGAATAGGGTGTGACTAGTAGCGCAACACCAGGGATAGAAGCACAGCTAAATCAGATCATTAAGGTGATTATAGATGCAACAGATGCAACAACCAAAGATATGAAGAAATCAACACAAGAGGGGTTTGCTGAGGTAAGAAAATAGATTGGTTCTTTAGTTGATGCTGTTTTTGAAGAAAGTGCCAGAGGGAGTGACTGTGTAGGACTTTGGTTCAATCAACACTGGGACACGGGTTTAGAATGTTCAAATTCCCTTGACTATGATTGAGACCAGCAATGAGGATCTAAATGCCTCCCTACAGTAGTTACAGGACTTGTTTATCAACATCAACATGCCGTCCACAAAAATATTGGTGCATATGCAAAGAGTCACTAATCAGGAGTTGGCAGATAGAGAATAGAACATCAATGACCAATTTATGAAATCGCAATAGAAGGAGACAGAAGCACATAGAGATATTGAAGCACTGAGTTTGGAACAAGAGGAGTTGAGGGCGAAGAGTACCGCAGAGATCACGTAGCTGAAAAATGAGCAAGATCGACTAGTAGTCGAGAAGGCACAACTATGGGATAGCAGAGTGCAGTTGGAAGAGGCAATTTTGGATGCCTTTCAGCATGTACTTGAGAGCACCATGGAACTAGATGCAATAGAGAGAGAAAAATGGCTTGGATTGGTCATCGCACAGTTGCAGCAAGATAATGAAGATTCGAATGCTCTGGTGCATCCAGAGACATCACCTGAACAAGTCGCTGAAAGGAAAAGTGCTATGGAGGATTTGGCGACACAACTAGGAGAGATGGAACAAGAATCAAAGAAGGTCATTGAAGTGACTATGCAATTTTGGGGCAGCACAGTCCAGGATGAGCAATTGGAGCAACCGAACAAGCAATTGTAGGAGGCAGAGGGGAAACTAGCGACACCAAAGACGACACTAAGGGTAATGCCACCAGTTGTTCAGATCACACGGTCTGCGGAGCTGAAGGAGTTGCAACAATGATTCAGGAAGGCAAGGGAAAGACAACATAAGCACGGTGAGCAGTTATGTGAGTTCCAAGACATTGGAGCACAACTTTCCATTGAGGCAGTCTCGGCGTTGCAGGCCGTGCAAGAAGGAAAAAAGGAGGTAACTGAGAAGATGGTTGAACATCCACTAAAGCATGACTTGACACAGAGCCAAGAGATCATTGAAAAGGTGAAAGAGGAATTCAAGGAGATCAGTCAGTAGTAAAGAGACTTCAAGCTGAAGATCAACGAGTACTCCATCTCCAGCTGACATGGCTCGAGGGTGAGCCAAAATATTGTGTTGGGGGCCTGTTGGCAGGGGCTTTGGGATAAGTTAGTTGGATAGCATTGCAGATGTTGCACAATTTCAAAGATATCGCGCAAGTCGGAGTTGGATTATTTTATGTATTTTGGTCATTTTGGACCGCATTATGCGGATTGTGGTCATATTTTGTAGAATATTTTAAGATTTAGTTAGAAAGTTAGTTAAGTGGACCTTGATTGTAAAGGTGCAAGCCTATAAGTAGATGTTGAATTGCAAGTGTAAAACACTCTTGGAATATTGAGCTTGAGTCTGTCTGAGTTTTTGAGATCTACACATAATTTGAGATCTGTGGATCTGTTGTGAAGAATTGCATTTTGTGTGGAAGATAATATGAAATGACAGAAGTTGAGTAAAACTATTGTTTCCTTTTCTATTTTCCTGTTTTACTGTCTTCTGCAACTCAATGATGAATGCAATGGGTATCTGTGACATGGATCTGTAAATGATGTGATGTTTTCTTACTTTGATTACTGTTATCCTACTAAATATCTTTGCGCATCAATGTTTTATTTGCAGTTATGATATAATCATGCGATCTATTGAATGACAATATGGTTTTCTTAAAGCACAAGTTGAATTATTAGATCTATTAATGTTGCGCTGAGTTGATAAGTAGATACACATAGTCCTCTCTCATTCCACGGAAACTTGGTTCACAGCTCTCCCTCAAACATCTTGGGTGAGACTTCATCCACTCTGTGGGTTTTACCAGACGGGGTAAAACCTGTTTGGGCCGGTGCTCAGTGAGATCGCAGTGGTTTGGGTGTCGACAGAGAGAGAACCCATGTCAACTGGTTTTGTGTCAACATATTATAGTGATAATGTTTTTTAGTTTTTTAGTTTTACTTAGTTCAATTTATTAAAGTTACAACCATATTATGTGGCTATAAATGCATCTATAAACAACAAAGATAAATAACAAAAAAGTACCAATGGGATTCAAACATTATTATTTTCCAGAATTATTATTATTATCTTTTATTTTTAGTTTTGTAAAATTATATATTGGGCCAATGTATAAGTATACATGTTACAATCTCTTTAATACTGAGGCAACACATGGGTGCAAAAGTTACAAACTCTTTAATATTGAGACAACATATGGATACAGATGTTATAATATAAAAAATTAGGTGTAAAATTTAACATCCTATCGATTTTTTACAATTATATTCATGTTTGTCTAATTTAAGACAATTTCTTTATAATTTTAATTGTGAACATTTTGTATTTTTTTATATTAATTGTTTTATAGCCAACATGTTATATACGTGACACATCTCAACCATGTGGGTTGTGGAAAGTGCTTCTTTATGCAATAATAGAACCTAGCTTTAGTGTACCTCTTAATGCAAAAGGTGGGGACATGGATTCATGAGTTGGAGTCAGCATGGTTTAGTCAAGAAAGAAGCAAAAAATCCACTTATGGGAAATAAAATGATGGTAGAAAGGAAACACATATAGAAAGTTTTCACCTCATTAATGATAAGTGTAGGTGTTTCATTTAACTTAAATTCCTTTGACTACAAATTCTTATGAAACTAAAACTTATCAAACATTTAGTTGCTATAAATATGAGTGTTGTAGGTTTTGGCATAATTATGGATTTTGTCTAAAAGAAGACTCTTTCCTAAGCTACAAGTTAGGTTCTATCTTGCCCCTATCATAATTATGTTATATGTCTATTTGCGCAGATGTTGAAGCAAATTTCTATGTAATAGAGCCCGCACGCCAAGTACAATCTTAGGAAATATATTTAAACATATTAAGAGGAGGTATGTCATGCTCATTTGTGATTTCACCATTTTTTCTTTGAAAGCTTAATTTTAGCTGGTAGAAATCCACTCATGTGGCCGTAATACAGATTTGTATGGGTTATTGTGAATTTGAAAAAGGATTAGGGATATGTTATAACTAAATTGCTTTATGTAAAATTAGGGTTTCATATGGTGTCAACTCCAACTTTGTGAAGGTAGTTGGCTAACTTTCTATAAGTGGTTGTTAATGGATTTTTTGTTAGATATGGTCATGAGTGTCAAATAAAAGAGTGATGATGGTCTTAGATTGTGGTAGCAGATAGAAGAGGGTAGAGAGGTGTGCATGCATGTTGCCACTTTGAGGAAACTTCGCGAGGAATTGACTATAGCGAGACATATTAACCATATGTTAGTGCAACCAAAACATTGACTATTGTGGGATGTATTAAATAATTGTCATTGGCATTGAAGACCACATATATGTCTCAAAATTTGATATTTTAGTTTTAATGTATTTTTAAATTATTTTTATTTACAGTCAATTCAGGCCACGATAACAGGGAATTACATCCCATTCAAAGTATCCTCAACTAATGAGAAAAATGATCAATAATTTTGGAAATTTTCTTTGTATGAGACTAAGGCGGGATGATACTTGAATTCACATGAACACATTGTTGTAGTTTTAGCAATTCCACTAAGGGAATAATATCTGGAATTTTTCTTTGTATGGGAATAAGGTGGGATGATACTTGAATGCACATGAACACATGAAAACTTGAACTACCTGAAAGAAATGAGAAATCTAGGTGTGCTAATAGATGTTGGAGATGTAATTTAGTTGGGAATATAGAGAAAACCATCACACTATGGAATTCTATGTGTGTGATAAATATGGCCACAAGTCCTAGCAATGTTTCCTAAAAGTCCAGCAACGAAGGAAATTCGGTTGGCACAAATTAGTGGAAAGTTGTTCACCTGAGGAGCAGTGGTCAAGTGTGCTCCAAAAGGATTGGAAAAGAAAAGTATCTCAAGACAACGTCAACACAACTAATCCAATTAAGAAGATATGGATGAAAAATACATCTTAGGAATGCATAAAAGATCGAACTAAGAACTGCGCAATACCATCAACAACTGATTGCTGCATACATTGATAACCCAAAAGGGTTATGCAGGATCCTTGAGTACAAAATAGGTACATCAAATACTCAAGGATTAATGAAGTAACTGGGTGTTTATTAAATTCATTTGAAGAACTATTACTCTATGTTTTGAAACATGTATTTTTTATTGTAAAAATAGGATTGACATACATAAAACAAGAAGAAGGAAAATGTACAAGTAATACAAAGTGATTGTTCAAAAAAAGGGGAGGTGCTTGTGTTATATTCAAAATACGATTACAAAATTTTGGAGCTTCAAATCTCTCATTACATTAGGACACAATTGCGCGTTAAGGACAAAATTGAAGCACAAGAAAGCTGAAGATGATAGAAGATGGATCATAGATGTAGGTCGAGTTCAAATTCTTCAGCACGACTAGTAGGCATAGGTGAAAGATGCAAGTTCAAATCCATTGGAGCCAACTCTGCAGGTTCAGGCAAATGTAACAAGGGAATAATATCTAGTGTCAAAGTTTATGAATCAGGCTCGAACCCATAATAACTTAGAAGATTGAATAATTGTTGATGTTGATGCTTGAGAATATCCACTCACCTACTCAAATTGGATAGTACCTTTGAAGTACTCTGGTTGAAGTACGATTGTTGGAACCATAGCATGAAATTGGATTCATTTACCTAGTTATTCCAAATACTTATGTCCATTCACAGTCGACCTAGATCCTCCTGCTGAGACTGAACCACTGTGCGGAGACTGTCAAGGGAATTATTCAATCTCTAGAAATAAGACATGATGGTAAATGGAGGTTGAGGAATGACAAATCAAGATGAAAATGATAGAGAAATCTCGATAGAGTATGAAGTAGGATGGTGACCATAATGAAAATACCATCAAATTATAGAATTGCGAAGAAACTCATCACACACTTGAACCTAATTTGAAGAGATGTCGAAGCTGGAGAATTCATGCATTGAACATCCAAGGCATATCATGTTGAGTTAAAATTTAATGCGTAGGACAAAAGGTGATTCAAAATCATGATGTCGAAGTAAAATATACAGTATGAACACACCACGTGGGAAACATAATGGGCACATCAACCTCTCCCATGCACATGAAAGGTTGGAAATATGTGCAAATTTATTGAAGGGGATAAAACATCTCGTGTCCTCAATTCAAGACAAGATCACTTGCAGGATAGATTAAATTAGGCATAGAAATTGCAATTGAGGAAAAATAGATCAACCTAGTGCATCTGATGCAGTGAGATAATTGTTTGTGACCTAGCATACTAGAAGAAGTGAGCATGAATCCAGGGGGAGTCAACAAAGTAGAGGTCCCTTTTCCATTGATGTCAAAGGGGGAGAGAAGGTGGAAAAAGAAGAGAAAGAGAGAAGATGAAAATTGAACATCCCAATGAAAAGGGGAGAAATGATAGAAACTAGAAGATAGATGTACGAACATGATCATAGAAGAATTCTTTGATGCACATCTTCAAGGGGAGTGTGAAACAAGCATAGGTATTAAAGGCAGTGTTGACATCAATGACAAAGGGGGAGATTGTTGAATATGTTGTCATTGATGTCAAATTATTAAATATCATGTTGAATATGTGATTTCAAAGTGTTGAAGGCTAGATGAATCACAATTCAATTAAAATATGTCAAAGGATCAAAAGAAAAAGGACCAAAAGGCAAAAGAATCATATGGAATTGCTAAAAAGACTTCCTCTCATACATCTAGCTTGAAATACTTAAACTGTGGAAGTCACATGAAATAAATTATCCCACCATGATATTGGTTGCAAATTTGCACATAATCATAAATATAGAGTAACAATGAAAATGACTGGTGTAAATACCATTTGTGTGACTTATGAATACAGAGAAACAAAATTGTGTGTAAAAGTCCCGGAGAGAATATGGTATGTGGTACAAATATTTGTAAAGAAATAGAAGTAATAAACTTGGATGTGTGGAAAAGTCCCATAAGGATGTTGGCATATGTGGCCCATACACTACACAACAATGAATTATGAAAAGTGGCACACCAACACAGATACTAACTTCTTGAAGACACAATCCAGTGGGGTGTTATCCAAAGTTAAAGGGATTCAGCAAGTGGACACATCTCTTGCTTAGTGAATAAGATTATAAATAAGCAAGAGATGGATGAGGTCAAGTAAGCTTGTAGAAATGAAGATATGAGATACTTGTTTGTTAAGCTTCATAATTTTTTGGGGGTATCAATGGCTCATTGATCAAAGAGTGTATCTTTATGTAGCAGAGCCACAATGTGCAATTCAGTCAATGTTGAATAGTGAATAAGTGCACAAATGAATTAGATACCTGTATCTTGGATGTGCGAAGTTCTTGATTAGTAAAAATGCAAACCGCAAAACAACAAAAGTGACTGGGATAGAACCTCTATTCAGACGCAAAACGTAGATCAGTTGAGAAGACGAAAAATAACATTTATTTTCACACATCGTATTTTTGGGAAAGTTTTCGTTCAAACAAATATACTCAGACATAGATCAAAATATTACAACAATTGCGGATTTTGAATAAAATGTATTTCTTTATTTTTATATACAATCATATTTCATATCTGGGAGGTCGGATGGGGCAATGAGAAGCGGGTTGAATCCTCCTTCCAGTTGATGCTAGATAATACAATTAGGGTGTAGCAACATCATTTTTGTTGGTGTAGATAAAACTTAGGGGGTTGTAGCCTCCTTCAAGTCAGTTCTAGAGAACAAACAAAAGTTGGTGCTTCCACAATCGGAGAGCAAATTTTTCCATAAGTCAGATATTGAAACTGCAAGCCACATTTTTTGAAGTTAGAATGAAACATGTACATGTTGGTTCCTGAATATTGTGAGACGTTGGTGCTTATGCAGATTAAAGTTGCTGCAAGTAGGTTCCAATAGCCTGCAAATTGTACTTGGGATCAGGTTAACACATGAAATGAGTGGGTTCTCATGTTTGGAGACTATAATCTCCCTCTGATGTAATTAGACAAATATATTCATAGATATACATTTTTTCTCAAGTATTTATGCACTGTTCTGATTGTTCTTGTGGATCTTTAAAACTTTTAATTTTGTGAAAATATGCATAAGCTAAATTATACATATCTGTGCATTTCTCTAAGTAATATTAATACCAAAAGAGTATGCTTGATGCTTTAGCCGGGCTATTTTAGAATTATTGTGGTTCTCTATATAAGCACTTACAAAACCAACTCTTAGTGGTTCACATGAGAAAAACAAATACTATGGTGAATTTTTTGACAAGACCAGTGAAATAAAGGATCAATTGGCCATGTTTAGAACCAAGGTATGAGAATTAGGAGCTAGTGTCTATAGCCCTTAAAGGGATTGCTCATTCCTGGGTTACTTTTGTTTTGGGTATTTTTTCTTAGGAAAATATACCAAATTTCAAAAATATTTGGATAGATCTCATGTTGGACGAAATTGATCGACTAACACAGAGTATTTCTAGAAGATCGAACACCTTGAGAAATTTCTCACACAAAGAGATCACATATCATCACACTGGTGTGATATATGGTTAAAACCATCAAAGAGAAAAGCAATCCATGACCCCAACCAAATAGTTACTTGGGGAAATATATTAAGCAAAGGAAACACATTTTCATATGTGTTTCTCACAATCGATCATTAAACAAATGACCCTCCATGCTCTTTAAATAGAGATAATGGACCAGTTGGGTGTTAAGACATGGATCAATATCCATTAAGATCAAGGTGAAGAAAAACAAGGCCCTTGTAGAAAAACAATTTAGACATCAAATACAAAGGTTAAGGGCAAATAATGGATGAAGATACGTAAACAATAACTTTACAAATTACTGCACTACATAGGGAATTCAAATGCAACATACTATTCCATACACACCATAAAAAAATGGTGTTGATGAGAGAATGAATTTCGCATTAAAAGAAAGGGATATTTGTATGATCCAAGCTAAGGGATTAAGTATGCAATTTTGGGTTGAAGCCATTAATTGTGTCAATTACATAGTCAATTGCACTCCCACCATGCCTCTAAAATATATAACACAAGAAGAAACATGGAGTATCATTAAAACAAATATCAACCACTTTTGTGTGTTTGGTAGTGAAGCATGGGCTCAAATTCCCGATGAAAAATAAAAAGAATTATAACCTAAGCGTGAAAAGTGAATATTTGTTGGATATTATGAATATGTAAAAGGTTACATACTTCTTCAACCAAATAATAATGACATTATTATGAGAAGAGATGTTAATTTTGATGAAAATATCTTGGATGTCAAGCCTAATTTGATATTATGGTGAATTTTTTTACCAACACTAGTGATTTAAAAGATCGATTGGCCGTGATTGGAACCAAGGTTGATAATTAGGAGCTAGTATCCATATCCCTTAAAGGGAGTGATCCTTCTTGCATTCCTTTAGTTTTAGGTATCTTTGCTTGGGAAAATGTACCATATTTCCCAAAGGCTTGGGCAGGTCTTGTGTAGGAGTAAATTGTTCGACTAACGCAACATATTCCCAAAATATCGAACATTTTGAACATATGCTCACACAAACAGATTATAGATCACCACATGAATGTTTTACATGGTTAAAACTCTCAAAGAGGAAAATAGTCCACGACCCCAACCAAATATATACTTGAGGCAATATATTAAGCAAAAGGAAAATTACTTTACATATGTTTTTATTATAATCAATTATCAATCAAACACCCCCCCATGCTCTTTAAATAGATCATGGACCAATTGGGTGTTAAGACATGCATCAATAGCCATTAAGATTAGAATGAGGAAAAAAAAGGCCCTTGTATAAAAAATATCTATACATCCAATACAAAGGTTAAGGACAAATAATGTAGGTGAATGTATAAACAATAAATTTACAAATTACTACATTACATAGATAATTTTAAAGCAACATACTATTCCATACACACCATAACAAAATGATGTTGCTGAGAGAAAGAATCACACATTAAAAGAAAGGTCTAATTGCATAATGATCTAGGATAAGAGATTAAGTCTTCAATTTTAGGTTAAAGACATTACTTGTGCCAACTACGTTGTCAGTTGCACTCCCACAAGGGATCTAAAATACATAACACTAGAAGAATCATGGAGAAACATTAAACCAAATGTTAACCATTTTTTTTGTGTTTGGTAGTGAATCATCGGCTCACATTCTCGATGGAAAACATAAAGCATTATAACTTAAGAGTGAAAATTGAATATTTGTTGGAAATTATAAATATGTAAAAGGTTATATACTTCTTCAACCCAAATATAATGACATTATTATGAGAAGAGATGTTAAATTTTATGAAAATATTTTTGCTTTTGTTTCCGCTTATATTTGCATGTGGATGTGAAAAAAATCTCAACTCACTGAGAGTGACCATGGGGGAAGTCGACACGTTGGGTGAAACTGTCACCACAATGCTCAACTCCTTATGTTTAGGCTAACTCCTAAACAAAATCCAAAAGAGGTAGACCCTAAAAAATATAAGGATGGTTTCTTTAGAAAAAGAGACTCAGGGGTTAATGAAAGAAACAGGGAAATCGATCTCTTAGTCTATATTGCAAGCTGTAATTCAAGTTTTGTAATCGTATCAATTTTTCTCGATGATTAAAGAACTGATATCTATGATATTCATGTTGAAATATTTGATATACTTAGTGATTTCTTTGTTGATTTCCTCATTAGATATACTACTAGATTACTTTCCTAGTTTCTTTACATAAACTCTTAGTAAGTTTCTTTCTCCAAAGAGTCTGACCATCCATAGATTTTAGAGTGATTTCCTTCCTTGTATTTTGTTTAGGAGTCGGTCTAAACAAAATGAGTTGAGTGTTATGGTGACAATTGAACCCAACTCATTGAATTGTTCCCAAGGCCTCAGTGAGTTGATATTTTTCTCATGCTCACATGCAGATCTCAGTGGCAACATTTTTGGCACCATTGTAGAGGATAAAATATTTTTATCACCTCATAATTAACAATCTTGTTTTAACTTTGTTTGATGAAATATTTAGATTAGATATTTAACATTTGCATCTAGCGACTATACTATTTTTTTTTTCAATTTTCTAACAAGTAATTTACAAAAAATAAGGAAAGTTTATGAGGGATTATTATTTCATAATTTTCTTCTCACATGGAAATTCCATGAAAGTATGAAACCATTTTCCTCACAAGTTTTGAATATTTGTTATGTGTAGAGATGAGCACATGTGACACCTTGAAAAACTCCTGAAAACACATTTTGGTAACTCCATTATAACCTCATTTTTAGATGGATCCCATATTAGAATATTTTTGGGACCTACAAAGGGCATTCCCTTGGATGGAATTTTCGACATCCTTGGATTCCCAAATGAAGGCTTTGATTTCCTAATTGTGTTTGATTTCACTCTTGCATATCATGGAATCACTAATCCACTTGATGTTCACATTACATCCTTCATTAAATTTGTTATTGATTTCATATATTTCATCAAGATGATTTGATGATGATATTTTTGTACTTTCAAGGATGATGCTCTAGATTGGGTTTAGGGATTTGGTTTCAAAGAAATCTCTTCAATGGAATATTTTCAAGAAATTTCTCCATGAGTGGTATTTGAAGACAATTACATGATTGATGAGGTTATTAAATAATTTCTTACCCACATTCCTAAAATAAACATAACACATATTGATTAAAAAGAAGAAAGCAAGAGTGAAAACATTATTGAGGATACTATGGAAATCCTACTTAATGAAACACGTTAAATCTCAAAGAAACAAGTGCTCACAGAATCTCATGAATAAATTCATGATGAGGTCTATGAGGTTCATGTTGACACTCTTGTTTGTTCTCCTTGTGGTGATGAGGGTTTGGAAAGTTTGTCCCCATTTTATATTTTTGAAACTGAGCCTTCTAAGGATGATAGTTATGGGCATGAAGAGGATAAGGAAAACCAAGTGTATGTTACTAGTGATGTTAAATCCAATAATTTTGATAAATATTTGGATGACCATTATTAGAAATATTTGTAAAATCCCATTTTTGATATATCTAGAGAAGGGAGTGCTGATTTTGAAGCCTTTGGATAGCTTGGTTTATGTTGAATTTTTGGTTGAGCTTTGAAATTTAATATTTAGATGTGAAATAACCTAGTACTTGAGATCAATAGAACATTCATACACATAATCAATCACACATAACACAGTATGTACCCTTGCGAATACCCTCAAAACAATGAGGGAGAAAAAACCCAACAAATCTCCAAAGTATAATACTGATAGATAGTATAGAATGTCTCTTACAATAGAAGATTTATTTCGACACCCCAGGTTCAATATAGAAGAGAATCAAGACCCCAGGTGTTATCACAAATTAATAGATAATAGATATGGAAGGATGTTCTCAGCATTATGTTGAACTAACAAGTCAATTCACACTATTTTCACTTGTAAACTCTGTCCTCTCAACCATTTTCCCTTTCAACACTAAACAGAAAACCTTGCAGACCAATTCACACTTTTTTCACTACTAGGAAAACTCTTGACACTTATTCTCCCTTTTTCCTTGGATACATAAAAAATAAATCATTTGAGTGATTTATACATATCTAACTCGTAATATAACATATGCTTGGACAAATACATCATACACCGACTTTAGAATGATCTCATACTTCAATTTGATGCTAGATCACTTAGTTAGGAAGCTAACTTAAGTGTCATCATGAAAATACTCAAGTGTCATCACACAAACACTTAGTTAACTTAAGTGTCATATTTTAGTTTATCTTAAGTGTCATAACTTAAGTGTTGTGTTTTAGTTTAACTAAAGTATCATCATGCAAAACAATTTAGTTAACTAGTTTATTATCACTTAGTTAACTCCTTAATTGAAATCCTTCCACTACAAACAAACCCTATGATTAGCATCTCTTTTAGCTTCCATTTTAGCGTCCACTATCATGTTTAGTGTATCTTTCATTATTTTTGGACAAAGTGGACGCTTTTCCATGGGATGGCACTTTTAATGGTGTTATTTGCATCCCTTTTTAAAATTTGGTGTTATTTTGGACACTAATTAGCATCCCAATTAGCGTCCCAATTAGCGTCCCAATTAGTGTCTCCATTAGTGTCTCAATTAGCATCTCAATTAGCATCCCAATTAGCATCTCAATTAGTGTCCCAATTAGAGTCCAATTAGCATCCCAATTATAGTCCCAATTAGCATCCCAATTAAAGTCCCTTTTTAAAATTTGGCGCTATTTTGGACACCAATCAACATCCCAATTAACACCCCTATTAGTGTCCCAAATAGCATCACAATTATCATCCCAATTAATGTCCCAATTAGCGTCCAAAAAATCATCTCATATAATGCCTAGAATAGCCTCCAAAAAAAATTCTTGAATAACATAGCACCATATATTAATCCAGGGTTAGCGACGGGAATTGCACCACGAGTTTTGATAGGAAAAACATCCAACACAACGCCAAGTATAGAGCCATAAACCACACCTAGAAAACATCCAACATAGTGCCAGGTATAGAGCTAGGTATAACACCTAGAATAATGACAAAAATTTCGAAAGGAACCGTGCTAGGAATTGCACTAGGTTTAGAGCTAGGAATTGTGTTCAGAAAGCATCCGACAAAATGTCAGATATATCAATTTCAATGTCAATGATCATGATTCATGTGATAGTACTTTTGGATCTTAATTTATCATAGTGACACCTAAATGATTGTAATCATGGAACTTTTGGATCTTGATTAATCCTAATGAGGGGTAAATTACCTTAATGTCACCTAAATTTCTCTAATGGTATTTGAGTCTCCCCAACAACATTTGATAGACCCTAATGGCATTTGATTGGCCCTAAAAACATGGCGATGATGCATTACGATAATTATGATGGAACGTATGGATATGATTTGATAAGTATAATACTATATCATCCATTCTTGTGACGTAGTAGGGTTCCTTACTCATTATTATCACAATTATATTGATGATCACTATGATGACGACAATGATGTTAATTTATTGTATGATGATGATGGCGATTTGGATGTCAACGATGATTATGCATGTGGTAGTACTTTTGGATCCTAATTGATTCTAATGGCACCTAAATGTTTGTAATGACATATAAATGACCCTATTATCATATAAATGACTGTAACAACATATAAATGACCTTAACAATTGCATGACATGAATCCTAATGGCGATGAGTGATTAAGAACATTAATGGCATGACAATGATGGCGATGTTTTGTTGATGATGTGATTAATTTTGAAGATGAGGATGATGATCAAGATGGTGTTTATGTACCATATGGAATTGATGATGATGACAACAACATCGATGTCCACGATGATGATGCGTGTCATAATACTTCTAGATATTGCAGGACTTGAGATATTGGAGATAATAACAAGTAATAGAGGTTGTGAGGTGTTGACAATAAAATATTGTTAGCCATTGGGTTTTACATTGACTGTTATGACCATTGGGTTTAGTAGTTCCCCCACCCCCCCTACACTCCCCTTGTAGAAAGGTAGTACAATACCACCTATCATGGTGCTACCAAAATGTCACCCTACAAGGTTGTTTTGGAAAACCCCCCCATCCACACCCCCATTTTTACCAAGAACATCCAAGGCACAAGAAGTGGATATCAATCTTAACACAAAATCTAACTTTCTTTGTATTCTTAAGGACATTTTGGTCTTGGTTTAAAATGGAATGAAGCAACGAGCATTTCAATAATTCTCATAGCGTTACTTTGAAGAAGTGGATCAAATGTTTTTACATCTTTGGCCTTATAAGCGAACATATCTCAAGGAAAAAAAGCAATTAGTTTCTCAAGTTTTATGGCCCCTATCAAATCTTCCAGCATTACGCTACACTATTGACCAATGTTTGAGTCCCATGGGATTTATTTTACATAGTAAAAGAGCGATTGAAAACATAGAGGTAAATTCCCAACTTATAATACTGGAAGATGGACATTCACATGGACACACACATCACACACACACATTGCATATCTAAGCTTGTCTCTATGTACTCTTCCATAGTGACTTTTACTTGGCACTTCAAGTTAATCACAAAGGAATTTAGAAATATGAGTTGAACTTATGACACCAAGACACAATGACTTGTATAACTATATTACAAACCTAGGGTCACCTCCATATTCTATTTAGTTATACCATTTTTAATGTGTAGGGCCTACTTTCTGTCTACCATATTCAAAGATGAACTAATAAGACTTTACCATTCACCCCCTAGGGCCTACTTTTTGTCTACAATATTCAAAGATGAACTAATAGGATTTTAACATTCACTCCCTTTAATAAGGTAATGAGAAAGTGTCTCAAGTCATTGAGACCCGCACAAGTGTAATTGAGAATGTATAAACAATAACCATTAACAATTTGTAAACATAACTTATAACATTGGGAGACAATAACCAATGTGACCATATTATGGATCCAAACCTCCTCCATACTCTATCTGAGGTTTGATGAACTTTTCTATAAAGCACATAAGAAAAACTAATGAGACTTTACAATTCATCACCATTTTAGGGAGTTGTCAATTAAAATAGTACCTTGGGTCAGTAAGACCACTATGAAGGAGATCACTACGGAAATTTTGTAAGTAACCCATGTAGGAATCACAAGTCACGATAATAAATAATGACACAACTACATATAAACCATAAGCTTTACAAATTAAATAATCAAAATTAGAATTTTGAAGACATGTCATTTTTAAGAGTAATTATGTTTTTGATGTCTCTATGCAGCAAATATATATTAATCGATCATTCTTATTAATCAATCTGTACCTTTGTCAATTTTTTTCTCTCAAAGTAATGTTGGACATTATAATGGAAGAATTTTTTTTAAGTATTTATTTATAAAACATCTTATTTGTGAGCCAACCAATGACATTTGAATTGTGAATTGTGCCCCCAACGTTGGAAGCGAGGGTTTTGAATTGAAAGGTGTTAATTAGAGTTTATTTTTAATAATAATATTGTATTTTATTTAGAATTATATTGTAAGCTTTTAAAATATTTCTTAATAATATATAATTTGGAATTGCAGATAATAAGTATTAAAATTTCATAATCAAAAAAGGATTTTGAAGAAATTAAATCCATTTATTTATTAAAAATACAAATTCAAAAAAATAATTTTTTTCAATTTAACTAAAAATTATATAATAAAAAAATCATTTAAACTACCTTTCATCCCAAGTATGAAAATATATATTTTTTAATTCATTCCAAATATGAAAATCTATATCCATGTACTTTGATTTTTTTAATTTTTTTGTTTAAAATATAAGTATGTAAGTTATATAATTAATTTTATGTCTTTAAACTTTAAGTAGACTACATGTATTTTAAATAACACAAGATGAAAATATGAATGGGAAAACAATAAATTTTTTATTGTAAAATTTATTGTGAAAATTAATAATATATTTATAAAATAATCAATTTTAATTTTAATTTTTCATTAATTATTTATAATGTATATATCAAGAAACAAAATAATTATTTTCACAACTTAAACCTTATTCATACATTTATTCCATGTGTCACAAATTACTTATTATGAAACCTTATTCCTGACATACCTTCCTTCTTTGTCATTGTTATTTCTCTTGCATTCCGGGGTTTCTTTAGGAATTTCACTGAGAGACTGACGTGACAGAGAAAATGGGTAGGAATTTAATTTGTTTATGTTTATTTGATTATCATTGTTTTATATGTGGTCATAATGGTTTGAGGAAGGTATAATTCGTTTTGCAGGTCTCTTGGAGCGAGAGGAGCAAGAAGAGGATTGAAGAGAAAGCTTGGACCAGCCTTCAGTTATTCAGGTGTGGACCTTTCTCATCTCTGATCTTGCTTATATATGCTTGATGAACATTGTGCATCTCTCTTTCAACCCCAGTATGTTGATGGCCTCTTAAACCCTAGCCATAGGATACTTTCCTTTACAACAGAACTGGCGACTCCGATGGGGAGAGCCTTGTTTGTTTGGGGTTTCTCTTGATTTCTTTCAGCTTTTTGCATTGTTTTAGGTCCTTCTTGCCACTTAGGAACACTTTATAATTCTGATAGCACACCTCCCCTGCCTTCTTTAGGCAGTCTTTGACCTTTCTTGGGATTTTTCCACCCATTCGCGACTTGCTTGTTTGAACAGTCGCGTATCTGGTTTTGTATTCGTGACTGCTTATATTGGAAACCCACGAGTGATTCGCGACTTGCTTGTTATACAAATCACGAATGCTTATATTCGCGACTTGCTGTATTAGCAACCCGTGAATGATATGCGACCTGCCAGTAGTGCAACCCGCGAATGCCCCTTTAAACAGTGTTTTTTCCTCTTTTGTGATTTTTCTTCTGTTTGAAGGTGTTTTGGTAGGTCTTTTGGAGTCCTCTGCAGGTGCATGACTCTAGGGAGTTAGTGTCATCCCTTTTGTTGTTCTTTACCTATGTGGTAACCCCTTTTGTAGCATTAGGGTTTTCTCTTTGCTCTTTCCCCCACCTCCTTTGCTTGGTTTGATTTTTGGCTTATGTTTCTGGTCAGCCTCTATTAGTGATCTTTGTATGATTTCAAAAGCTGGTTGGTGTTTGTTTTCCTTCTTGTTTTGTTGGCTAACTTCACCATGCCAAAGTAGTTGACTTGTCTTGTATGCAAGCCTTCCTTCCAAGTAGGGTTTATACTGACTTTAGTTCTTTCTAGAGTTTGTTTGGTGGTTGTATAGCAGAGTTCCTTTTGCTTTGTTCTTGTCATCTGCATGCTTTTGTTTGTAGGTAGTTTTTCTTTTCCATTTATAAAATAAAATTAAAAAGTACCTATACTTGTTTTTGCTGCTTGCCCCCCCACCTCCTTCTTTGGCTTGACCTTGTTGGACAAGGTACTGAGCAGCCTTTGTTTGTAGGTTTAGATTGATACTTGGGACTTGTTGACCTTTGTTTATGTCAGTCTTTTTGCTCAGTCTCTTCATTCCAAAGTTGTTGGCTTGTTTACCTTCGTAAACCTTCTTTTCAAGTGAGGTTGATATCTAACTTTAGGGAAACCTAGGGTTTGTTTTTGGGGTATAAAGTAGTTGTCTATTTGCTTTGCTTACAGTACTTGCTTGCATTAGTTGATAGGCTGATTTTTCTTTTGCATTTATAAAAAAAAAAGACAAAAACATATGTTTGCTTTATATGCATGTAGATTAGGTTTTTAGTCTAGATTGCATGGCATGTCATTGTTTTTGAAAAAATTAAAAAATATAAAAAGAATTTGTTCTTTTGTGGCTTTCAAGTTTTCTATTTGAAAAAGAAAAATAAAGAGAATAGTTTTTGCTTTTTGCATTTCATTTCTCTTTGCTTAGTCATTTTGTTTCTACTTTGAGTCAAAACACCACATAAGTTTCATGCCATTTACCCTCTGACTAATAACAGCCCTTAAAATAAACGATATAATTTTAAAAAATTATTAGTAAGTTTTATTTTATAGGGTCATACACCAACTAGCTCAGGCTAGACTTGTGGATTAGGGAGCTTCAACTCTCGACAAGTGTTAAATTCAGACGTAGTTGGCCAATCACTAGGTAAATCCTTGAATTTATCGACTGTATCTAGGAAGCTCCTCTCAAACGGGAGTTAAGCACTAGGCCGCGTGGAGGCTTGGACAGAGGAGATAACCCTCTGAATCCTTGTCAAAATGTAACTCAGGACTTTTACGCATCTGGGGATTCTATCCTAGATAGAGTTTCGGGCTCAGCTACCCTGACCATGCGTACGAGTTCGGCTGACGACTGTCCCCCTAGACTGTCAATATAGTTAAGGTAGCCTTTAGTCTCTTTGACATCTAGGGTTCATACACAGGTACACCGGAAGGTTATTTCTGGTTGACCTTGGACGGACTTGGAAGGTAACCCCGGTAGAAAGTGTGGGAGGGCAGTGGGTGATTCCTCCGCTTATGCCTAAGAACATCTACAGGGACGCCAAGTAACTGTCTATCAGCTTTCTTCTGGAAAGTATATCTTATACCTGTTTGTCTATTTGGCTTTAGGAATTTTTTAGTGAGTGCTGTGTGGTTTGTTTGTACTTAGTGTGCCTTTAGGTGTGTGCTTTGTCATTTTGGTTGCTTATCAACCTCAAACTTTGTCTCTTAGTTTGAAACTATGGCTAACACCCCTTTGAACACCAACCAAGAGATCCCCATGCTGGGAACTCCTTGTAATATTCCTCTCACCGGGAATGTTGGTGTTCCCTTGATGGCCACCCTGAATCTTCCTAGATTCACCCTAGGGCTATCGGTGTGGTTTTTTTCCACTCCAACCATCCTGAATGCTCCTGATGCTTCTCAAGTAAGCTCCTTATATCAAGGGCATCAAAACACTGCTTCCCATTCACCTATAGTTGATTCTCCTCCTCCTTCTACCTCATGCGGTGAAAGTACTGATACTAGTAACCGACAGTCTAAAAGGAGTAAAAGAAGGAGGAATAGGAAGAAGGCACATAAGCAAGGGGGCACCCATTCAACCTCTGCAGGTCAAGTTGAACCTCACCACCCAGCCTCTGTGGTTCATGCTGGGGGCACCTATCCAACCTCTGTAGGTCATGTTGGATCTAAGCACTCAACCTCTGCAAGTCAAGTTGATCTTCACCATCCAACCTCTGTTGATCATGCTGGTGGGATCCTTCCAACCTTTCTAGGGCATGTTGGATCTAACCTATCAACCTACAGTTGTTCATGCTGAGGGAACCCATTCAACCTCTGTTGTTAAAGTTGAACCTCCCCATCCAACCTCTGTTGTTCATGTTGGATCCATCCACCCAGCCTCTGTTGTTCATGCTGGGGGCACACACTCAACTGCTGCAAAGCAGATTGATCCAAACCATTCAACCTATGTTTTTCATGTTGATGGTGCCCGTCCAACCTATGCAAGTCATGTTGGACCCAGTCTCTCAGCCTCTGATAGTCATGCTGGGGGCAGTCTCTCAGCCTCTATGGTTCATGCTGAAGACAATCTGTCAACCACTGCGAGTCATGTTGACACTGTTGAAAAGACTACCCATTAAAAACACAAGCCCAAGTTTCCTTGTAAGATTTGTGAGGAAGATCACCTTACTTATAAATGCCCTTCTATCACGGAGGTGCGAAGAGTTTGGATTCATGGTCATCCCGTTTTTGAACATTCTGAAGTCTCTCAACAACCAGCCTCTCTTAGTCAGGTTGGACCCAGTCACCCAGCCTCTGTTGTTCATGCTGGGGGAAAACTCTTAGCCTATGTAGGTCATGCTGAGAGAAAACAGTCATCCACTGCTAGTCATGTTGACACCGTTGAGAAAACTAGTCGTTCGAAGTGCAAACTTAAGTTCCCTTGTATGCTATGAGAGGGAGATCATCTTACTCACCTATGACCTGCTATCGTAAAGGTGTGAAGAGTGTGGTCCAAGACTCAAGGATTTCCTTCTCAGGAACAACCTATAGTTTCTCAACAACCTACTCAACCTTTGGTTGATCAAGTGGTCAAACAAATCTCATATTTGGTCGATCCCACTCTTCTTTCGAAGAGCGATCCTGATGTGATTGAACCAATGTCATCTTTGGTAAATCCCACTCTCCCTTCGGAGAGTGACTTTCACGAAGCGGTTGAATCGATTCCATTGTCGATCAATCCCACTCTTCCTTTGGAGAGTGAAGTGTCTACTAGTCACATTTTCTTCACTGCCAGTTTAGAACTTACTGAACAAGGGGGCACTGAACTCACTTCGGATCAACCCCCACCAAGCTCTCGGATTGCTTCCTTTGATTAGGATAGCCTAGTTGTTACGGAGAGAAATTCTATGGCTTGGGGTACCACAACAGACAGCTAGACTCCAGAAATCAATCTTTCCCAATATGCAATAGAAATAAAACAATCTAACACTAAAGGATCGAACCT
>LPNX010904161.1:200066-219899 GCA_001517045.1 Pseudotsuga menziesii | reverse complement strand
GTGATGGCCCACTTTGCATGTGAACGCTAGAGAATATTGTCACAACTGCGATATCTGTCAAAGAATCGGAAAGTCGTCACGACGAGACGAAATGTCTCTAATGCCTCAAATAACTCTGCATGAATGTGACAAATGGGCGGTTGATTTTGTTGGACCTATTAATCCACCAAGGAAGCGAATAGTTGCAAGATACATTATTGCTTTGACAGATTACTTGACTAGATGGGTTGAAGCAGTGCCAGCAAAGGATTGTTCGACAATGTTTTGACTAGATTGGGATGCATGAAGATTTTGATCAGTGATCAGGGAACACACTTTGTCAATCAGTTGATTGAAGAATTGACTGAAGAATTCCAAATCCAACACAGAAAGATGACACCATATTAGCTACAAGCAAATGGTGTTGTTGAAGCATTCAACAAGATTCTGGAGAACGCATTGACAAAGATTTGCAATGTTAAAAAAGATGACTAGGACGAGAAAATTTCTGCGGTACTGTGGGCATATCGCGCGACCAATAAGAAGTTGACAGGCCAAACTCCATTCCGACTAGTATATGGACAATAAGTTGTTATGCAGATGGAATACACTGTACCGAGTCTAAGTATTGGTGCAATTACTGAAATGACTGATGTTGGTGTTGTCGAAGAAAGATTGTTGCAACTTGTGCAGTTGGAGGAAGAACGTTTTTTTTTGCAGGTTATCATCAAAATGTTGAAAAGGAACAATAAAAAGTATGGCATGATTGACACATCAAGAATAAGCACTTTCAGGTCAGAGGACTTGTCCTCATGTATGACAGTAAGTTTTTTAAGCACCTTGGCAAGGTGAAAATACATTGGCTGGGGTCATATGTTGGAATTCAAATCACTGAAGGAGGCATGATGCAACTACAAAAATTAGATGGAACACCTTTCAAAATATTGGTGAATCGAAGCCGGTTAAAGCCTTACCAGGATAGTTGGAACTTAGTCGCCTGAAACAATATATATATATATCCAGTTCTGAGGTCCTCTCGAAGTAATCAAGAATCCTGGAGTAGTTACATTTGAACCCCTCTAACCGAATCTATCACTATAGGCATTGGAAAGATTATTCCACCGACGAACTTAACTACAACTATAGAAATTAAGAACCAAGAAGGTGCATTGGTCAACCAAGTTAGAGAATCAAACAAGATTGTTCATAAGATGAAGAAACCAGTTAAAGAAATAGAACAGAAATCTAAGACATGGGAGGAGAACAGGCACCGACTCGACGCAGCCGTAACACTGGCTTGCAACAGTTTCACTGATGAAGGCATCATGAACAATATGCTTGCATAAGCCAAAGTGTTTCGACCTGGCGAGATTGCAGAGAACCTCTGCAAGAAGGTTGTGAAGTTGGAAGCACAAGTGACACCACATACACCTCCAGAAGTAGTGGAAGAAAAAATTAAAGCAGTCACAGAAGCTGCGAAGAGAATAGAGGATGTGGAGGCACTATGTGCCAAGGCGGTTGACCCAGTTTCTTAGATGTGGGAAGCTTTGATTGACGACGACAAGTTGGAGAAAAACACAGAACAACTGCACACTGTCGAGACAGAGGTGAACTAGATGAAGAGTGAAATGAAGAAGTTGCCATTAGCAAAGAAAATGGCCAAGACTGTTGACCTAAAGAGGCTATAGCAGCAGGTTGTAACAATGAAGGGGGAAACAACAAAAGCGGACTGACAGTGTTGCAAAATTACAAGCAGAGGCATAAAAATTTACAGGGAATATTCAACCTATGCATGAAAAAGTGCGACAAGCAATAGAGTCAACAAGACTTACACCTTCATAACACATCAGTTCCGAACTTGTGAAAAAATTGAAGAAGACAGGAGCATAAGTACAGGAGGAGACTAAGCGGTTAGTAAAAATCTTTCAGGATTTTTAGAGTAAGGTTGTCACAACAGAGGTTTTAAACTGATGTGGCTCGGGACGAGCCATAGGTGAGTGTTGGGGGCATATTGTCCCTAGGAAAAGTTAAGCAGAATTTGGCCAAAATTATGTTCCGGAAGATAAAGATTCTGGTCACAAGACAGAAAGGGAGTTGTGACAGAAGAAGTGTTGCAATGAAAGAGAAGTTGTGACAAAAGAAGTGTTGCAACGAAAGAGAAGCTGCGACAGAAGCACACGTGATGGAAAGATGAATGACGAGAGTAGCCACGACGAAAATAATCATGATAGAAGAAGAGAAAAACAACTGAAAATGACAGTTCGACTGATCGCGGGTAAGGAGTCAGTTAAAATAAAGCATAAATGTATTTTGGGTCGATAGTGCCTATTTTCAGTTGTAACTGAATGTATGAGAATATAAATGATAGCCTATCGGCTAATAGAAAAGAGTCGGTTGATAAGGACGGGTAGAAGCTTATAAAAGGACGAACCCAAGCTGTGTGCGAGACTGACATTGGTCGTTGATTGTTTTGTTAGCTAAGTAGTCAATTGGTTGGTGAATTCTCTGTGTAGGTAGAGAAGAGAAGAGAGAGTCGTTTAGCTAGAGGATCGATCCAAACTATGTGTGGATTGATAGAGGAGTAAAGGAGAGGAGGAATACATAGTCTATAAACCCGAGATCATGAGAGGAGAGAAATTTGTATGAGCTGTAAAGAACGCCCAAAGAGGAGCAAACAAAAGGTTCTAACATATTTCTCATGTCAGATGAAGTGTGCCTTTGTAGTTTTATCCGGATGGGTATCCACGTTAATTGTTGTCTCTGTGTGTTGTTGGTTAATGTGTTTATATCAATTGCATGTATGTTGTGAATAAGTATACATGACTATGTTGTAATGTATCTGCTTATGAATAAGCTCATAGATGTATGTGTTGCACTGCTTATTGAATGAATCTATAATAAGGTTGTTATGTTGAATACTGCAATCTGTGTCTACTGGTAAATAGATTGTTATCTTGAATGAATAGCCAAGGAATACCAAGTACAATCCTTGGCTTCAGTCGTGTAATTTGATAAAGTACTACACAAGTAGAGATCCTCACATAACTGTAGAAACCTGGTTCTAGCAGTTCTCAATAAGATATCTCGAGTGAGTGAATCTGCGTCGCAGGTGCTGCCGACAGAGTCCCCCTCTTTCGGGATGATATCTTTGGCTTTTATTGCCTTCTAAGAAGCTGAACTTTAGTTGACCAGAAAGAAAGACTAACATGGATTAACACAATGATACTAATGTAGATAATTTTTCAAACTGGGTTGACACAATAATGCAAAGTATTGATAATTTTTTTTGAAGAATTAAGAAAAAATATCCAAACTATTAAACAAATTTAAGCAAAAATTGTTGTATAATAAAATTAATATACTATTTGAATTTAGAAAATCAAAAGTAAAAAATAAAATCAACATAACTAACTCTCTAAATCTCCATTAATAAAATATAAAATTTTACAACATTCTCTTTTAGAAATATATATATATTTTTTTAATATTAAGGAAATCTACAACTGCCGCCTGAAAGCATGGGAAGAGAATAGCCCATAAACCACACCTCATGCCGGCTATTTATAAATAACTTTTAACATTTATTTTTTCAAAATTGAAAAAAATGAAATAGTAATTTTTTTTTAAAGATGATTGCCTTCGGCTCTTTTAAATCACATATAAGAATTGAGACAATGGGTAAAAATGAATGCTGAACAAATTGATTGGTAAATTTGGTAAACCGCATGAACGAACTCGCAGAATTGTAGATAAACATCCGAAAACAAAATTACCATTTATGAATGGTTGAAAATTGATGTTGAGCACAAAATTTACCTAATTAATAAGCAAATTCTCCAATAAAGACACAGGGCATTCCACCCTGCAAAGGTTGTTAATAACTACAGCATTTCATCAGGTTCTAATTAAGTGTAGAAACAATACTTAATACACTATAATTACAATATCTACAGTCCAAAGTTAGCAATACTAATTACAGCACTGGAATACGAGGAGTCGGAAGAGCCAAGAGTTCATGTGCTCTTGGTAGGGTGAGTCCATTGAACATTTCAGTCATCTCCCATTCCTGCCCATTCAAGCTGGGAAGTCTCCAGTTGAAACACTGCAAGAGCTGCGCAACCTCAAACTCTACAACAAGCGTTCCTAATTGCTGCCCAGGGCATCCTCTCCTTCCTGCTCCAAACGGAATCCACTCAAAGTTTTCATGAGTTTTGTGGGTCAAACCAGTTTCTGCTTCAAGGAGGAATCTCTCGGGTTTGAAACTTTAGGCATCCCCCCCCCATGTGTTGGGGTTCCTTCCAATCGCCCAGAGATTAATCAAAACGCGAGTGTTTGTGGGGATTTCGTAGCCCAAAATGGTGCAATCCTCCACAGCCAAGTGAATCGCGAAAGGCCCAGCTGGGTGGAGTCTGAGCGTTTCTTTCACCACGGCTTGTAAATAAAGAAGATGAGGAAGATCAGACTCGCGTACCATACGCCCCATTCCAACTGCGCGTTCCAACTCGTCCTGAAGCTTCTGCAACACTGGAGGGTTTCTCAGTACTTCGGACATTGCCCATTCAATAGTTGTAGAGGATGTGTCCATGCCGCCCACCAACATATCCTGCCAACATCAATACAATACAATACATATCATATATAAATTGATTATCATATTTAAAAGCCACAGAAATCTAATCCATTTTAACATACAAAGAGAACCGCTTTTATATTATCTCGTGTAATTTGGAACTCCATATCTTTGTCTGTAGACGCTGCATGTAGAACATCCACAAGATCTGGCGGGACATTGGGGTCATTCTGCGCATTCACCTCATGTTCTGCTATTACTTTCTCTATGAACTGGTCTTGTGTGTTATGCAAGTTCTTAAAGCGACTGTTGAGACCTCGCAGATGTTGCAGAACCAGAGCCAACAATTTTCTTCTCTGGCCTGGAGGCTGGAAGCTTGTTGTCTGCATTGGTGGAGCGAACAACGACCAAATGAAAAGGGTATCGCTTAGAGGGGCTGTCAAAAGGCCGGTCATGGAGCTGGAATTTCAAAATTCAAATTGTCTCCCAGCTGGTGGATGAGACCCTTGGGAGGACAGCGACATCAGTTGGAGGGATGGGCTACAGTACAGCCGGAAGTTTCAAAAAAATCCGGCATCCCAGAGTATGAACTCTTTGACCTGAAAGGGACCCACCCTAGCCAGCTGGCTTAACCAGCATGAACGTACATGCTGGTTAAGCTCAGCCCATCGGGTTGAGGGGATCGATGGAAAACGATGGTGAGAAATTGGAATTAATTACACAAAGTGGCATTCCTGAGTGGTGAACAATATACATAGCTTGATGCCACGATTCTCTATTTCACAGCATGCACGACGCCATCCATCAAACTTTGTTGTTTTGGCCAATCATGCGCTGATAGTACTCTCATTTCTAAGGGGCCAAGATCGAAGCCATCACCAGGCATTGGGTGATGGAACTGTTTGGTATGACAGGGGGAGGCTCCTCATAGGCCCGTGACAGACGACGAAGGGTTGAGAGGAACCGCTCCCTTAAAAATGCCTTCGGCGTAAAAATATTAAAATTGTAGAGATTAAAATATTTCTCATCTCTCGTCATAATTTTATAAAGTTTTACCATACTCATTTATTTTACAATAAGTTTTATTATGATAAAAAATAATTAAATTAATATTGATGATTTGAACACCGGATGCGTGTGGCATTCACGTGACGGCACGTGGGAACCATGCCAACCTTTGATCCATGTGCCAACACATGGACTGGGAGCCAGGGGATATAAACGTTGTTTGAGTTAAGTTAATGGCACCCTTAATTTCTCCTCAAGCGATGGCTCTGAACGTGATGGAAGCGATGTGTAGGAGGACATAACACATTCAAGGTGGAAGGCCGACAGGCTTGATCCCGCGTGTGTTGAGGGGGATTTATGTCCATGGAATCCTGGACATGGAGTTGTATCGAGCGTTCTGGATTATTTGCATGTTCTTTGATTTTGGAAGGAGTGAGGAACCAGACACCATGGCTACTCGTCAAGAGGAAAGCCAAGGTGTGGAAATACCAAACACACAACCTCGAGATGATGAGGGTCTAGTAATTTTGGAGGGGGGGGGCTACATCAATTCCATCTCTGCTTCTACAAGGGGCATGATAGATGACTAGGAAGCGAGTATTGTGGCTCAACAGCTTGCCTTTGCATATTCAATGAGCAAAATAAACCACTACTAGGTGGTGAAGAACATGTTGGGGCTTTTGATGGAAGAAGTCCAGTCGCAGTGGAGGAATGCCAAGGCGGTTTCTCTGGACATGAGGGATACCATGCAACACATTACAAATAGTCTGAATAATCTGGAAGAGCAACTAGATTGGGGGTAAACAATGTTTGATAAGAGACTTGAGGTTGTTCGAGCAATAAGGTCCACTGTGGTAGGGGAAAACGTCACCGAAGATGCCTCTCATAGTGTCTCGATGGAGCAGAGGAAGCATATAGGGAAATGCAGCAAGCCACCTATTTCAGAAATTGAAGGACATGGGTAAGCTCTGATATCTGTTGGGCCTGTCATGGAACCTACCCGCAAGATTCGTTGGTTGGAACTAGAGGACCTGGTCATGCTTCGCAAAACAGAGCCCCTGCCCATGAAGTATCCAACAAAGGATACTCCAAGATCGGACTACAAACCTTATCCTATAATTGAAGGAGGACTTGACTCTACTCATGATGCACGCTCGTGCTAAACGAGGTTTATCTGGTCCAGAAAATTACTGTGTGTTTTCAACTCTTTTGGTTATCTTTGTTAAACAAGTTGATAGATGGTAGAATGTTTATTTTTGTTATGATGCACTTCAACTCTCGGATGTTTGTTTGTTTCAAGGCATATTTTCCCTCTGTTAAAAAGACCATTTTTTTGCTCTATACTTGTTAGAACTGTTAGCATTTTTACTTAGCTGGAATGGTGCTTTCGTTTACTCAAATCACCTTGAAATATGATAAAAAACAATTTCTATAATTTAGTTTCTGTGTTACTATATAACATACTCTATGGAGCTTTACACAAATACATATTGATGATTTGAAATTAATATTCTTTATTTCCAACCTATACCATCAATTTAAGGAAATCATTTATATATGTATGTCTCATCAACGTAAACGAAATGAAAAGCGTTTTTATTGATATACATGTTAGAAAATATAAATAGTCTTTGTAATTTTTTAATTACGCCGTAAGGCGTTTCAACAAGTGTGAGTCTACTCCCCGAAGTTAATGTTTTTTTGTATTTTAACCGTCGGTTTTTTTGTTTTTTAACGGTCGGATAATCGCCATCGTTGATCAGTTATCTGCAACTGCACATGTCCCATCACCATGCGATCAAAAACTTATGGAACAGTTGGTTTTGTCGTACAATTCTTTGAGTGGATCGATAGCCTCCTCAATCGGCACGATACAACGACTGAAGGTGCTGGATCTCAGCTCCAATACACTGTCCGGAAGCATACCCAATACGCTTGGGAGTTTGGCACAACTGAACACTCTGGAGCTGAATGAAAATCGCTTGAGCGGAGGAATCCCTAATGCGTTTCTGAATCTCACGTCTCTGTTGCAATTGAACTTGTCGCATAATTCCTTGTCGGGAAGAGTTCCCCAAGGGATCCTCCTTCAAAAGTTTCCAGTATCTTCCTATTCTGATAACAACGGACTCTGTGGAGATCCTCTTCCTGATTGCTGATTATTTAGTATCCAGCAATAGCTCGAGGATCAAAACCATGTGGGCTTACTGGCGTCTTTTTGTCTTTATGTTTTCTGTTATACTGCGTCTGGTTATGGCGCCAGCTATGCCATGGTATAATTGCTTTTAGACTTTCAATATTTGAGGAGGCCAGTTAAGAATTTAGTCTCCTTTGATATCCTAATCTTAAAATCTGACATACCAAGCCTGCACTATACCATGGCTATACTGGATAGTTGATGGCACAGAATAAGTCAGATTTGTAATAATATCTACTTAATATTTTGTTTATATATAAGATTTGATCAATTGTTCCATCATGGGAAAACGAGAAAATGAGTAAAATACCTTTATAGGCTTTAACTTAGGATTTTATGGAGCAAAATGGTGAATTTCATGTTTTGTAGATGATGGTTCACTTTGGAGTAAAGTAATCTAGATGTTGTATTATCTTTAAAAATTCGAAAAAGACTTATCTTTAAAAATTCGAAAAAGACTTTCTCAGATGGGAGCACTATTCTGATTACACTAACGATATTACTTTGTGTCACTTCTTTTTGGAGTGAGCTAGTTGTGGAGCAAAACTCCCTCCATCGGACGGAGGAGGATATTACTTTGTGTCACTTCTTTTTGGAGTGAGCTAGTTGTGGAGCAAAACTCCCTCCATCGGACGGAGGAGGAGCAAAGTCAACGCTAACTTTGCTCCTCCTCCGTCCAATGAGGGAGGATTGCTCCACAGCTAGCTTACTCCCTTCTTTTTATTAAAATAATCACTTTATATTATCGGTAAAATTAATTAGTTTAAGGTAGTATGATTGTTAATGATTATTGCTGCAGGTTTATTGAATGCTAAGATTTAATACTTAGCAATAAGTCTAAGTCTACAGTAGTAATCATTACTTTACCACAAGTTAATTAATGATAACCTACATCACATTTCTTTTTTTCATTTCTTTTTTTAAAATAAGAGAGCGGGTAACCCATGAGGGACTCTTGAAACAAAAACCCTGACAGGGGAAACTTTTGATTAATAAGCAAACTCGGATTAACAAGAACAAATTCGTTTTCATTGCCTCTGCTCGGGTGCTCAGAAATCTTATCTCTCAAGCAGGCAATTAATGATCTTTTGATATCTTTCTTCCCACAACTCTATACTAAGAGAATCTCGATATCAATCTAGATACCAAACATGGGTTCTATGGCGTTAAGAAAATGAATAATACTCTAACGTTCAACCAATACACATTCTCTAGTGTTTGTATAAATTATGTGGCTACAATGAAGGATGCGCTTTTGGTTCCCTTAGTTTAGGTTTTTGTCGTTGGAGATTGGGAATAAAGAAATAATACAAAGACTCGGAATGGCTTGTGAATGGAAAAAGGCCAACAAAATTGATTGTTGAGTTAATAAAGGATACTAAAGTTTAAGTTCATGATTATTAAATTTTATCTAAAAGTTCAGTGTCTGGAGCTTTAGGGTTTTCGGACAGAACAGAACAGAACTGTTACAGAGGATCACCACGACAACAATGCCGTGACCACCGCTACCAACAAGAAGAAGCCTACACGACCCTCGCGTCAGAGTCGTGCTAGATGATTGCGACGGACATGAAATAGCGAAATAGAATGCCTAGTGTGATTTTGGGCACCACCAGAAGCACTTGAAATTCCCCCAGGAATTGATCCTGCACCTGGCCTCACATACTGTACCCAAATGTAAATGTGATCAGAAAGTTATGTGATTAAGATTCAAGTTTTCCATGGTATCAATAGTAAGAATAGACAAATACATGAAAAGCGAATTTGCAATGTTAAATATGATAACCTTCATGTACATACATGTTCACTCAGACGACAATATATCTATCAAATTTCATCATTGAGAAGCATTCATGTGATTGTCAAATGAAGGAGAAATAACAATAGTAGAAGACAAATAATTTATAATCCAAATGAATAGAATTCCTGGTGTTCTGGTGGACAACAGCATGTTTATTCCCTAAAAATGGAACATGAATGTCTTTAGACAAAGCAGTAAAACAAAGAGCTTAAAGAAACAAACCCTATATTGTGAATAGTGAGGATGATAACGCTGACAGCCATAGCCAACCCTTGGAACACCTGCATTTCCAATTCCAACATTAACTTTTCCTGTCTACCCCTTATCACCACCAGTTTTGTCTGTCGGTAGAACCTTGTCGGCAGGAGCAGATACTACACCTTCAAAAGGTATAGTGGCTTCAGCTCCCCATTCTTGATCCTCAATGGGATTATCACCACTGGAAACAATCACCAAATCATCCCCATCTTAATCCTCGCTTCCTTCCTCAAAATCCCATTCTCTTCTCCCCATATTGGGATAAACAGTTCGATTATCATTGAGGACAATTTGCAAATCATCTTCGTTGTCACTATCCCATCCATTCTCCTCTTGTAGCCCTTGATTCTCTGCAACAGCCAATTCCGCTGGAGGTGTCAAATCTTGCCTCACAGGAGATACTTCCGCAACCCAGTTCTCTCCATTGCTTTACCCATCTTCTTCCATATCATCATAACCTCTCGAAAGCCCAGGAATTGAGGTTGTCACACCATTCATCACCATACCAGGACCCGGAATATTGTCGTGCTGCGGCAGACCATTATCCTCTTCAGATTGGAACACATTTTCGCGGAGTGCCGGCTCAGTTGGTGCAAATGGTGAATCTCGGTCAGTTTTCTCTTCCAGGTCCGTTTAGCACACCATTGGATCACTGACTGGGTTTTCAGCATTATCATTTATTCAATTCATCCTCATGCTCCCCCATCTTGATATCTGTATTCTCCACAAAATTGCCTTGAAGGGAAGATTCTGCATGAACCCCGACTTCATCGTTTTCTGAATAATTCCACCTCATCTCAGACTCTTCTTTGATCCCATCATGTTCATTGCCGCCACCAGGTGCCGTGTCTTCCTGTGCGTCGTTCCGCGATAGATCAAAACCCTCCGCTACTGAATCCTGTTGGGGAAACAAATGCACCTTAGGGGCCTGCTGCTGCAACGACGATGGTGGGTTTTTTCCTGCCATCACCTCACAGAAAACTGCAAATCACCTCACAGAAAGCGTATTCATGGTGGGTTTTTTCCTGCTACACAAAATTGAATTGATGAGAAAACTACAAATCACCTCACAGTAAGTGTATTCATGGTCAACGGTTGGTTTTTTCATGCCATCTGGGCGGCATGCAAGATGGGCATGCATGCATGATCAGCGACACTCGTCGAAGGGCACTTAAGGTTTAATACAGTGCGAACATATCGCTTACGGTGCCCGAGCGTGACGTGGTGAAGCTTGGCAGGGTGTTGGAGAGAGTCACAGCCACGAACCTCAGCGCCATACAGATGAACCTTTGGAATGACACCATACGACGGGCTCTACTGTTCAACGAGCCGCTCCAACATGGCGACTCTATGTGGCAGGTTTTACAGGGTCTGACACATAAACTCGACAGGTCATACCGAAACAGATCCATGTCATTGTCACTTGAGTAGAAAGGGGAGGATTACGTCATCTCTGGTTATATTATATAATTAGATCTTATAGGTCGTAGGTGTGTTAGACAATAATTCACCTCCGGCATGTGTTTTTTTACGTGGCGTTCGGCTATAATGAAGCCTGCTGCGAGAATGAAGGATCACTGAAGTTTGAGGGTGATGGAGGTGTGGTCCACTGCTCCAGGCATGTAGTTCTATACTAGTAATAACCTGAAAAACACAGTGGGCAAAGGAGGCTTCCTATACAAACCACACACAACACTGTGCTTCGAGACTCGGGGTTTTCCCAATGCAGTGAATCAGCCTATTTTTCCCTCTGTCATTGTCAAACCCGGTCAGATCTACAGGCAAACTATGCTCTACAAGTTCTCAGTGGATAAATAGATAGTCAAACATATAACCTTTTTGTATTCGATGGGTGGTCTGTTCCCATTTTAAGTGTAGTAATAAGAGAATTCTCAGAGCCATGGGAATCCATATATCTGCATGTGTGCTCTCTCGTTAAATGTTTTATTGGGGACTGTGAATTACAGAGAATAGAAGCAGCTCACACAGGGCAATTTGACTTTTGTTTGTTGAAGCCTCGCCATGTGAAACCTCATTTTCTGTTTCGGTTGGGCAAAATTCTATTTCATGAGTATGACGCCTTTAACTTTGTCCTTTTACTAGTAGTAATTTGCATAATTCAACAATTGTTTTCCCATCAAATTCCTTTTATTTTGTTGGAAGTATTTGTTAATTTATTTGTAGTGTTGACTCTTTAAATGGAAATGGAAATGCAAAAGGATGAAGCAAATACACTGTGGGCATGCATACCACTTATATGTTTTAAAGGGAAAAGGAAATTACAGAGGCAGGTTCACAACATGTTTTGTATTGTATACAAAAGTGTTTTAAGCAAGAGTTGCAATGAAGGTGGGTGGTTATGATTTGCTCAAAGGGAAAAGGAAATTACAGAGCAGGTTTACAACATGTTTTATATTATATTATTGATGTTTTAATGTTAACAATCAAATTTGAAAAGCTACTCACTATTGCATATAAAAAAGTGTATTTTTATAACTTGCATATTGCCATATGAAATTATGGGAAATGCCCGTATAACCCCAGTCGTAGGTAGGCACCGCCTTGCAAAGATCCAAACCCTGAGCTCAGGTTGCCAGAATGTTGATCAAAACCATAGATCCATAAATTTATGCAATGTTACTTGATTGTAACATAAGAAATACAAAAACTAACAATCCATTCTCATTTGGATGAGAGAAGAATACTTTTAATGATTACTTTTGAAAAGCCGATAATGTAATGGCCAATTATGTGAAGAATATAATGTCTTGTTGTATATGTCCACATCTCCTTGCTTAGCTTGCAACACGGCGTTCTTTTATTGCACCCTAGGTACAATTGCTAGTTTAATTTTAGGGGAGAGTTTTTAATTTTTGTTAATATAATTTTAAGAATTTAACATGTAGTTATATTATTATGTGTAAATAAAATTAAGTAATAATTTTGGTTAATGTAATTTTAAGAGATGGCTTTTAATTTTTGTTAATATAATTTTAAGAGTTTAAAAATACTTCTAATAAATTATTACATAAACATATTATTTACACATTATAATTTATTATGTGTAAATAATTATTAGCAATATGTGTAAATAAAATCTGGTTTAATATAATGATTGATTGTTTATTTATATTGGATTAAAATAAGTTTTAATTAATAAAAATTAATAAATAGATGTGGGTTATATACCTACATTATGGACGAAGGTCATAGCTAAATTTATAATAGTAAGGTAATGTATATTCAAGTAACTAACTATGTATGGTTGTTTTTAAACGTTTTATTTAGAAGAAAATGAGATGGTGTCTTTTAAGAATATATAAGAGCTTAATAAAAAAGATATTTTTCAATTTTTGTTATTAATATGTTTATGATATATATAAGGGTTTTTTATATTTATGTTTTATTTTTTAATGAGTTTATTATTATTATTATTATTATATAATTTATAATTTTTTGTTGGTAATTTTTAGGGTTGGCTTAATCAAATGAACTATTTATTCAAAGTATATTGTTAATAAAGAATTTATGAGTTTTAAAAAAAAAATTTATCATGTGTTATTGGAAGCATGTCGTCTATAGTTAAAAATAAAAATAAAATATGAGTAAACTTTGATATAAATGAGTTCTAAGTAAACTTTGATATCAATGAGTATAAATTATTTTATAAACATAAAGTGTTTTATATCCATACCAATATATATCAAATGTTAATATTTAGAAATATTAAAAATTGTGAAATTGTAAACTTATGAAAATAATAATATGAAGTAATAGATATGAATTTGTTGAGTTGTTTGTATTGTTTTGACATCAATATTTAATATGATTAATATATGAATCATTTTTAAAATACTAAATTATTTTTAAAATATTAAATCCAACTATACAATTTTTCATAATAAAAAAATTCACATTTAAGTTTTAAACTTAAAGTATAAATAAAATTAATTAAATCAAAATTGCAAATATATATATATATATATATATATATTAACAAAAACGGTTATGTTATTATGAAGGACTCACCTGAGAAACATTGAACTAGAAACAGTATACAACTAGCCACCAAATCTATATATATATATATATTTTAACAAAAACGGTTATGTTATTATAAAGGACTCAGCTAAGAAACATTGAACTAGAAACAGTATACAACTAGCCACCAAATCTCTCCGTCCTTAGTCGAAAGACCTGAAAACTAAGGAGGAATATCCATGCTTACAGTCAAATTTACAATAAGATCATAGCACCCTACAGCTATAGATTTATTAGCTGCAATATCTGCGAGCACATTAAGCTCCCTAAGAACATGAAAAAATTCTATCTTCTTGAACCTTTTGGCCATAGACCTGATTCTATTAATCATCCTTTCAATCCACTCATTTTTGCCCCTTCTTCCCCCATTCAATGCTTGGATAATTAGCCTGGAATCTCCAATAACCATAACTTCATCCACTCCTTTCTTTTGCACCTGCTTGAGGCCTTGCCAGAGCCCATAAGCTTCTACCATGTTATTAGAATCATAACCGATATTCTAGGAGTATTCAATTTCAACTTTCCCTCCGGGATTGATGACAACTCCTCCTCCTCCCGCTCTTCCTGGGTTCCCTTTTGAGGCTCCATCAAAGAACAATTTGAAAATCTTCCGTTCTCTTAACCAGTTCTCAAACTGAGATTTGTCCAGTCGGACGTCCCATTCCTCCAAATTTTTAGGAGCAATATTATTTGCTGCATGAATATTGAGACTTTGCATCCAGTTATTTTCTTTGTCTGTCAAGTCAGCTTTATTATTTGGTATCTTGGAGCTACTTACCGCCTCACCAAGTAAAGCATTAGTTTTAGCAGCTATCTTCCACGCTGGTTGACTCTTATTCTGAAAGACTCTCTGATTTGTTTATATCCAAATGCACCAGCAAATGATTTTAGGAAGTTTCAGCCAACAAGCTCTCAATCCTTTTTTCTGAGCCAGCTCTCCCTGGTACATTTTTTCCCAATTAATAAAGTAGTCCTGAATACTTCCAATCCAATGAGACCCATCACCTCCATTCTTCGTTACTTCCTTCCATACAGATATGGCAAATGGGCACTTTAAAAAAAGATGGGTAATAGTTTCTGAATTTTCAGCACAGAGAGGGTAGCGGAATGGACCTGCTATCCCCCTTTTCTCCAGGTTCTCACTAGCTAGCAATCTATGATGCATCAGTGTCCAGCTGAACATCTCTATTTTAGGCAACGTTATGTTATTCCAAATTTTATTCCAGATATCAGGGTTAATGGGCACGTTGTATTTTTCAGCAAACAATAGATAGCCTTCAACCATCGTGTAGTTGTCGGTTCTCATTCCCCAGCCGCACCTGTTCTTCATGTTTATAGAGACTGGGGCAATCCCAGCCAGATGGATGATCAACATTTGTTTTTCTTCATCTAACTCTGCTAGGCAGTCTGGCAAAGCCCATCCTGTCCAACTATGTGGAGATTCCAGCTCCCATTCGGAGAGACTCCATAGAGTTTTCAAACCCATCGCCTCCATCCAAAGCTGCAGTCGTGGAAGATGTGGAGGAGATTTCCCAAGTATCGAGTCCTGCCAGTAATTTATAAGTTTCCCATTGCCTGGTATCCAGTACAACTTTTTAATGAATTGAGGCATAGTTTTTTTGCAAAGATTGAAAATAGGAGATCCATTTGTTCTCACATGCTCCCCCTCCAGACATCTGAGCCTTGTTCCCAGGAAGTATTTTTTTTAGAACCCGACTACACCAGGAAGGTTTTGGATCGAGCATATTCTAGATTAACTTAGCTCTAATGGCCAAATTTTGAAATTTTAGATCCCTGATTTGAAGTCCTCCCTCAGGTCTTGGCAGCTTGATAGTTTTCCAGCTGACCAATGCAAACTTTTTGCCTCTTCCATTGTTCCCACCATTCCAGAGAAAGGATCTCAACAGACCCTCAATTTGATTTATAATTTTGACAGGAGTAAGAAGAAGGGAGCACTGGTAAAGCAGGTAGCTGTTCAGGACAGCTTTGATTAACATTACCTTCCCAGCCAGATTTAACCATGCTGTCCCCCATCCCGTGATTTTCCTTTTAATTTTTTCCACAATAGGATTCCAAGTTGAACACTTAGATTTAAGTTTGAAAATAGGGACCCCTAGATATTTGAAGGAATCCCAACTAACACCTCCATCCATATTTAGTATCCGGGAGATATCTAACATTTCCCTAGGATTTATATTCCATACGAAGATCTGACTCTTCCTAAGATTGATTTTACTTCCTGAGGCCAGGCAGTAACAGTTCAATTCAGTCTTGAATCGGCGTGCTATAATCTGATTGGCACCTCCCATTAAGATGGTATCATCAACAAATTGCGCATGGTTGATATCTTTAGTCCCTCTAGCCAGCCTTATGCCTGGGAGCTCCTGCTCTTCCCTGGAATTTTCCAATTGAAAACTAAGTACCGAGGCCTGAATGGCGTAAAGCAGAGGGGAGAGCAAGCACCCTTGCCTCAATCCTCTCGAAGCTTGAAAAAATGGAGCAGCTCTTCCGTTGATGAGAGGGGAAATCCATGGCTTGGTGATACAGGCCTTGACCCAAGAGACAAATTCAGGGGCGAATCCAAATCTTAGCATTACTCGAAAGAGGAATGGATGGCTGACTCTGTCAAAAGCGTTTGCCAGATTGAGTTTCACCACCATTCCTTTGTCTCCATTCTTCAGGCTAGAGTGGATGGCTTCTTGCACTAAAATGATATTATCCCAAATCTTCCTTCCTTTAACGAATCCGCCTTGATTCTCTGGGATAATATTTGGCAGTATATGTTTTAATCTGGAGGCCATGATCTTAGTAATAATTTTATATCCTATGTTACACAAGGATATTGGACGGAACCTATCAAAAGAATTGGCTTCTTTCTCTTTGGGAATGAGAGCCAAAAAGGTAGAATTCGTGCTGCCTCCAATTTTGCCACACTTCTAAGATTTACTAACCATTTTTAGTAAATCTTTTTTTATAATATCCCAGCAGATTGTAATGAAATTGACATTATACCCATCTGGGCCAGGGGCTCTATCCTCCTCCATATTATCGATCGCTTCCTTAATCTCTTCCAGCGTGATCGCTTTATTCAGATTATCATTGTCTTTACTCTTTACTGTCATGGGGACCAGATTCATAAGCTGGGCGTCATTTGTAGTAAGCTGTTCAGTGAACAATTCGCTGAGGTATTTGGTTGGTTCAGCTTTAATTTCATCAAAATTACTGATTTCCCTGTCATTGACCTGGATCTCGAGCACACTATTATGGCTTTTCCTAGCCTCAGTCAGTTTGTGGAAGTAGTTGGAGTTCCTGTCACCATCCTTCAACCATTTACATCTTGATTTAAGATGCCACCATTCAGCCTCTTGTCTACAGGCCGCGTGAAGGTTCAATTGCAGTGTAGTCTCCATTTGAATGTCATTATGAGTCACGAGTTTTTCCTCCATATCGGCCTGATGGGATTCTAGCACGTGGGCATCTTGGAGTTTGGTGTAATTTAGAGGAGGTATCGACTTGACCCAGCTCTTCAAATTTTTCTTGAGCCTTCTCAATTTCTCCTCCCAAACAAAAAAGGGAGACCCTGTAACCAGTTGAGCCCATGAGTCAGCAACGATTTTTAAAATCAGCATGGTTGGCCCACATGGGTTTAAATCTGAACGGGATAGGGCCCAGATTTTTATCATTCACCATTTCTAGGAGAATAGGCTTATGATCGGAGCCTCCAAAAGGTAAGATTTTGGATGTCATATTCAGGTCCAGCATGAGAAAAGTGTCATGGACCAGGAATCGATCAAGTCTGGAAGCAATGTGCCCAGGACCAATCCTCCTATTATTCCAGGTGTATTTCCCTGAAGTTGGCTTAATGTCAATGAGATCCCAGGCCATGATGGTCTCTTCCACAATTTCTTTGATGGGGTCTCTGGTCCTAGAGCCCCCTCTCTTTTCATCTTGGCTGAGGGTGACATTCAGGTCCCCGGCCAGAATAACATTACCTTGCAGATTACTCCTTTCCTCACGAAGTAGAGTCTAACAATTTATTTTTTTGACATAAGAATCAAGTGCATATATATTGAATATACTTACCAGAGTGTTGGAGTATTTTTGCCTCAGCAGAGTGAAGATCCAGTGAGTGTTGTTCTTGATGTCCATAGCCTCAAATTTCTTATCATCCCATAGAGTTCCTATGCCCTCGGAGGTTCCCCTAGAGCTTAATGCAGCGGTACCCTTTTTTTTCCAAATTTTTTTACTGACTTGGAGGAATGCAGCTTCCTCCATCTTGGTTTCCTGGATCAGAAAGATGTCCGATTGGTGAAGAGAGATTAGATCTAGCATAGCTTCTTCCTTGAATTTACTTCCGAGCCCTCTGCAGTTCTAGGAAATTACCTTCATTACTTACTTTTGGAGGCCGTAGGCATCTCTTTCAGGGCATGCCCATGCTGGCAAGTGTTTCTTGGATTTTTCAACAACTTTTCTAGGGTTAACTGGGAGCCTTGCAACTTATCCTTGTTTGTGGCTTGCTCCCTTACTTCTTTCTTGGATTTCCTTCCTTTAGTTTTGGTCATTCTTGGAGTAGTAATTTCAATTTCCCCTTCCTCCTCTTCTTCTTCTTCTGATTCAGGTTCTTCTTCAGATTTCCCCAGACTTTCTCCTTCTTTTGTTCCTGTTGTTCCTTCCTCATTGTCTTTCGCTTGATCTGAGAGGACTGCTTCCGGATCCTTACTTTTTTCATAGCTAGATCTATCTTCTACCTCATTAGTGTCATCCCTTGCTTCTGTAGTTTCTAAAGTCTTTGAGGGCTCTTGAATTTTTTCGGATGGACTAACTCTATCTTCTTTGTTCCCCTCACCCTTCTTAGGGGCCCCTCTGGCTTGATTTTTAGATTTGGATCTACTCACCCTGTGCCATCCTTCCACCTTGTCTTGTTGGCTCTCAATATTTTTAGGGCAGTTTTGAATGAAGTACTCGTATTCATGGCATCCTATGCATTTGAAGGGGAGTTGTTCGTAGTCCAGTTTTTGGAAATAGGACCAATTCCCCACCGTTAAATTTATAGCTTCTAGCAGTCCAGCTTCGAGGTCGACCTCAACGAAGATGCGGGCACAGGTGTATTGATCCTTTGGGCTATCCATGTCAATGTATTTCCCCAGTGCGTTCCCTGTAGCATGTAAGGATTTGGGATTCCAACAATGCATAGGGAGATTGGGCAGTCTAACCCAGACTGGCACAACTTTGGGGGTATCGGCTTCAGGATCAAAGTCTGGAGTCCACTCGTTGAGATAGAGGCCTTGCGGCCCCATGAAGTAGGGCCCATTCCTGAAAATCAAGTCTTTGTCTTCTTTGGATTTGAAGTCGAAGAGGAAGTATCCCCTTCTGATGGAGTAGGAGGCTACATTTTTGGAAATTAGGGGTCGCCAGTTCCTTTGGACCCAACTGTCAGTAGTTTTTGGTGAGGGCCAGATCCCTGTGAATTGCCCGATCAGAGCTCGATCTGCCAGTGAAAGGGCAACCTGAATCATTTCTTTCGGGGGGAGGGCAACCTCTAGCACATCTTCAATTCTTTTAACGAACTTTGGTAAGTCTCCTTTGCCAGATCGTCTGGTGTGATTGGTGATTAGCCGTTCGAAGGCATCCGATCGAAAATTAGGCGGTGAATCACCGCCTACCTCAGCCACCATCGAGCTGCCCCACCTGAGACCGGGCCAACCTCAGAGCATGAGGTCAGAGGGAAGACCTCAGATCCAACAATCCAGGCAATACCGCAGCAAAGTCAGCGGCCCAATCGAAGAGGTCAAAACTCCAAGAACCACGCATAGGCCCAACCTCGCATGCAACCTCAAATCTCATGCTCGCCTAGGGTCGCTGGAGCTCTAGAAATTTTCCAAAATATTGAATTTTTCCTTCAAACCAAAAAAAATATATTGAAAGGCTTAATGCAATTGATAAAATGAAATTACTAATTTTGAAAAAGAAGTTAGTCCAAAA
>LPNX010904161.1:104223-199073 GCA_001517045.1 Pseudotsuga menziesii | reverse complement strand
TATTAAAGTATAATTATGTTTATAATATTTTTATATATTTAAAAGTTAATTTCAATAACTATAATAAAATAAAAATAAAAAGTGGAAAATGAGAGAATTTTTCATGCTTTAAAAAAAATATACAATATAAAAATTGCAGATTTTGTTTTTGAAAATTAATTTAATATTGCATAAGAGAAGATTAATAATATTAATGGGACTATTTCAATATAAACATATGGATTCCCCAAAGTAGGGTGAATAACAAGGTAAACTCTGAGGTGGATGCAGAAAGGCATGTGGTGGACTTGCATGTCCCCATGCAAACAATTAATCACGCCCAGTGGTGAATAATAACCATCCTGTCGTGGCAATGGTTTTGGAGGCTCTCCGTATGATATCTTCAGCGAAGCCGGACTTGGAGATGACGGGAATGGAGATAACGTACGAGACATATAGTGCTATCATTAAACTCCTGGTCGGATACATTATGGTTTGGAATGCTTTTGTTCGCGGAGGGTGGAGGCTAATTATCAGCTTGCGGATTGACAGCAGGTGGAATCAAATTATAAAGGATATGAAGTATCTCAATACACTCACAAGACGGCTCTCATCTTGCCTCTGGAATTATTCTAAGAGTGGTAGTATGAGGAGGTGGTCTACTCTGGCTTGGGGCCTCTAGCATTACGAAAATTCCGTTACTGAAGATCTAGTTTCGGTCCATCTGTGGGTTATCTAGATGGAGACTTGCCAATTCTGGGAGTTAGAGTCTGTAACACCCCGGTTTTGACCCCGTTTGCATTAAAAATGTATATGATGTATATATTGTAATTAATCGTGGTGTGGAGCTAAAGGCAAAAGCCCCACCATCAATTTATTGTTTTATGTTTCGGTGATTAAAATCGTTGCCGAAGGTATATTTCGTGCAAGCTGGCATATTATAATTTTTACATCATGTAAATATGCAATTTGATTAAAAACCCCAACCAATTATGCCTATGCAACAAATAATGAGATGGGGGCATGAGTTTCCTAAGGATAAGGAGGGGGGAATATTTAACCTTTGGGGCCAATGGGGAAAATCCAAATGTCAAAGGGAGAACACATCAAACCCTCAACTACCCATTTTGTCTTTTTCCCCAATCATTGAATTCTTCCAGAATGTGGTTGAGTTAGTTATTGCATGGAGTGGAGAGAGTATGGGCGGAAATTCGAATTGGGAAGAGGACCCATTTTTGAAAAACGTGTTTTGACTTCCTTGGCGAGGAAAATTCCAAAAATGTATGCCATTCTACCATACACCCACGTTCTTCATTTTTGCTCAGGCAAGGAAGCTTAGGAGCTATTTTACCTCCACGATTTGGGTTGTTGTATGTGTTCTTCCTTCATGATTTAGGCTCCTGGGCATTTTTATCATTAGCATTCACCCATGTTGGGGCTCCCTCAAGTGGTTGGGAATTTGCTGAGTGTGAAATCCACGAATTTGGAATTACTGTGTATTTCTTCCTCACATGGACAGTCGTTCTTCATTTCCTGGATTCTGAGAATCTCGTTTTTGTGATGTTCTTGTGGTTGGGTTCTTCCCCAACGATTTCTATTGCATTTCCCCAATGTACCAAGCTGAAAATCATTTTTGTTTTGCCCAACAATTTTGAAGAGAGATCACATCCTCTTGGTTGTTGTTGATGAACTCGTTTTTGGCCACATTAGGGCCAAAACGTCCCTAGGATACGATTTGCTGTTAGTGGGTTGTTCTTACCCTCCTTAGCAATTAATTTTGTGGCTGAACTATTTTCCTCAACCCAGAAATGGTGTATTTTGCTGTGTGTGCATAGGATATGGGTTTTTGGACTGTGTAGGAGTGGAAAGGAGTATGCTTGACAAACCTAGTGTTTGTAGGAGCTTCATAGACAGAGCTAGAGGGTTGATTCTCTTCTCTACACCCCCTGAATAACACTGGAAGGGAAGTCATGTCCTGAGGGACTGTGCAACAGAGAAGGGAATGATTCCTTGTGTTGGGTGTGTGTAGATTTCCTAGGAGTCAAGCTAGTTCTGGTGTAGGCATCCTTAGCTCTTTAGTGAGCCCACTAGCTTAGCAGACAGTGCTTCCATCTCCTGATAGCTTGATAAACCCAACTTGTTGGCTTGGTTATGTGTTGTTGTGAACTCTTGGTCTAATAAACCCAACCGTGTTGGCTTGACTGAGTTTTGACATATCTTTAGCTATGTGTGAGCCTGCTTAGTTTCCTTATTCCTTGTGGAAATCATGCCTAGCTCGGGGGTGGAAGTGTTGTTGAGAGATTAAGGAGCACACTGGCCTATGGTTGGGTGGAATGTTGCAACGACATAGCTGGTTACGGGGAGCTTCATTCGAAGATAAGTATTCTTGTGTATTAATCCCTGCAACTATATATATTTGTTTAATGAATTGTTGTGAATATGATTAAAACTTGAATGAATGATTTTGCTTCCGCTATATAATTGCATTTGTTATGCATCTATGTATGTTAGTTCAATGCATTTTTATCATTGTATGTTCATGGGGCTAGTTGCTCGGGTAAGTAGTATTATGGTAGCATCCTCTTCGCTGGTTTGAGGGTCGGGGACGTTACAGAGTCGGCTTTGTGTAGGTCCATTTTGGTTTCTGAAGAAGTGATGGCTTCTCGAAAAACAGTTTGGGGGAGGAGTTTCTTGCTCAATGGCGCCAGTAATTAGAGTCTTTTTTCCTCGAGGAACCACCCGGGTAATCTCTGGTCTGATCTTAACTTGTTTTTGTTGTTCAACTACCTTCCTTCTTCAGTTTTGGTCTCCTTCCAGCTGTTGAAAACCAATAAACCCCCCAATCACTTTTTTCCAGTGGAGTTGTATCAGTGGATTGGGTATGAACCCGTCTGCTCTCTTGTTTTGTTTCTCCCATCTCTTTGAGCCCCTTCACTCGTGCTTTGGCTCAACCTTGCTCCCTTGACAAGGTCGTTGCAAAAGCACTCTTGCATTCCCCAACCTGACTCCTCAGCTCCCCCTAATAGGGCAATGAGAAACATTGTTCTCTTAGCTGGTCTCTACATGAATTCTATTCCATACCCTATAAAAGAAGATATTGAAGAAAAGGAAAGTGAAGCTAAACTCACAAGAGGTTGTATAACTGATCAAGAGGTTAGAGACAATTTTGAGGTTGTGATCCTTGATCCAAGCTACTCAAGAGGTAGAACCTCCCTACATCTGAAAACTATGGACTATTTTTTGCAGGAAAAGTATGTTGTTGGTCGAGCATTGATGGATAAAGGGGAAGGGCATGAAGCTATCCTCCTTAAATTGAATGAACTGTCCAACATTATGCAACCGATTTCCAATTGTATGGGAATCAATCTGGGGGACTCGGCCCCTGTTGACTCTAAAATTATGTCAAAAATCAGATGAGTTTCTTTTTAGATTATGATTACTTTTATTTTCCTATGAATACTAGTAAACGTTACATAGTAAGGAATTCTCAAACTAAATGGTTCAGCCTTGTTTCCTTCAGAGGCAAACTGTATATTTTGAAACTAAAACTATGAGCTTATTTTTCCCTTTGTAAGGAGGGCTTCTCTTTGGACTCTTTTTTGTAAATATCTTTTATGGCAATAGAAGGTACTATCTTATTTACAAAAAACAAGAAAACATAAACATATGGATTTAAATTGTACAATTTTTTAATAGCTAGGGAATTATATATATATATATATATATATATATATATATATATATATATAGTTCTTCTTGTAGGGTGGGTGGTTGGGGAAGTAGGTTATCATTATTCTCACCCAGTTTCAAAACCCATTAATATATGTACATGACATCTACATTGAACTATATAATGTATATAATATATAATTTTCAGTTATAGAAATATATAATATATATAATGAAGGGACAACACTTGGATATATATACTCTGCTTGGATAGGAGTCATGAACTTTGTCAGATTTCCACCTATTTTGACAAATAAACTAAATGAGCGTGGTTTTACACATTTGCATCATATCTGGAAGCGGAATAGCAATCCGATTACACAGAAATGGTCGACGACTGAGGAACTTGACCTCTCAGTTGATGAATCTTAGATATGGGTGCAATACATCAACAACCTACAGTACAACTTAGTTTACCTCAAAAATAAATCAGACATCCTTAAATGGACCAAAAACGCAAAAGGTGGTGTTTACGTTCCTAATTTTGGGTTACTTGTCAATCAGATCGGAGGAAGGAATAGATCCTACATGGTGGTGTCACACTATATGGAAAATCAATTGACTTCTCAAAATTCAACTTTTTCTCTGGCTTCTTTTGGAGGGCAAGGTACCGGTATGGAACATCTTGGTTCATAGATTCTACGCCGGCCCCAACAGATGTCCTCTCTGCGAAAAATCTGTTGAATCCGTTGATCATTTATTTATTCACTGTCAATTTTCATGTGATGTCTGGAGTCATCTCTCTTCACTTGCTGGATCTCGTCCATGTTGGGATGGGAGTAACGTCTCTTCAGCATGGAAGAATTTACCATGTGATAGCTCCCTTGCCGCCTTACCTGCATTTGTTGTATGGGGTATTTGGCTCGCAAGAAATGAGGTAATTTTTTATGATAATTATATCCCAACTCAGATTATCGTGGGACGTTGTTTTGGTATTTTCAAATCTTTTCCTCAGGTGGCCTCTATTAAACTAGCTCACATCAACACTCCACCATTAATAGATGCTTCATTCCTCTGGGCCTTCGTGGATGGAGCGTCATAAGGTTGGCCTCGGGTCAGGGGTGTCAGAGGGACTCTACATCTCACCAACTATCTTTCTTTCCAGTTTGCTGTCAGCTTGGGTGATGTGACGAACAATAACGCTGGATTCTCGGCCTGTCTCATCCTATTGAGGCTCTCACACATGCTTGGGGTTCAACAGCTTCATATATTCGAAGACGCCAAGCAGGTTTTTTATTGTCTCAAGTTGAATAAGACGCCTTGGAATATTATTCTCCTTCCTCTCTATGAGGCCATTGATAGGATCATACCTCTTTTCAGCCGGATTGTCTTCCAACATACTTTCAGAGAGAACAAGAATGAGGTAGACTTGCTCTCCAAGAAAGGTCTTCTTTTGTCGGCTGGTTACATGGACAAATGGGAGATGACTGGGGGCATCTCGAAGTCATTGGGTCGCTCTAGCCTTTAATTTATTTCTTTGCTATTATATTTGTGTTGCTTTCAGATTATATATGAAAATTGAAGGAACATCAAACAAAAAACTTTTTTACTGATGAACTATGGCCTCACTGGAAGATTAGTTATCAGAATCTATTGAGAGATGTATGAACTTGCTGATTATGGACCATATGGTTTTATCAATAAAACTATGATTTTTTTTCTTGGAAAAGAAACACTACAAAAGTAATTCATGTACTTTTAAAAGTTTTCATAGCTTATGTAAATTTTATTATTATTTTCAAAGAAGATAAACTCTTATAAAAAATGCAGTAAGCTAAACTCTAAACCATTTGCACCTAAAATTCGGCTAGTTTTATGGCCAAAATCCGATGGAAATTGTTCAAAGGGTAGTTTTCGGTGATTGGAATTGCATAATCTGGGTGCCCCAAGGGTAATCGAGGGTCCCGAATCCATTTTTGCAATAAAAATTGCAATTTTATCATTGGAAATCTCATTTTCAACAACAAATCATGTTGCCGGATTCCGGCCATACTTACCTGAAAAGGTGCAAATGGTCTAGAGATTAGCCTACTCCATAAAAAATACGACATTTTTTTAAGGAATTTTGTCACTTTTCATGATCCACAATATGAGGATTGATAATATCTAAATATATTAGGGTGGCTTGTATTAGGGTTAATAATATGTTAGTCTGCAATATTAAGGCTATAATCTTAAAGTTAATAATATTAGTGTAATATCAGGGTTAATAATATTTAATAAAATTAACATATCAGCTTTAAAAAATTGCATTAAGGTTAAGCTTAATAATATTTGTATTGATACTATTATTATGTAATAGAAAGGTAGGGTTAGTAATATTTAATAAAAGTAGCATGCATGTTAAAGAAAAAAAATAACATTAGGATTAGGTTTAGTGTTAATAATATTTATAATATTCTCGTTAATAATAAGAAATAACATTAGAGTTAGAATTAGGGTTAATAATATTTAATAAAATTAACATGTTGGTTTAAAAAAAAATTAACATTAGGATTAGGATTATCCGAGATATGTAGAACAGTTGGTGGCGGGGTATGGTTAAGATGTCTCCTAAGCGAAAATGTCGTTGGTTCAAATCCCATGATTACCAAAAATCCAACTATGTTAAGGGTTGGTGTGGTCTAGGCTGGGTGCGATCCCTGGGTGATTTTGACGACTTAGATGCCCCTGGTTCGTGGTAAGTTAGTCAATGGAAAACCTGTTAGTCAAGGGGTTCTTCTCATTAGCCAACAAAAAAACATTAAAATTAGGATTAATAATATTTAACATTTTACTTAAAAGAAATTGAGATGACATCATTTAAGAATATTAAAATGAGCTTGATTAAAAAGATACTTTCCAATTTTTCCTATCAATATGTTTATGATATACCTATTTGTTTAGTTTTTATTTTTTCTTTTCTCATGAGTTTACTCTCTTTATGGTATGAATGGTCACCTTAAATATGCATAACTTTATTTTTTATTAGATTTACAACTTTTTGAGAATAGATATAGATGTTGTCAATTCTCGCTAGCTCACTTGGTTAAAGTGTGGGTTTCATTTGCAACGTGAACCGAGTTCAATACCCTTATAGGTGACTTAGTTTAGAGGAGACATCGAAAATTCCAATCATGTTAAGGGTTGGTGTGGCCCAGGTGTTATAGTTGATTTTACCACACCAGGTGAATCACACTTGTATGGCCTTCCCCTGTCCCTCTGCAGACTCCTTAGACCCCTTGGACCATTTTTTGTCCTTTGATGTTTCCTAGACCATCCCTATAAACATATGAAAATTGCTATACACGACTTTTAAACCCCTTATCGCGTATATATGCGGGTTTGACCCCTAAAACTGCGTACATCGGGATGTGTACAAAATCCAAATCCTTTTGGAGTTTTTCTTGACATGGATCCGACCCACTTGTCTCCTGACCTTCCATATACCTTGAGATCGCTCGAATTCGACCTTTCATTACCCCATTGAAAAGCTATATAAGGAACCCTTTGGATACATTGAAGGCATAAGAGAATTGAGAGCAAATAAACTATAGTCCATTGTTGCCGGAACTTGTGCTTGAGTCTGCATCCCTTTGTCCCTTGGAGCACTTTAGTGTTCTTCCCAAGCTTGCCTTTTGCTTGTGAGCTTGCTATCGAGAGATGGAGGATTGAGGTGGTGGAGGCCCAAGTGGGGGATTCAGTTTCTCCGATTTGCAGACGTGCCGACAGAGGTTGTATTCATTGTAATCTCTGATTTTATATTAATAGAAATATCTTTTCCTGTCCAATAATGTCTGTTTGAATGAATATTTTATCCATGGATGATTTCAAATGCTTATACGTTGTTGATTATATATGCTAGAGTAGATCTAACACCAATATATATAGTATGCTTGTCTTGTTTACTTGTTGTTGAGGAAGTGATTCATCAATTCAAGCTGAAGTTGGAAAGCTCAACGGGGATCTACTTGAACCATCCGGAATAAGGTACGAGGTCTGATCCTTTAGTGTTAGATATTTGATTTCTCTTGCATATTGGAAAGGATTGACTTTTGGAGTCAAGCTGTCTATTGTGGTACCCCAAGCCATAGAAATTTCTCTCCTTAACACCAGGCCAAGTGCAATCCTGGGTGACTTTAACGACTAAGATGCCCCTCGATTGCAGTTTCTTAGCCAATGATTGAAACGCATTGGCCTCGAGTGACAGACATTTCTAACAAACAAACAAAAAATGAATAGATATAGTTGTTGGTAATCTAAAGGGTTATCTTAATTTTTTTCCCAGAAAGGAAATTCTCAGTTTTATTTATTTATATTAAAAACCCAATGTACAAAGATCCATATGAGGATTTTACATATGGCAAAGTAGGCGTAGACCACATAACTTAGGACTAAACCTCAACTATAGATCTATATAGTTGTTCACATTTTCACATTTACATCATAACTATTTGAGTAGTTCCCTATTTTTGTTCACAAAAAACCATAGGTAGACAACTTGTATGTAATGTTACAAAACTAAAATTAAACAGTCCAAAAAAGTTAAATATCTTCAATCCATAAAACCTCAAAAACCATCTGGTTTAGACTCGGTCACAACAACTAAATTGTGTTTCCATTTGTGCCAGATACCCTCCCCAAGAAGGAGACCCCTTTTCGAAAGATTGTCCACTTCTTGATTCTCGTTGCGATAAATGTGTTGAAAAGTAGAATGATGTAGAATATCCAACAACCTCAAAATATGTAATATCCCAAATACTGATATTCTCTAATGTTCTATTATAGTGTTGACTCACACACTCAATCTCATACAAATTTGCAAAATAACTGTGCATGCAAACTAGCCATGTAAAAATGTCCTAAAATATAGTTGAATTAGGATTAGGGTTTTGCAGAGAGAAATTAACACTTACCACTGATATTCTGGCTGATAATGACTCCAGAGATAACTGCATGCATTAGGATCCAGATGGGTGGTCTAATAATGCTATTTTCCTTCGATGTTACTGCCCCGCAGTACCATAAAAACCCTCCAGACTGAAGGTGACGTTTTTGTAGGAGGAGAGGTTCATTTGGGCTAAAAATTTATGAGCTTATTCATCTGCTGATGTCAGAGAGATGGCCTGGAACATGTGGAGGTTTGGCTGCCTCTAAGTGCCCTAGCGAATTGATTAGCAGTTCTGTTGCTCACGCCCCCAACTGATCTATTTGGTTGATAGCTACTCCAGGTGAGCAAACTGATGGTTGATAATCCTTGCATACCGTAGGATAGGCTTGCTGAGAAAGAGGAAGCTAACATGCGGAGGAAAGACTGGGTTTTGTGGTCCCAACAAATCCTTCTGTGTTTTCCCTGCTACTTCCGACTGCAAACGTGGATCTGCTAATAACCCTTCAATATGTGCTGGATCTTCGAATACTGTAGTATATGATGGATGCAATGGATAAACCTGGAAGATCTATCTCAATAAGAGACTAGGGCAGATATCTCACTGTCGAACCCTGGCTAGCTGAAGACGCCGTCTCCAACCCCAACTGCCGCGGCTGCACACTGTGTTGCTGCTCGAAACTCCAAAATCAATCAACAATAACAATAGATATTCTCTTTGGTCCCATAACACTTCTTAAATAAAATAGCATGTACTTTTAGGGTTTGCATGTCACTTTTAGGGTTTACGCTTCACTTTTGCATGCATGCAATTCTAATTTCATGTTGACTTTAACACTATAAGGCATGCATGCTCCGCATGCTTTATGATATGAACTCTTATGGCCTTCTTACTATACTGATGACTTAATAATACTGAATTGATGTACCTTTCTGATCCTAGTGCTATTAGTCCTTAGTTATTCCCTTTTTATAAAAACAGAACATTACAATCCTCCCTCTCCAGAGATTGCTTATCCTCAAGCAATGCCAACGAAAATCCAAAATCAATCAACTAAACCAACTGAATCTGGGGATGATCCTAGGGTGCCAAATTATCCTAGGAGATCTGTAGCACCATCTGCCCAAAACAATATACTGTATGGTACCATCACCAGATACCTCCTAAAAGCATCCTCTGGCAATCACTAAACTGTTAGTCACTGTAATCCCAGGGTCCCAAATCAATCTGAGAATTGCATAGGTCAAAATGCATTCATCACTACCCTGCGTAGTATTGAGACAAGGAGCATCATAGAGTCCCAAGTAACGCCATCAGTAAACACTGTATCCATCCCTCATAAGGTCTTCCACCTGGATCCCAATGCAAACTTATGCATATTTCATCCCAAATATCTGAAGGCTCTTGTGGGACTATACCCTTGGCTAGGAATGTCTTCCCAAGAATCGCCCACTCAATAAGACACCAACTCTTAATCTCTCTCCAATCCAACCCCTGAAAAGTACCTTGTCCATAAGCACCATCACAAGGAATAATCCTACCAAGCTAACATTCTTCCTTTCTGATTTCAACTGGAATGCTCATATACTGCTAGTCAATTTCTTGATCCTGGCCAACATGTAAAAACCATTCGCCATTATGCAAATGTGGACTCAAGCTACTGCAAGCCTTATCTATGCACTCCCTAAGAGGACTGCTTTGAAATGCAATAGTATGTTTTTCCTGCTGCCCCATCAAGGAATCTAACTGTTCTTCAATACTAGAAATCCTAACCACTAACTCAGTACATACAACTTGAAGAACTGTAAGCTCAACATCTCATTGTACTATGGTGTCTTGGAGTATCTTGGTCCTCTCTTTCATCGCTAGAATGCTTTCTTTAACATGTTCAATCTTCTTTTAGTGACTATCATCTGGAAGCTCTATCTCATGCATGTATAAACTCTCCCTAACCTCCATGTGTGACTGATCACTGTCTCGACTGCTGTGTGCATTGCCTTGCACCTCATGTATTTCACCTGTCATAACTATCTGGACTCCTGCTGTAGGTGATGAAGAGTGTACCAACTCCAACTCATCACACGGCTTGTCCACAATCTAACTTGCAAATGTGCTTGTGTCGCTAGAGTCACAAGATGGATCTAATTCTATCTCCTCATGCACATCCTCATCATGTACTGCTATACTCTAAAACTCTAAAATAAATGCATCTACACTACCTATATTCTTGAGTTGTGCCAACTCTCTAAAGTGTACCTCAGGGTCCTTCTGATCAAACCACTTAATGAGCCTCTGTGTCAAATCTGGGTACGATGTGATGGTATTGTGACCCAGTGTCACTAACCCATGGTATCACCACTCATGGGCTTCTCCATCCGAATGAAAAGTAGTCGATTTAATGGCATCTGTCTCAATAATGGGGTTGAGCTGGAAGTATGTATCCAACTTCTGCACCCAATTCCGGGCTGGGCCACCCCAGGTACCCTCAAAGGCAGGGATAGTCAATTTCCGTACGATGCATTGTAACTCATAGTTCTGGGTGAATGGCCTATTGTAAGCTCTGGCTTTGTTCTTACTTTTAAAGTGGCAGAAGTCAATGAAGGTCATGGTTGAATGGAAGTCATCTCCTAAAGCTCTATACTCTCTCAGATAGGCACTCATGGATTCTTCTGGTTCTACTTGTGCTAGAGGCACTACAACTGGACTATCTAAGAATTGAGGCATGGTAGGTTGGGAAGGCTCATTGTATATATTGGGATAGCTCTACATGTTGGTATGTAAGTGCTTCCCACTACTACTAGTGGATACCATATCACTATTGGGAAACAAGGGACTGTGTGGGGTGGTTCCATTTTTCTCTGTCATTTGCCTGAAGGTACTCATCATTTCTTTTTGCCTAGTAGTGAGTTCTTTTATGGCTGATATGAGACTATTGAAAGTTGTTTTATCATCATCGACCATTGTTTCTTTGCCCTTTCCGAATTGATACTCTCTGTCCCCCAACTCTATGTCCTCTAACTCCTCTTCTCCTCTATCACTCTTTCTAAACCTCTGTCTTCGGTAAGTAATGTTATATGTGTCTTCTGAATTCATTTACACTTTTACATGCCCACATCTGGCCAGGAACATGCTCTAATACCACTGTAATATCCCAAATGCTGATATTCTCTAATGTTCTATTATAGTGCTGACTCGCACACTCAATCTCATACAAATTTGCAAAATAACTGTGCATGCAAACTCGCCATGCAAAAATTCCCTAAAATATAGCTAAATTAGGGTTAGGGTTTTGCAGAGAGAAATTAACACTTACCACTGATATTTTGGCTGATAATGACTCCAGAGATAATTGCATGCATTAGGATTTGGATGGGTGGTCTAATAATGCTCTTTTCCTCCGGTGTTATCGCCCTGCCGTACTGTAAAATCCCTCCAGACTGAAGGTGATGTTTTGTAGGAGGAGAAGTTCGTTCGAGCTGAAACTTTCTGAGCTTGTCCGTCTGCTGATGTCAGAGACATGGCCTCGCACATGCGGAGGTTTGGCTGCCTCTAAGTGCCCTAGCAAATTGATTAGCAGTTCTGCTGCTCACGCCCCCAACTGATCTATTTGGCTGATAGCTACTCCAGGTGAGCAAACTGATGGATGATAATCACTACATGCCGTAGGATAGGCCTGCTGAGAAAGAGGAAGCTGACATGTGGAGGAAAGACTGGGTTTTGTGGTCCCAACGAATCCTTCTGTGTTTTCCTTGCTACTTTCGGTTGCAAATATGGATCTGCTAGTAACCCTTCAGAATGTGCTGGATCTCTGAATACTGTAGTATATGATGGATGCAATGGATAAACCTGGATGATCTATCCCAATAGGAGACTAGGGCAGATATCTCACTACCGAAGCCTCACTAGCTGAAGACACCGTCTCCAACCCCAGCTGCCATAGCTGCATGCTGTGCTACTGCTTGAAACTCCAAAATCAATCAACAATAACAATAGATATTCTCTTTGATCCAATAACCCTTCTTAAATAGAATAACATTTACTTTTAGGGTTTGCATGTCACTTTTAGGGTTTATGCTTCACTTTTGCATGGATGTAATTCTAATTTCATGTTGACTTTAACACTATAAGGCATGCATGCTCCGCATGCTTTATGATATGAACTCTTATGGCCTTCTTACTACACTGATGACTTAATAATACTGAATTGATGTACCTTTCTGCTCCTAGTGCTATTAGTCCTCAGTTATTCCCTTTTTTTAAAATGGAACATTACAAAATATCATCATATAAAGGGGTCAAGTGAATATTAATGGGCAGTCTTATGTTGTTGAACCATTCAATAACCAACTTTGAATCACCTAGAATATGAATCTGCTAAACATGAGAGTGGGCTTCTAGGAAAAGGCATATTCTTAGAGCTTGTAACTCCGTAGAGTTATTGGTAACGTGTCCCAGTCCAACAACAAAAGATATATAATGGAACACTGAGAGATGGAGGGTAGATCCCTCTCCACCAATAGGAGGATGGAGAAGAGTGGCTCCATAAAAAAAGAGCCAAGGAATAGTTTTTTCAATATTATAGGTCAGATTTATGGAAAGAATATGAGATGGAGTGACCTATGGAACATATTGAAAATGGCGAGGCCCTTGGAAACACAAAGAAAGGAGTGGTCACCCTATCCTATAAAATGAAGAGATTCTTAGCATTCCATATGCTCCAAATAATGATGACTAGAGGAGCTTTGAAAGCCCTCATATATAGATTGTTACACTAATGGAAGAAAGCCTCTGAAAATTTTTCTCCATACCACACAAAAGAGAAGCCCTTCATATAACATAGATGATCATAAACTTGTTTTGAGAAGTTGCAATTTAGAAATATGTGGTCAATGCTTTCATTTGATGCATGATAGAGTGGACATCTTCCATGTCCCTCCCATATTTTCTTCATAAGGAAGTCCCAAACATGAATACGATTGGATAAGACCAGCCAAAAAAATTTTATGCATTTTAAAGGGCACTTAATCAACAAATAGCAGAGTGCCACCATTTTTTAATAGAGAATCTTGTTGGGAACACAAGACTATATATCCATACTTTGAAGCATAGTTCTCACCTTTAGAATTTTTAGAAATTAATTTAGTTAATGAATTAAATGAACCATATATTCAAAACATGTTATCAATAAATAATTTATGAGATTTTGTTTCAAAATAAATAAATTAACATATATCATTGTAATATACTAGTGAGTATTCCAACTCTCATATGAATGTTTTGAAATCCATTCATAATACCAATGAATTAACATTCAAGTTAGGCTTAATCAATTCATGTATCCACCAAAGCAAGTTATGATAATTGATATTTGGTTATGATATGGACATTTTACACTTGTGTTTATCTCTTTGGAAGATGTAAAAATTGATAAGTACATTTTGCACTTATAAGTTATATTTGTGAAAATTTATTATAAGGTTTACTTTTTGAAAATTAAAAAAAAAAATTAAAGTGGACATATAGTTGAATTGAAATCTTTATCAATTTACTCATTAAATGTATAGTAAGTTTTGATTTTAAATTTTATATTTAATTTTGAATTTTTTTATTAAAATAAATAAGAGAAACTTTCAAAACTTTCAAGTATTAATTGAAATATTAATTGATGTTGAAATGAACAAATCATTAATCATAATACTAATATAGTTTTAAATTTGTGATATAGTCAACATCAAATCGATACAATTCTAAGTAGAAAGGATAAATAATATAACTTGTATTCATAATCTTTATAATAATGTATTTATTATATTATTTCGTTTATTTCTTAATAAATAAATAAAAAACATTGTTAGCATTAACAATCATGATCTCATTCAAATCATAAATAAATAAAAGAAAATATTGTTATCTTTAACAACCATGAAAATGATAGGTTTTTTGGTGTGTCTTTATAGTGGTCGATGTTAGTGATTAACGATGTTTAGTTGCTAGTGATTAATGACGTTTAGTTGACACTCGACACAAAAGGGTTTTTATGACGAGAATATGGGTAAAAATGCTTGTCCTCCTAGCCGAGCAGCGGTCACCAACAGTTTTCAAAAGTATTGGTGAGTTCCTCGGAGCCTTTGTAAAAGCTAATTTTAGCTAAGTAGACTATGGTATTATGGCAACGGGTTGAATATTGATGTATAACGACCCTCGTGAGGGGTTATTTGCATATATTAGTTGACAATATAGTTATTTTCAGTCAAGAGCAAAGATTTGGTTCAATCCTTAGGGTTTCATGAAGACAAGTCTGTTTTCGGCCCTGGCCGTGATCGAGATCTTTCACCTTCTTCGCTTGTTTTGTTGGATGCCTCTCCTGGAGTTAAAGGTAAGGCAAATGACTTTCATACCTTGCTACCTTTTAGTGGAAGTGTCGATGGTTCCTTTAAAGTCTGTATAGTAGTTTCTTTTCTTCTGAAGATAGGTTTCAAGGTTATGTTTTTCCATTGTATACAAGGTCCCTTTCTTCTTTATTTTTGAAGGTTTTTTTTCCTATAGAACTTTCAAAGGTTGGTGTCTATGGTATTTTAGGATTAAAGGAAATACTATCAATTTCTTTCTTTGACATCTCCCTTTCGGGGGAAACTTTTGCTCTCCAATCTATGGTCCTATATTTCTAAGATGTGGAAATATGCCTCTTAGGTATGTGGTCATCCCTTTATTTGGACAAGTTTTACATAAAACAAGCTTTAGCTTCTTGGACTAACAATTTGGATTTTAAGCATCATTTAGCTATACGAGGAGTGTGGTTAGCTAAGAATAAGGGTTTTTTTAGGACTTTTTACTCACCCATTTGTTTTATCTTCCAAAGGGTTGGCAATTCTTAATCAATATCCTTAAGTGGTTAAGAATCATACTTGCAGAAGGATAGTGGAAGAATGCATACNGCCTCTATTTTGATGGGGTTTCACAAGGTATCCCTCTGATGGGGAGAGATTGGGGGGGGGGGGGTTCATCTATCTAATGTACACATGATTAAATTTGTTGCAGGTGTGGGAAGTAGTTCAAATAACAAAGCATAATTAGTGTCCTTAAAGTTGGCATTAATTCTGGCCCTTGAGAAGGGTGTTCAGACCCTGTAGGTTTTTGGTGATTCAAAACTTGAAATTGATTGGATGAAGGAGTGGAGACCTTCTAAAGATATCCACCTGCTTTGAATTTTGAGGAGATCATCAAATTGAAGGATTTTTTCCAAGTTAGTTTTGCACATATTTATAGAGAAAGAACATTCAAGCCAACCATTTTTCAAAGATTGGTCTTGAGGTTGAGGAAGGTCAATGGATTAGATGGGATCAGGATAATGATATTGAGACTTTAATGGCTCGGGTCCTTACCCGAGATAGTCCTTTTGTTTTTTTGCTTCATATAAGTGACTAATTGGACATTTTTGCAACTTTTTGGTTGATGACAGTTTTTTACTGGTCACAATTTGTGTTGTAATTTCTATACTCAATGTTTCATTGTAGAGGGTTTTAACCATGTGAAAATTATTAGACTTAAATTGTCTGTAAGATCAATGGATCTATGTAAAAAGTGACATATTTATAAAATAAATATTTTGCAATTTTTTTCCAAGGAAAACAAATTTCCATGAACTCGTTCAAATCATACCCTTTGTCATAACTCCAAATATTAACCTCTACACGAGGTACAATGAAGATGATATGGATAGTCAAAGTCATCCAATTTTTACATATGACAATAACAACTTAAACGAAGTTAATTGGGTAAGTATCTTGAAGTTGGCTTTTATCACAAGTTCAACTAGAACTATGGCGTTGAGAGAATAATTAATTGAGTATGGAAAGTCTATTTTGGTATTGAGAACAACTACAAAGAAGCAATAGTTTTTTGGATATGGAAAAAAGAAAGTCCCCTTGATACACTTGTTATGTCAATTATCCTATATGGCTGTGAAGATTGTGGTTACAACATTTATAGAGAAAATTACAGAAAAATCGAGGTTATCCAAACGAGATTTATATTTTACAATCTTAAAGTAAGAGAACTACATCCTATCCAATCCTCTTCTAAGGTTGGGCTTCCACCCATTTAGAGTAAGACTATGAGTAGTACTTAATGTACAAGCACAAGATAAACAACATGAAGGATATGAGTCTCCCCAAGTTTTTTTAGGAATTCTAGTAAAAGTCACTTGAAATTGAAAAGAAAATGACATATAAAGTTGTTAATTTTTTGTTAAACCATTAAAAGATAAAAAGAAAGACTAAATATTTATAGTATTTAAAATATTATTAAATTATGGTGTAATGGAGAAACCAAGAATAAGACAACTCATTTTATTATAAATATATTATCCACTCCAAGTTTTTTCATTAAAATTATTTTATATTATATATTTTTTATTTTATAAGAAATGCTCGTCACTTGGGGCCAGTGCATTACCATCATTAGCTAAGTAATTGTAATCCAGGGGCATCTAAGGCATCAAAATCACTCGGGTATTGCACCTGGCATGGACCACACCAAACTTAAATTGTGTTAGATTTTTAGATGTCGCCTACCAACTAACTTACCGGAAGAGAATTTGAACCTAGGTTGCCCATGACAAATGCCCATCCCTTAACCAAATAAACTAACAAAAATTAACAATTATTTTTCATTATACTTAATTTAAAAAAAAAATTAAACTTATTAAAATAAAAACAAACTCTAACCAAATTAAAATTAAAATTAGAAATGGGCTAAATCTAAACTATATATAGATATATATTCCTTAATATTCTTATAATACTAAGTGCTACCCTTAATAATAATTCTAATTAAGTATAATTTCTTATTTAGAATTATCTTATTTTGCTTTTATTTGTATTATAATATTATTAAAAAAAAAAGTAACGATTACATTTTTTTTCCTTCCAAAGAATTAATGGAATAAATATTATTATTATTAAATATGTAAATCGTTGATATTGATTATCAAGCTTGAATTCATGACGTTTTACCTTTGTAAAATAAAAATCTTATATGTAACTCATAACCACTTTATTTATATATATTACATTTGAAATTAAATGACATAATTTTGATTAAATACAAAATTTAAATATATTTTAAATAAAAATATAAAATTTAAATATATTTTAAATAAATTGAAGTTTATATTTATATTCTCTTGATAATTACATTTCTTAATCATTATGGATAACAAAAGTATTATTCTTTTTTCACTTATATATAAAAAAAGAATTATTGTTATTCATAATTGAATTAGGAAGAAGAAAAATATTGCATAAGTAGTTGTTGAATAATCTCCAAAGTAAAAATGGATACAATACGCCGGGCACATAGACCACAACTACAAATACAGTAAAAAAACCTTTCCAGAAGAAGTGACTATCAAGTCTAGTAAAAAACGAAAGTCTATACATACACAATAAGAAGAGTCCATAGTAAATAACAAAAAAGATAGTGGCTTCTGGAAGTAGGTGAACCAATCCAACATAATCAAAGGCTAATAGATTGAAACTTTCCCTTCATAGGCAAGTTCATCCTCAATGAATTCCTAACAATGAAGGTAGCATTCATTACAAAGTAAACTTTTTTTTGAAAGAGAGTATTCTACCTCATTAAACTCCCTATGAATATGGTTAACCTAAAGCTTCCAAAAGTGTGAGCAAAGATCAGTTGTACTAGTTGACCAATGTGACAAAGAAAGAGTACCAAGTTTTTATAATTCCTTATGCTTATTAATAATCGTCGATGAATCCCCAAAGATTTGCAAGAACATAATTCCATTTGTCCAAGCAAAGAGGATCAAACACTAGAATACAAGCAACTCTGCTTTTGTATTAATCGCTTGTCCACAACCCAACAATAGATGAAAGCAAAAGTAGTGATCTTCATTTACTTTAAGTAGGGCCCCCAAACCCCCAACACCCCTTTGTGCCACACCATCAAAGAAGCCAATGACACACCCCTCTGAAAAATGAGGGCCCACTAGGATTATATCTTTACTTGAGGTTTTTTCAACTAAGTACTCCTTGTACATCCCTACTATCTTCAAAGCACAATAATGAGAACTGGGATTTCTCTTGAAAAATAAGCATATTTCTATAAGCCAGATATGCCAACAAATGAAGATAAGAAGAAACTTATAATCAATAGCATTTCTTTGCCAATTGAGAAGAATTTAATCCAAAGATACAAGGCCCCAGGCATCCTTGATCTACATTATAGAAGATGTTTCCAACTAGACTTGCTTACTAATAGAGTAGTAAATAAACATGTGCTCAACTGAATCACAATCCTGACCACATAAGCAACAACGACCAGGTCCAATGCACCCCCTCTTTTGTAAAATTTCCCAAGTGTGGATCTTATTCTCTAAGCAAAGCGTTGAGAAACATTTAAGTTTCGTAGGGATCTACCACTTCCAAATCAGACCAGCCCACCAGGGCGAGCATGGATTGAACATGCAATATAATGATAAGCCAATTTTGCAGTCAATTCTCCTTTCAATTTTTTCTAACACCAAACCAAGAAATCAACCTCCATATTGAGTCTCATGCCTCCACTATTATGCTTGAAAATATTAGCATCCCACTCCATCTCTAGTGTTCCATGAAGTCCCATATCGACAACTTGCAACCAATATGAACCAAGGTGTGAGGAACCTCAAGGACAAATGATCTGATTAAATAAACTTATACCTAAGCAACGTAAAGTGTCTACAAACACCCCCACAATATGATCAATTCCCACTTTTATAAGGAACCACTTCCAAGCAAGGTCTTGTTTGATCCTAGGAAATACCTTCATAAAAGAGAATCCCCCGCCATGATCGAGGAGCTTCACTAAACAACTTGGGGAAGGGTCTCCCTTTATTCCCCTTAAATGGTTTTGTTTGCTTTTGGAGAGCATTAGTGTCTATAGTATATTTAATTTAAATGTTTTTTAAATATTTTGTAGAACATGGGTAAACGAATGATCCATTTCCTTCTCTATTATATACTTTAATACAACGGTCAAAACATATTACTTTTAGCCCCGGATGCGGGTGTGAATCATGCCGACGTGGACTTGGGGGAAGCTCACGCGGCCTTCCCCGCCCAAGCTTAACCTCGTTGACTATGCTGTCACTGAGGGCCTTTAATGCCACGGGATATGTGGCTGTACCTTGTTACGTCGATGGGACTAAGTCGTCTTATCACAGACCGATCACCATTAATCATCCTCATGGCAGTCTTAATTCACATTAGCGCCCTTCAATTTGGGAGATGTCGGCTGTTGGGATTCACCTGCTCTTCATTGTTGCTCTGCTCTCCATAGTGGCTCTCCATTTCCCTGCGTGCCATTGTTGCTCCATGCACCAGTGTCGCTCTCCTTTGCTCTGTGCTCCATTGTTATACTCCATTGCTACTCTGCGCTCCAGTGTTGTTAGCCATTACCCGAGTCCGTCTTCCCAACACCCAGCTCTGGTTCGCTATCACCCAGTTCCACTCTTTGCCACCCTCCAGCCATGCCTAGAAGACAAGAGGCACCCCCCGTAGGGGGCGTGACCGTAATGCATGGGCGAAAGGACAAATACCTCTCTCGGCTCAAGCCTGTAACAATGACTTTGATTTGGAAATTTTGGAGGAAGTGCAATGAATTGTGTCTGATTGGGAGGATGAACTATCGGGGGAACTCGGTACAGCTAGATGAAAGGTGGAACGCAGAAAGAACTACTGGGTCTTCAAAAATTTACTCACACACCTGGTCCTCAGATTCAACCCTCTGGTTCCTCCTCCCCCAGTGCCTCTTGTTCAACCCCTGCCGCCTCCTCAAGCTGTTGCACCACCAGCTCCTCCTAGTTCTTCTGTCGCCCTAACCACCACTACTGCTTCTCCACCCTGCTCCATCCCCACTCCACATTGCTGACCTTCCACTAGCTCTGCTTGCAAGCTTACGTCCAATCCGGTTGTCAATAAAAAGACCACGCCGTTGCCCACCAAAAACCCACCTGCATGAACCATGGAGGAAGAGAACAACTCTAGTGATGAAGATATGGCGACATCCAGTGGAAGTTCTGTTGAAATATTGTAACTTCGAAGAATATTATATATGTATCTTTTTGTGGTCCCCAATGGTCCTACCGGGAGAACCACTTGTATTACATTGTACCCCGATGCTCCTAATCGGAAGAACTAATAAGAGTCATGAGGTAGTCCCCTCTAATTGTAAAGGTGGGTCATCAACACCCCAGTGTGGTTACTTGAGCCTACATGTGTAACTCGAGCCTACATGTCAAATGAGTTAACTTAAGTGAACGGATGAATATAAATAGAGGTGTAGTGCTCCTCATTTGAGATACACACTCTCTCACTTGTGTAGCGCATTAGTGGAGAAGAGAAGTAGTTGGAGAAGGAGGAGGATTATGATTTGATCTCCTTGCTGGTTTTATCTTTTATCTTTTTGGGGCATCTATATTGAGGAAGCTTTTGCTGGGTTTTTCCCTTTAGGGTTTTCCTAGGATAAATATTTGTGTTCCTTTTTTATGGTTGTGCTTGTCTATCTTTCAGTGATCCTGTTTATATGCTTTTGTCATGAAAATGAAATGAAATACTGATGTCTTAGCTAAGCATATGAAAATTTAACATGGTATCAAAGCCACCCTGAAAAGAAGACATTGTGCAGCTACAGAATCTAGGGCTTCTTACTTTTTGGTTCTCTCTCCACAATTGATCAACAAAAGAAGGCTAGGCTGATTCTCCATTGAAGGGCGCATCTTTTTGTCGAAGCGGAATTCGATTCCAAGCATTTTCAGTTTTCGGTGCGGGAAATCAAGGATTCTTGCATAAGAAGAATTTTTGAGTGATCCTAGCATAGGATTGCTCTCCTCATCAAAATCGAAGTCTAGAGACCTGGATCAAGTTTTTTGGTAGGGTGAAACCCCGGGAAAGTCAAACCCTAGTTTGACCCCGAGCTAGAAAAACCCTAAATACTAAAACTGCTAAGTTTTGGTACATTCGCTATATCTCGATATTGGAAAATTTTCAGGAGCTAAAAATAGTAGAGGCCAAAGATAAAATCCTAATGTACATTGTGTCCAAAAGTCAGCCTCAGATGTGCTATATTTTGGGAGATATGATCCCTCCAAGTTAGGGTTCTAGCCTCTTCCAGAATTCATCCCTAAATAGGACACCTGGGGAACATTGCTATAGCTTGGGATACAGAGGTCCAAATTGAATTCCTGAAGATGTTCCAGAAATATCATGGATTGTACTTTCTGTGGTCCAAATTTCAGAACCAGAAGATGAAACAATGACACGTGGAAGTCCGTACAACTTCGCTGTTCTGAATAGTCTTGTAACAGGTCACCGTGGGAAAAGGATCATAAATCCAAATTGGTGAAACCAATTCTGATGAAACCTATGGTGTTGGATCAGGAACATGCGAGGCTACCTCAGTACAAAATTGCAGACACATAGGAGCAGTAATTTTGGATATATCATAGAAACAGTGACAATAATTTATGCAGAAGAAATTGGAAAACTAGGGCTTCCTGTTTCGGGAGCTTCCCTCCACTGTTTTCAGAAAAGGAGTACATTAGACAGCTCCATTTGAAGAGATATATATTTCTATCCAATCAGATCTTAAATATTCCAAGTTTTGAAAATTAGGGTTTCTCTGACAAACCCTAAATCAGCTAGCTCTGGAAGCAGGACGGACACCTCAAATCGGTAAGATCTAATCTTTTGCTATTTGCATTTGAGGTTCTCATTTCAAAGTGATCTATCACATCAGATTGATGATAAGCTTGGTAAAGTTGACAACTTCCAAGCATGGAAGTATATGATCTCTCTAAAGAAAATGAATTGGACACCTACATAAGTAGAGAGGTTCCAGTTCCATATGGAGATGAAGCTCAAAGCCTTACACAAGAAGAACTTGATCAAGGCCAAGAAGATCATTGTTGATTCAATCACGGATCAACTTGTACCACAAGTGTCTTCCCTAAAGACACCGAAGATGTTTGATTCCTTGATCAAGCTATTGGAAGATAAGAACTTAAATCAGAAGATGGCTTTGAGAAAACAGTTGAAGAATGTGAAGATCTAGAATGCAGAACAACTTGAAGCAGTAGAAGAAGAAGTGGAGATTGCAGAAGTGGTGTTAGCCACCTTGAATGGCCTCCTAGGATCATGGAATTCATGCAAAGAATGTATGCCAGAAGGAAGTAATTGCTTTCAGCTCGACTCATAAGAAGAGAAGAAGAAGATGGGAGCAATTGAAGATCAAGCTCTCACCATTCAAAGAAGATCCCTCAAGCGATGAGGAATATGAAGAACTCAATTCTTGTCATTTGGATAAGAAATGATGATTTCATGAATGAAGAAGATGATAAAGCAGAATGATCAAGATGGAGTCTACCCACAAAACAAATAAAAGATAAGTATTCAATTGTCATTTCATGAGATTGTTTTGTTATACATTTGATTATATTCAGTTGATGTGTTATGCATGATAGATTGTTTGCATTAATGACTGTATTCTACTAATATGCATGTGATGGGTAAGTAGCTCATGGTGCTATACAACTCTCCATTGCTACTTATCAAACCTCTTTGCTGACATATTGGATTAGTGCACAATCTCAATAATGTCATGGTGGAGATGGAAGGCATCTAGAAAGTTTATGTGAGATATGGATGAATGTTGTATTGACTAAACAGTTGCATGATACATAAGAATTTTTCGTTATGTATATGTTTTATGAAATAGTTCTAACCTTGCAACTGGTGCATTTGAATTGTAGGAAAGGTCATGTACAACCTCCTACAAGAAAACAAGGATGAGACTTGTTCTGAAGAACAAGTGATGACAATTCAAGATTCACTCCAATAAACATGAATCTGAAGCTCCCAGGGTTAGAGACACCATGACGGAAGAAAGAGCTTCAGAGAGTGGTAGATCCACCTTGAAGGATGAAGACCACCATGGGTACAAGAGATAACTCAAGATGAAGAAAAGAATGCTATGAAAGAAGCTATGATTAAAGAATAATAGTTGATCATGGGGAATGATGTATACGATATGATGGAACAAGTGTACAAAGCAAGGTTCGTGATTCTCCCCAGAAAGAATAGACTATGACGTGACATACTCTATTGACCAGTATATATCAAGCATAGAACCACCTGTACAGAATGAAGAGGTAAGATTATACTCCACTTCAGGGGGAGTGACTACAGAAAATTATATCTGAGTTCGACATGGTACGACATGATGGATAACTTTGTGATGGATCGAGGCTTTACCAAGAGTAAAGTGGGTTCCAACCTTCAAGGTTGAATGCAGAAGACTAGGATATGCTGATGACCTGAGAAGACAAACTCATAGAAGATGTTATGATACTAGAATGATGTTTGGGATATAGTACTCAAACCAGAAAGCAAGAATGTGGTATCTTCCAAATGGATTTGCAAGATAAGATATGTTGCTGATAGAAGTAAGGTAAGACTTATGGCTAGAGGTTTCTATCAGAAAGAGGGAATTAATTCTGAATAGACACTTACTCCAGGAAGCAAGGTACACTTCCTTCAAAACTATCATGGTAGTTTCTTCCATGATGAAGTAAAGACAAGCCTTCCTTAATGGTATGATTGAGGAAGAGTTTTACATCGAATAGTCATGAGGATTTGAAGTTGAAGACAGATGGAATCAAGTATGCAAGTTGAAGAAGGCCCACTATGGCCTGAAGCAAGCTCCCAGAGCTTGGTATGGAAGAATAGATAGTTTCCTGATGAGCATGGGATTTGCCAAGAGTAAAGTCGATCCTAACCTTTCCTACAAGGTTGTAGAAGATGAACCTGTCATTCTATTACTATATGTGGATGACTTATTCTTGACAGGGAATGAGAAACAGATCATGGAAAGTAAGAAGAAACTAGCAGAAGAATTTGAGATGAAAGACCTTGGGTTAATGCATTATTTCCTAGGTCTGGGAGTATGGCAAAGTTCAAAAGGAATATTTCTCAACCAGAGAAAGTATAGAGATATTGAAGAGATTCAATATGTTGGAATGCAAAGTCATGGCCACACCCATGGACTCCATCCTGAAGCTGTTAGCTGATGACTCATTAGAGTTAGTGGATGTGACTCACTACAGACAGATCATTGGGTCATTGATGTACTTAACAAATACCAGACCAGACATTTGTTTTGCTGTGAACACCTTAAGTCAATATCTTTTTCAACCAAGACGGGTTCACCTAGTAGCTGCAAAACATGTGATGAGATATCTAAAAGGGACTATAGACTTTGGTCTATACTATGGTGGTAGCCATGAGTATAGATTGTATGGCTACATAGATGCAGATTGGGCTGGAAGTATCTTAGACAGGAAAATCACATCAGGTAGATGCTTTTGTTTGAGGTCTACTATGAGTTCATGGTTTAGCAGGAAAGAGTCCAGTGTTTCTCTTAGCACGGTTGAAGTAGAATACATAGCAGATTGCTCTACTAAGTTGTGAAGCCATATGGCTTTAGAAGCTGATATCAGGTCTCTTTGACCTGAAGATGGATACTACAATGATTCTATGTGATAACCATAGTTGTGTTGACAAAGAACCCTGTGTTCCGACGTAACACATAGAAATCCGGTATTTCTACATACAAGATAAGATGCCGATGATGATACTGTAGATGCAGATGATGGTGATTCAGTATTTCTATACTGAATATAGAGATGATGATGTTTTAGTATTCCCATACTGAAGATATAGATGATGATGATTTCAGTATTCCCATATTGAAGATATAGATGATATTTCAGTATTTACATACTATAGATATAGATGATGGTGATTTTGTATTTCTATACTAAATATAGAGATGATGATGCTTTCAGTATTTCTATACTGAAGATATAGATGATGATGCTTTTAGTATTCACACACTGGAGATACAGATGGTGATAGATCAGTATTCAGATACTGAAGATGTGGATGATGATGGTTTGGATGATGATGTACTGACGAAGCCTCTGCCTCGAGTAGAGTTCGAACACTTTTGAGACAAGCTTGGTGTTGTTCAGAAAGACCTCCCTCAAAAGGGGGAGTAGTGATGTTGCAGTGGGATTGTATCATCCTTGGGCACTTGCCCTAAAGTGATCCGGAGACCTCGGTCTTCGAGAATGAAGAGGGATTGTATCATCCTGGGACATCTGTCCATAATAGATCCGGTGACCTTGGTCCTCGAGAATGTGGTAGGATTGCATCATCCTTGGACATCATCCTAAAGTGATAGGGATTGATTCTCTCATAATCAATCCGGTGGCTTCGGTTGTCGAGAATGTGGTAGGATTGCATCATCCTTGGACATAGTCCTAAAGTGATAGGGACTGATTCTCCCGTAATCAATCCGGTGGCTTCGGTCCTCGAGAATGTGGTAGGATTGCATCGTCCTTGGACTTAGTCCTAAAGTGATAGGGACTGATTCTCTCGTAATCAATTCGGTAACTTCGGTTGTCGAGAATGTGGTGGGATTGTATCATCCTTGGACTTTAAGTCCAAAAATGATCCAAATACTTTCTATCTTTGAGTTGTGGATTGCAGGTTGTTGCTGATGATGATGATGCCGTACTGATCGAAAGATCAGAGTATGATGATGATGACGTACTGATCGAAAGATCAGAGTATGATGACGTACTGATCGAAAGATCAGAGTATGATGATGACGTACTGATCGAAAGATCAGAGTATGATGATGATGACGTACTGATCTAAAGATCAGAGTATGATGATGACACACTATTGTTGGGGCTCCGACCCTAAGGGTCCTTAGTTTTGGTAACTCCACGGTTTTCATGGAAGTGTAAGTGGAGTTACGACCCAAAATAGTCTTAGGGGTGTCGTGGGTGGGTCGAAACCCCTTTTTGTAATTAACCCTTGGTATAAATCCAGGGTTAGGGTTTTGGGCGCCCATGGTTTAAGTCCATGGTTTTGTAACAGTGCGCTATATAAATAGGCACTTATGTAAAGAAGTAGGGTTAGGTCTTTAATTATTATCTTACGAAGCTATTGTAATGCGAAGATAAGAGATTGTATAAGGGTTTTGTAAGAAGGTTAATTCTCAGCTGTGTGCGTGGACGACCTCTGCAGCTGTGTGCGCAGAGGGGTTTTTGGTGAAAAGAAAGATCTGCAGCTGTGTGCACAGAGGCCTGCTACTGTGTGCGCGGCTTTGAGGACTGAAAGGATCTGCAGCTGAGTGCGTAGATCAGAACTGTCATTTTAGTTGTAAAGAGTTGAATAAAACGCAGTTCTGTGGACGTAACCCCTACACTGGGGGTGAACCATGTTACATCTGGTGTTGTGGTTCATTTGTGTTGATTTATTATTATATTTTATGCACTGCTAAGTAAATAATTGATAAAGTAAGATTGCTGTTAATAACTAGCTTCGTTGTGAATTCCCAAATAAGGGCTGTGCAAGTAACTGTTTGTTTATCTAACCACGAAGCTACATATTTGATAATAGAAGCATTGTGTTAAGTGATTATTAATAGTAAAGACTAAAGGTACAGTAAGATTCTCTCTTCTACTTGCAGAAACCTGATTCTGCGGCACCCCATAGCTGTTTCGGGTGAGACTGTAGCCTGTTCGCAGGCTGCTGCCGAAAGAGCCAACACCGTGGGTCTTTTGTTGGTGCGAAGTTAAAGGTAAAACCCGGGTTTGCCCAGTTAGCCCAACAAATTGGTTCCGTTGCCGGTTGAACTCAGTATCTGTTGAAGAGGGATCTACGTCGTACCTCGAGGGCTATGTTTTGGCGACCCTTTGTAAAAGAAATTGGTGATTGGATCGAAGCGACCTATTTGAAGTTTGCAGAACATGAAAATAAAGATCCCTGTCGTAGTGCGGATTTTTTTTTGCAAAGGTACGTCTTTTCTGATGTTCATGAAATTTTCTTTGGTACTATACACATAGAGTTGCACCAGTGGTTATCCAGGTTAACAGAAAGGAGGACGAACTTCCAAGAAAACCAGTTTCCTCCCTGGACCCCCGCAAGAATTGCTATCTTGAAAAGAGTGAACAACGCGATCTCGCGAGCCGTCGATTTCTGGACTGTGCAAACTCTTGAAGAATTTGTGACAGAGTTCGCCATCGACACAAGTACCTCCTTTAGCAAAGCTGAACGACAATTTTTCAAAGGACTAAGGGGTAAGTACTTGAACCTATTTAGTTTGAATATTAAAATACTATTGGCTGAAAAAGGAATCTTGCTTATAGAATCAGATTGTTAGATCTAGTATTGCTAACCTATGATTGGAAGTGACTGGGACTTCGATGAGCAAAGTGGTTTGCTGCGAAGCGACAAAATATATAAGAGAGATCTCGGCCCCTCTACTGAGTATACCCCTTTAAGCTCTGAAGCCTCTGAGTCCGCCAAAGCCCCCTCTGTTAGAAACCCTCCGATAACCCCGCAGCAGAGACCTATTATCCCCGAGAACCTGTCACAATCTAAAAGTAACCCTAGCCCGAGTATCCCTGTCGCAGGTCAGTCTTCCCCAGCTAGTTCAAACCCTTCCTCCCCCCTAGATCCCAGATGGCCCATGTTCATGATGACATCGAACTACCAGTTTTTAAAGGAACTGGGTCAGAAGATCCAGAATAGTTCTGGTTTCTATGCGAAGCTGTGTGGACCGCGAAGAACATTACGGACATAGATGTTCGACGAGCGCAACTGGTCACTTCTTTCAGAGACTGAGCCCTAACTTGGTTTATGAAGTTTGTTAGCACGCAGAATCCTGTCTTGGCTGACATCAAAGCAGCACTGATCCGAGAATTTAAGAAACCTAAATCAGAGTCGCAGTGCATCACTGAGTTAAGAGAGATTCAGCAGTGGCGAGATGAATCTGTGTGGGACTTTGATCAGAGATTCAAAGTTCTACTTGACCAAGTTAGCTTCACGATTGGACCAGCACAACATAAGGAGTGGTTTATTGCAGCATTATTACCTCACATCAGAGCTCCACTCATGCAACAGAAGGTTGTTGATCAGCAAGAGGCCTTAGAGATTGCCATAAAGCTTGAAACTGCACCTGTCAAAGATAATTCTGGCATAGATCAAATTCAAGAACAGCTCGTGGAGATGGCTTTAGAGCTTCGCGACATGAAAAAAGGGAAATCTACCCGCGAAGAGGTATGGTGTATACGTTGTCGAACAGAAGGCCATGACAAGGACCAGTGTCCGGCGTTGAGAAACTATCTAAATACTGGCGCACCAAACTCGCTGAATCCTAGTGTTCTGTACTGTGAGATCTGTCGAACTACTGTCCAGCATTGACCGGAAGACTGCTATCTATTATAGAGGTATGTTCAAGTCCCGAAGAACCCTTACTGTAAATTTTGTAAGTCAGTAGGCCACAATGAAGATGAATGTCGCAGCTTCGACATTATAAGGGAGTGGACCTACGACACTTATAGGATCTACCCGGATGCACAAGGAAATGATGGATATGGTTACCGAGGTGGTCAAGGTAGTTTTAGAGGCCGTGGTCATGGTATGCCTGGAGGAGGTCGAGGTCAAGTTATTTGCTATAACTGCAATCAGGAAGGACAACTAGCTCGAGACTGTCAAAACCCAACCATGACATGCCGATACTGCAGAGCAGTCGATCATGTCATCGAGCAGTGCCCACAGTTGCTATCTAAAATCCAAGAAAGGAACAACAAACCTAGTCCGAGTGTCCAGTTGATTACTGTTGAGCCATGACCAATCCCAACTGTTAATGTTGTTACAAGAAGTGGGGCTATGACAGATGCATAGTGTCAGGTGAAGCAGCCTGATGAAGCTTGGGTTCGCAAGGCTGTAGAGAATACTCTAGCATTTGATGTTCGACGAGAAAAAGAAACTTTTTTGGAAGCCAGACAAGACTTTGCTGATCCAGATTTGCCAGTAGCAAACAAGTAGCATCAGCAGCTGCAATCCCAGGAAGACTCACAAGGCCAAGTAAGTACTCTGTCATCGTTTTTACAGAGTTGCATCAAATTGTTAAGAAATCAGAATGCCTTAAATGAATTACAAAAAGTTATTCAGTCTTGCGAACCTCAGCAAAGCCCTGGTAAGGAAAAAGCTGTCAGTAGAATTAGAAGGACTGGAAGAGAGATGAGACTACATGCGCAGATAGGAGAATATGACATGAAGGATATTATTTTAGATCTAGGTTCAGAAGTCAATATCTTAACTAAACAGACATGGGAACAAATGGGAAAGCCCACCCTTGACTAGCCCCCTATCCAATTGAGATTAGCCAATCAGCAGAGGATTATGCCTTTAGGAAGATTCCCTAGAGTACTAGTGGATATAGATGGAGTCAGTACTGTAGCAGATTTTGAAGTTATTGAGATCATTGATGACAGTAACCCCTATCCAGCTTTGCTAGGAATTGAGTGGGTAATAGATAGTGATGCGGTTATCAATCTTAAAAAGAGACAAATGACTTTTGAAGGGAAGGGATTGAGAGCTATACTACCATTGGATCCTTCTCAAGGAGAAAGATATATGGAGCCAGTCAGAGAGGAAGATCAGGATATTCTAGACCACATCTATAATTTCACAGCTAAAGAAGAAGATTATGTCAAGCTTAATGCCAAAGGTGTAATGGATTGGCAATGTGATAGCTCCTGCATGTCTGATTGAGATGATGGTCTAGAGAATTGGCAGAATCGACTATACGAGCTACATGGCCATCTGTGTGAACGAATTACCAAATCTCTTAGATGCCTTAGTGCACAGGCCAGAGATTTGCCTACATATGATGGGTTGACAGACCCAGGAAAATTTATTGCGCAGTTCTTAGAACAAGCGCCAGAATCACAGAGAATGCAGACTCTGGAAGTAGCATTAAGAGCTACATCAGTGAGATGGTGGAATGGCCACAGGAAGTATATTCACAGTTGGGAAGCTTGCCAGAAATTTCTACGCCTCAGATTCATAGACCAATCTCAAGAGGTGAAAAAGCAAGTTCAATGGGCAGAATAGTCCTTAGGAACATTTGAAGCAATGTTATGCAGCATGGGAACATGTACCTCGCGAGGAATGGGTGCATAAGTTTGTGCACACTTTGGAACCTATAGCAAAAAACTGGTATATGGAGGTTGAACTCCGACACGGTACTGTAAGTTGGGATGATCTTGTTGATAGTTTTATGCTTACATTTTCTATTAACGAAGTTTTCCCTACTTTAGATGCAGATGTCAGATTGATCCATGACAAGGCAGTTGATGATCAAGAAAGAACTGAGTACCAAAATAAGGAGCAGAACCAAGAAGTTAGTGCACCAAACCTAACAGCCCCATCGCAAATCTTACCAGGGCAGGCCGAGGTAAATATTGTGCCGAGACTGCCCGTTGTGATGAAGTTAAGACAGTGATTTTGCCAGAGCACAAAAACACGACGAAGCTTAAAATCCGACCGTTGGAAAACAACCGAATTGGCGACGTTGGCACTTTAATTACCTTAATTGTCTGTACTACTGAGATCATGGAAAATCCAGTACCGGTCGGACAAGATTTTTATCAGATTTGGTGCCTTAAATGCATCATCCTAACAGATTTGATTGATAAAGTATATAAGAAGATCCCTAAGTTGGCAAAAATCGCATTCTGCATTTCCTTGACATTTACAAGTGAACCCATGACAGATGAGCAAGAGCTTCAGGATCTAGTAAGAGAGTTCAAACAGAGGGGTCTGTAGAGTCGTTCTGATATCCCACATACCTCTGCACCCCGTGAGGAAGCTCACCCAGCACTGCCGCGGCCGATGCAGACACGGTCCGCCAGGAAAAAGTTTAAACCTGAAGTTCGTTCTAAGCGGAACGAAGACCGACACAAGCAATCAGGGAAAACATCAGGGAATCACCAGATGGACTCGCCCAGTTCAGCACAGGTCCCGACTAGAGGAGATGAGCATATTGCACCACCTCGGCCACCGTATCTCCAGTCCGTTCGGCTAGGCGTCCAGCCACCCTGGCGGACAAAGCAGTTTACATTAAGCACGCCCTCACTGCCACCGGGTGTATAGCTGGTCGGAACCATGACAGAAAAAATAGACCGGCTTAAGTATGCCGACCATGACACAAATGATCATAGCAAGTTTTCACAGTTCACACCTGCTCAATACTTGCATCACGTCAAATACCCAGACAATGGCGCGACACTATTGGAAGTGAAACAGTGGGCTGCCGGCTTGGACACAGCTGGCCTGCTAAAAATGCTTGATGTTCCTCATTTTGGGCGCAGCACACAGGTGACCGTAGTGGTTAAGCAGCTGCTAGCATTAGTACATGACGACCACTTATGGATAGGAGACAAGCAAATTCCTATCAATGGCAAGCTCATTCATAAGATCACAGGCTTACCGATAGCAGGGCCTGATCCGGGAATTGAATTTTCGTCAAAACACGAGGATACAAAGCTTGCGTAGAGCATGAAGGACCGTTTTGGCCTGACCAAGGGGAAACGAGGGTATCACACTTCCACGATTGAGGACCAGAACATACGCTTCGCAGCCGAGCTCTTAGCGTGCAAACTCTTGCGAAAGTGCAGGCCCAATGAAGTACCTGCCTTGGTTATCAGAATCGCTATAAACTGCGCTGAAGGTTACACTTACAACTGGGCCGCATACCTCGTGAGGGAATTCCTGGAAGATGCCCGTGATGCACAGGAAAAAGGTAGACCCTTTCATTATTCCTGGCTATTAATACTTATTGCACTAGTTGGGTGGAAAGAATCCACTGAGGCTCAGTTCGTGGAGGCACCCCCAGGCATGCCGGGTGCAGTAAGGTATGCATCCCTCTAGATGTCGCCGGACAAAGCATCTCAGCAGATGACGAACACTGTGTTCACCTTTTATGGCATGAGTATACACTACGAGATCTTGCGAACACCATGGCTTACCAATGAGTTGTTCTCTCAATATGAAGGTGCCGCGAACTTCAGTGCCGACATGCATCATGTTTTCATTCAAGCCCGTGCAGATCCAACACATCAATGGTTTAAGTTACCATATGTAGTAACCAAAGCAGACATCTTGGGCATAGTTCAACAGTGGTCGGCTGACTGGTTGAAAGATGCAGGAAAAAAAACCCACCATTCCAGTTCCCCCAGTTACCAATATGGGCGCAGGTACCAGTCAGACACAGCAGCAAAACCCACCAGAAGACAACGAAGACCCAAGTGACTCGCAACAAGATGGAGACGACCAGGGTGGAGATGGCGAACATGAAGAAGAGGATGCGGAGTCAGTCAAAACTCTATCAGAACTTAATCGATCAGTTAAGTGCAAATCGCCAGAGGTAGAGGAGGTAACCAAGCCTCAGTCCCGCAAGAAGACAAAGGCGTCGAAGGACAAAAATCTAGATGAAGGAGTCACTGTGACGCTGGAAGAGTTTGAGCAAGCCCTCGAAAAATCTACTGAAACACTAACTCAAAAGTGGTCACAGCTCGCGGATGTGCATCTTGCTGCGCTCACGGGCGTAGCAAACAGGGTGTCAGAGCTGAAAAAGTTAGCAACAAAATCAGCAACCAATACCACGACAAGTAGTACTCCAGCGTCCGCGCAGCAGGATAGGAGGCAATGGCCAACCAGAGATAACAAGGGCCAAGTGTCAAGCGCAGCTCTAATACTGCTTGATGCAGATTCCAGGTCACAGATGAGTATGACAGTTGGGGTCGATTACACCAAGCTGTCTATGACAGAATTGCACCTTTGCCAGTTAGCCATCATGAAGGAGATCCGTGCACGAGATCGCTATTCTCAAAGCCAGTTGGAGGACACCATGAAGCAAAGCCAGAATCTCGCAGCAAGGCTGGAAGAAGTTGCGCAAAGAAAGAAAGAGGCTGAACATAAAAGAGCTACACTGGTGCGAGCGCTGGATGAGGCATGTCGGAGTCTTCCTGACTTCGACATCCAGGACGAAGAGGAACCAAAGAAAAGAATTGCCAAGCTGAGAGACTACGCCCAACATTCTTGCAGCGAAATTGAAAAGTTAAAAATAGAACACCAGAGTCAGATCGCGGAGCTTCAACTTCGCATCCCTCCAGAGACTCCACCTGAGGTCCAAGAATAGCGCCATAGGGACATCTAGGCCTCAGCAGCAAAAATATCAGATATTGTTGGCAGCGCAGCAAAGCTGCTGGAAGACAGTATCGAAGCCTGGGCGAACCTACAGGACCACCCAGATATAGGTAAGGTACAAGAAACCATCACTCTGCGACAGGCAGAACTGGATATAGTTAGAGCAGAAATTAAGACGCTGCCTCCTATGCAGAAAATGGCTAAGGTGAAGCGAAGCAAGGAACTCTAGCAGGAAATTGAGTCCTGCAGGATGAAGGTAACACTACTGGAAAATTCGCTGCAGCCACTTGTTGATGAAGCATTGGAATTGAGCAATGCTGCGGAGAGTCAGCTCCAAGTTTTGAAGACCTATGATACTTTTGCGCAGGAAAAGGCTAATGAAGTATCATCCTCAGCGTTACAAGAATTGGTGGAAAAAGAGAAAGCAGCTGATGACATTATACACAACCTCAACAGTCGTTCCCATATCCTTGCAAAGAAGATTCTCCCACCAGGAGAGTCGCAGAGTGCCCCGGGACGGGTCACAAGTGAGTCTTAGGGGCCTGTTGGGGCTTCGACCCTAAGGGTCCTTAGTTTTGGTAACTCCGCGGTATTCGTGGTAGTGTAAGCGGAGTTACGACCCAAAATAGTCTTAGGGGTGTCGTGGGTGGGTCGAAACCCCTTTTTGTAATTAACCCTTGGTATAAATCCAGGGTTAGGGTTTTGGGCGCCCATGGTTTAAGTCCATGGTTTTGTAACAGTGCGCTATATAAATAGGCACTTATGTAAATAAGTAGGGTTAGGTCTTTAATGATTATCTTACGAAGCTATTGTAATGCGAAGATAAGAGATTGTATAAGGGTTTTGTAAGAAGGTTAAGTCCCAGCTGTGTGTGTGGACGACCTCTGCAGCTGTGTGCGCAGAGGGGTTTTTGGTGAAAAGGAAGATCTGCAGCTGTGTGCACAGAGGCCTGCTGCTGTGTGCGTGGCTTTGAGGACTGAAAGGATCTGCAGCTGAGTGCGCAGATCAGAACTGTTGTTTTAGTTGTAAAGAGTTGAATAAAACGCAGTTATGTGGACGTAACCCCTACACTGGGGGTGAACCATGTTACATCTGGTGTTGTGGTTCATTTGTGTTGATTTATTATTATATTTTATGCACTGCTAAGTAAATAACTGATAAAGTAAGATTGCTGTTAATAACTAGCTTCGCTGTGAATTCCCAGATAAGGGCTGTGCAAGTAACTATTTGTTTATCTAACCACGAAGCTACATATTTGATAATAGAAGCATTGTGTTAAGTGATTATTAATAGTAAAGACTAAAGGTACAGTAAGATTCTCTCTTCTGCTTGCAGAAACCTGATTCTGCGGCACCCCATAGCTGTTTCGGGTGAGACTGTAGCCTGTTCGCAGGCTGCTGCCGAAAGGGCCAACACTGTGGGTCTTTTGTTGGTGCGAAGTTAAAGGTAAAACCCGTGTCTACCTAGTTAGCCCAACAACTATGATTATGATGTTTCTGATCGAAATATTAGAGTATGATGATGATGTTTCTGATCAAAAGATCAAAGTATGTTGATGATGTTTCTGATCAAAAGATCAGAGTATGATGATGATGTTTCTATGTTGATGATGTTTCTGATCGAAAGATCAGAGTATGATGATGATGATTATGATCGACAGATTAGAATATGATGATGATGATGTTGTTGCTGATCGAAAAGTCAAAATGCTGAAGATGTTGCTAATCGAAAGGACAAAATGTTGAAGATGTTGTTGCTGATCAAAAATTCAAAGTGCTAAAGATGTTGCTGATTGAAAGGTCAAAATGATGAAGATGTTGTTGCTGATCGAACAGTCAAAGTGCTGAAGATGTTGCTGATTGAAAGGTCCAAGTGCTGAAGATGTCGTTGCTAATTGAAAGATCAAAAAGCTGAAAATGTTGCTGATCAAAGACTGAAGATGTTGCTGATGATGAAGACTGAAGATTGAAGATGAAGACTACATGATGTTGAAAAGCTTCCAATGATTTATAGATGTGTTACCCTGCTGATGTTGATGATGTCCCCTATCTCTACTCTTGTTGTTGTTGATGTTGCTGTAGAATACCCTTCTCGTTAAGGGGGAGTGTTGAAATATTGTAACTTCGAAGAATATTCTATATGTATCTTTTTGTGGTCCCCGATGGTCCTACCGGGAGAACCACTTGTATTACATTGTACCCCGATGCTCCTAATCGGAAGAACTAATAAGAGTCACGAGGCAGTCCCCTCTAATTGTAAAGGTGGGTCATCAGCACCCCAGTGTGGTTACTTGAGCCTACATGTGTAACTCGAGCCTACATGATTTAACTCGAACCTACATGTCAAATGAGTTAACTTAAGTGAACGGATGAATATAAATAGAGGTGTAGTGTTCCTCATTTGAGATACACACACTCTCACTTATGTAGCGCATTAGTGGAGAAGAGAAGTAGCTGGAGAAGGAGGAGGATCAGGCTTTGATCTCCTTGCTGGTTTTATCTTTTATCTTTTTGGGGCATCTATATTGAGGAAGCTTTTGCTGGGTTTTTCCCTGGATAAATCTTTGTGTTCATTTTTTATGGTTGTGCTTGTCTATATTTCAGTGATCTTGTTTATATGCTTTTGTCATGAAAATGAAATGAAATACTGATGTCTTAGCTAAGCATATGAAAATTTAACAAGTTCCGCGACATCATCAGACGAGCCTGCACAACCAACATCTCTGGGATACATTTGTCCTATCGTGGAGGAACCATGGAAGAAACCATGAACCATGGCCGCCATGGCTACGTGTCCATATGTCTGCATGCAGCATGGTTTATGTTCAGGTTTCTTCTTGGCCACGTGTTGTTCAACTTGAGAATATCAGGTTTTTTGTTTACTGCATTGATAATTGGACAACTTTTTGTTTTTTCCTCCATGAACTTGGGAGGCTTATGTTTATGCTTATCTGGATGGCCTATTTTCCCTTTGGGAGGGAGGGTTTTGTGGACCTGTTTTCCCTTCTAGAGGGAGGACCCAGTCTTATTATGAAACTCTATATCTGCTTCACTTGAGTAGGTCGGTTTGTAACCCTGTATGTACCACTATTTCTTTTTTTTAATAGAATAGCTCTCAACTTACAAAAACAAAAGCTTATTACTTTTAGATATTAGTTGTCCTTTAAAACGTAATGTTTTTAGAAGTTAATAAAAAACATAATATTATATTTGTATTTTTTTATTATAATGGGTGTAATGTCTATTTGAAATATTTTGGGAGTTCTAAATTATAATAGAGTGAAATCCATATATATATTACAACGAAAAAAATTCATATTTAATATATAAAAATTTAGGTATATAATAATAGACTTATTAAAAATTTAACGTGTTACTTACCAGAATAAAATTTAGGTTGCGAGGATAACACTATATCCATGATTACTTGGGCTAAGCAAAAATTAAAAATTTAAAAATTAAGATATTCTATTTCACATTAATATTCACTACATAAATTTTAAAAAGAGCGGGGGACAAGGGGAGAGATTGTTTTTGACCTTAAAAGAAAATGTGAACTCAATTTTGCTTGGGGGTCAGGGGATTCCACCAATAATCAAACAAAAGGATTGGCTCTATATCTATGGTTGAATATCATCAAATCAAAGGGAATAAAAATATAACTGTAATTGGAGGTTCATCAGTAATAATTCAACAAATACGAAGTCGACTTATCTTTCATAATACAAGCCTTTCCAAATTGACTTAAACAACTCAAGGGGTGGAATGGAGTTTTAAGACTATACAGTTCTTCAAAGTGTTGAGGGATTTCAACAACCTGATGGATGACACTAAGGAAAATGAGGAGTCTCTTTAAACGTTGGAATGTTGAGCTTTAATGGAGATGACTCCTTTCTCAACATATCTCCCATGAAAGTGAGACAATCAAACCATATAATTTGTTGCGAATGAAACTTAAGGATAAGGGTTGTGCCATCTCTTGGTTGATGAGAAAGGAATTAATCTCAGCCTACCTTGTTGTACCTCTTCCACAATTCAACATGTGAGGTGAAGGATTGACCATTAATCATGGAGGATGGAGCTTTGTAGCAAACCTGGAACTTTATTTCATTTTATTTTTGGTCTTTGTAAATGTGTATGGAGGGTTAACCAAGTTTAAGTTTGGTTCAAAAACAAAATATGGTTTTCCCTACTCCTCATTTTTAAAGGGCATTGTAGTCTAGTCTCAGTTTATTACTTTAGAATATTTAGGGCCCTATTCTTGGCTCTTAGTTATGATATGCGTTATTATTGGACATTTCCATCCTAGATCTCTCTTTTTTTTTGTCTGGTTTCGAAACAAATTCTCTAGGACTTTGAAAAACATGGAGGGTTATGAACAATTTTGTAACACCCCGGTTTTGACCCCGATGCATTAAATATACATGATATATATAAATACATTGTAAATAATCATGGTGTGGAGCTAAAGGCCAAGGCCCCACCATCGGTTTGGTTTTGTTATGTTTCGGATTGGAATTGTCACCAATGGCATATCGGGACATACGACACGTATTAAATTGTGGCATCATGTAAATGTGCATTTTAATTAAATGAACCCAACCAGCTATGTTCACTACAATCATATTGAGAAGGGGCATGATTTCCTAAGGGTAAGGGTGGGGATGTTAAACCTTGAACCCATGGGGGAAAAGCCATTTGTCACCACCCTGTTTGATTTGCTCACCTTCCCTTGCCTCATCCAACCACCACCTTAATTGTTCTGTTGTAGTTGGGGGCATCTATTTGTTGGCAAGAAGATGAGGCAAGGGAAGGTGACGCTCATGCCTGCACTCTCTCCATGACGCGCCTTTTGGGTTGTGGATGGTCTGTCCACTATCCCGAATCGGGAGATGTTCATTTTCCCTCACGGGGGCTGAGATAAAAGGGGTCGCGATTCATTGATTGGAGGTTGGTTCTTCCTTTTCTCACGGAGTTGTTAGTCTACGGATCTGTTCTTTCTCCTGCTCATGCATAGAGTCTACAGTTTTACTCCACCATTCTTTTCCAACATTGCTGCTGTGTCTAGACTGTGCGACGTTCTGTTGTGTCATTGTGAGCCGTTGCTGTGGGTTTCTCTTGTTGTTTTCCCACAATTGTTGGTTGGGTTCCCTTGTGTTTTGGTTGCTGTAGGTTGCTGAGGAATCGTTTTGGCCATGATAGGGTCAAGAACGATTTAGGGGAGTGTTTTTCCCCTGTTAAAGCTTTAATAGCTGGTTTGTTGCATGCACGCAGTGGTTGTCCTCGGAATGCATTGGAGTGGGCATGAGGGCCTGATGTGCTTGATGAACCTGGTGGGTTGAGAACCACACAGACAGAGCTAGATGGCTTTCTTCTCCACAACCCCTGAATAGCACTGGAAGGGAGATTAGGGTCTGAGGGACTGTGTTGCAGAGAAAGGACTGATTTCCTTGTGTTGGGTGTGTGTGGGTGTCCTAGAAGCCAGGCTGGTTCTGGTGTAGGTGTATTTAGCTCTTCAATGAGCTCACTAGCTTAGTATTTAGCCTTTCCCAGCTCCTGGATGGCCCGATAAACCCAACTTGGTTGGCTTGGCTGATCCGTTGTTCCCCCGATAAACCCAACTGTGTTAGCTTGGATGAACTGTGTACCTGGGTGGAACTATTATCCTTGGCTATGTGTAATCCTGCTAGTTCCTTATTCCTTGGGGAATCATGCCTGGATCTGGGGTGGCAGCATTGCTGAGAGATTAAAGAGCACGTGGGCCTATGGTTAGGTGGAACGTTGCAGCGATGTAGCTGGTTGTCAGACAAGTTCTTTATAAGATAAGTATTCTTTCCTAACTTGTGTCTGCAATCATATTTATTATTGATGAATGATGATGTACATGTTGAATGCTAATTGAGATGTTTTGCTTCCGTTGTGTATATGAATGATCATGCTTCGTAGTATGTTTTATGCTTTTAATTATCTTGCTTCAACATTATATGTATGTATGTTCATGTTCATGGGGCTAGATGCCAGGATGATTGATGTATCATAGCGTCCTCTTCGCCAGTCGAAGGGTTGGGGATGTTACAAAATGGTATCAGAGCTCTGGTTGCAGCATGGGCCTAAATGGGCCATGAAGATGCAGTGACAGAACTTATGTTGCAGCAATTCGGCCTCAGAGGGCCATGACAAGATCGGTTAGCAGAGGCAGGTTGCTTACTGCCCAGAAGAAACCAGGAGAAAATGGGTGAATGACAGGAAAATTCATAAAATTTTCTAAGTGCTTGGCCATTGGCACATCGAAAAACTTAGACAGATGGACCTCCGATGCAGACCCCGGCGGCGGCGGCGGCGAAATTAGTTAGACAGCATCAACGACATCTAGCTGATCGACCACCCGACGCCGACCATCGACGATCAACGCCACTAAGTTGAAGGGATCGTCGATGACACGTCGACGGAGGTTAGTAAATTGATCGATGACACTAGCCGTTTGGACCGTTGACAGCGACGAAGAGAAAACTTTTGAAGAAAACTTTTTGAAGTAGTGGAATCATCGGTGATCGACGATGGTTAGTTGATCGCCTCGCCGATGCCTAGATGATCAAGTTGCCAATGCGCTGAAAAGTTTGGCGACTACATCGAAAGAGGTTAGATGATCTTGCGCCATCGTTGTAGATGGCTAGACAACTATGCTTCCGATGGGTAGAGCCTCCGACCATCGATGCCGCAGAAGATAGTTGATTCGACGACCGATGCTGCGGAAGACAGAGGAGGAAAGTTACAAAAATTTTCTAAGGCACGAGATCATCGGCCCTAAAAAATGTTAGTGGTTGGGATCGCCGATGACTAGAGGATGGGATCGCCGACATGGAAGGAAGAATAAAATTTTTGAAATTTTGTTTAAGTGTGGAAAACCATCGGTGATCGGTGAAAGATAGATGATCGGAGTGCTGATCAGCGGAAATTAGTTGTTTGAGTGTCCACCATTGCGGATGGTTAGTGAAATATCCCGCCGATGCATTAGTCTTTCCACTCGTTGATGCCGAGATGTTTAGTGAATAGTGGCTCCGAGTTCTGATAACATAACTACGATGGCGTTTAGTGCTCGGGAGCACCGACATTGTGGAAGTATTGAGGTTTAATTCGCCGATATGGCGGCAACAAACGGTTGATTTGATCGGTGATGTATAGGGGAATATGGAGCCGACGAAGTCAGCGGAAGATAAAGGAAGCTTTCATCGACATATAGTTAAATGGATCGACGAATAATAAGAGATGGTTGAGCAGATGAAGCGGTAGAAGAAAGAGAAAGAGAAATTTTGAAAATTTATCTAAGTATGGGAATCGTCGATGAAATTTAGATGACGGAACCGCCGATGCGGAGACAGACACCAAAAGAAATTAGTTGTTCAGACCGCCGATGTCGTCGACGGAAAATAGTTGTTGGGATCGCCGACACCGTGGAAGAATTTAGCTGTTTGTCAGTCCGTCGTTGCGGCTGCCGTGTGGACTAGCGCGTCGATGATTAGGAGTTCAAACCGCCGATGCTCCGATCGTCGACACGTAGTGATTAGTTTCTCCAATTGCCGACAAGCTGTGATCTACGAAAACCCTAGAAGGTTTGTTGGCCACTGTTACGGAAGCCCTGACGACTAGCCATTCGATGCACATAGCACCCGACCGCCGATGGAGCTGTTGGTCTATTTTACCACCGATGAAGTTTGGAGTGATAGATGATTATGGAGTCGACTTGGTGGAAAGAAATTAGACAAACAACCACTGACACAACAGAGAAAATTAGATGTTCTAGCCATAGAAACGCTGGAAGGTTAGTGAAGAAAGGACTCGATGAACAGTCCTTGACATCGTCGATGCAGATCAGAAGTTTAGATGAATTGTTCGCTGAAACACCGAAAAATCAGCAGGGAAGAGACCCGATGAGGAGAAGAAAATTTTGGGTTTTTTTTAAAATGGAATTTTTCTTAGCAAATTCCAACTGTTTCAATAGATTTCAGTAGACTGTCAGTGGATTACAGAGCTGAACAAGAGAGAGAGAAAACTTTGTGTTTTAGCAAAATTGTTGTTTTATAAATTTCCAGAAGAGGAAGGTAAGTAGTTTTGATTTATATTGATCATATGCATCTAACGGTTTGCTACTAACACATTTGTAGAATTATATACCACTTCCAAGAGCAGTATTCCAAGAAGAACATTGTGGAAAGCAAGAGGTGGTTCAGTCATGAGAACCCATGATGGGTATGATGCTCAGGATTCTTACGAATGTGCAGGATATGCCATGGGAGAAAATGACTGTAATGGAAATGATGACATAGAGTCTAATGGAAGAAGATTCTAGGAGAGACCGTTTGAGGTTACAGCCACTATGAGAATCTTGATTAAATCCCAGGAAGAGCAGCATCAGTTGAATGTTGCCATGTTGCAAAGTTTAACAGACTTGCAGAGAAAGATAGACTCTGGACGAGGTACATTAAGACCCGAAGGCAGTAAGAGTAGCACTAGGAGGAGGAGAAGAACTTCCAGTGGTTCATCTGACTCTGAAGAATCCAGTGGAGATACAAGTTCATCTTCTCATTAAAGGAAAAGAAGAAGGCACCATAGGGATCGCTCTCGAGGTGAATTTAGGAAAGCTAAACCTCCTACATTTGATGGTGAGATAAAGACTGGACAAGAGGCCGAAGCTTGGATTCTTGGGATAAAGAAGTACTTTCAAGTGCAGGATTATTCAGGAAACATGAAGGCAAGAGTTGCCATATTCAATCTGAATGGAAGGGAATCCATTTGGTGGGAACACTTCAAGCAAGTAAAGAGGATCAGTGAGAGGAAATTTAAATGGAAACAGTTCAAGAAGTATTTCAGGCATAAATACCTCTCTGACAGGTATTATGATGACAAGATTAAGGAGCTCGATGAGCTGAGATTGGGATAGCAGACCATGGATTAATATGCCAATAAGTTCTTGGAATTGTTGAGGTATGTCTGGTACATCAGAGATGAAAATGTGAAGGTCCAGTGGTTTCTGAGTGGATTGCCTCAAGCCTACAAAGATAGAATTGAGTTTTATGAACCAAGAAATATTGAAGAAGCGATAAGGAAGGCTAAGTATTGCTATGAGAAAAGCAAAGGTAAACCTGATTACCATAAGGCATGGAAGGGCATGAAGAATGAAAAGTTTGATCAAAGAAAGAAAGGTTTCAAACCTTCTAGATTCAGGAATCATCAGAAATAGCCATCCCAAGTTGCGAGTAATCCACTACGAATGACAGGTGGAAGGCCTAAACAGCCACAACAGAGTAAAGGCCCACTCAAATGTTGGAAATGTGAAGGACCCCACTTGCGCAAATATTGTCCACTCAAGAATGAAAGTGTAAGACCAGCTTCTAACATTCAGGAAGCAGAAACAGTGGGACAAGTAGCAAGGGCAGTCCCGAGATGTTATGCAGCACTGGAGGACCGCCAGGCAGATCACCAGTCAACTATGGTTGAAGTTGCAGGTAAGATTGTTGAACAATCTGTTTCTATTTTGATTGACCCTGGTTCTAGTCATAGTTACATTACTCCTAGAGTAGTGGAGATTTGTGCTTTTAAGAAGGTAAAGCATAGAAAATATTGGTTAGTTCAGCTAGCCACTGGGACTAAGAGAAAGGTCAGTGAAGTGGTAGAGAAATGTCCATTGGTTATGAATGTATTGATCACTTGTGTGGATCTGAATGTTCTACCACTTGGTTCCTATGATGTTCTCATTGGAATGGACTGGTTAGAAGCTCACAGAGTGAAGCTTGACTGTTACAATAAGACTTTTCAATGCATGGATGAAGAAGGAAACCCAGTAGTGGTGAAAGGTATTCTGAAGGTAATTTCAGTAAGGCAGGTTTCAACAATGCAGTTGAAGAAGTTCTATAGGAAAGGTTGCCAATTGTATGCAGCTCATATTCTGGAATCAACAGGAGATGAAACTCCTAGGTTGGAGGACTATCAGGTGCTACAGGAATTCAAGGATGTGTTTCCTGATGAGATTCGAAGGCTTCCTCCAAAAAGGGACATTGATTTCACCATTGAACTTGTGCTAGGAGCGGCACTAGTGTCTAAGACACCCTACAGGATGAGTACACCGGAGATGCTAGAGTTGAAGATGCAACTGCAAGAGTTGTTGGAAAAGAAGTATATCCGACCGAGTGTGTCTCCTTGGGGAGCACCAGTTCTATTTGTGAAGAAGAAAGATGGTACACTCAGGTTATGTATTGATTACAGGCAGTTGAACAAGGTTACTGTGAAGAATAAATATCCTTTGCCTAGAATTGATGACCTCTTTGATCAAATGAGGGGAGTAAAGGTGTTTTCCAAGATTGACTTGAGGTTTGGTTACCATTAGGTGAGAATCAAGGACGAAGACATTCATAAGACAACCTTCAGAACAAGGTATGGGCATTATGAGTTTGTAGTGGTACCATTTGGCCTCATCAATGCACCAACTACCTTTATGTACCTTATGAATAGTGTCTTTAGTAAGTATTTGGACGAGTTTGTTCTTGTATTCCTTGATGACATTCTTGTTTACTCTAAGAATGAGGAAGAACATGAAGAGCATTTGAGGTTGACATTGCAATTGCTCACGGAACATCAGCTGTATGCAAAACTGAGCAAGTGTGACTTCTATAGAGATATAATACAATATTTGGGTGACATTATCTCAAAAGAAGGTATATCTGTGGACCCTGAGAAGATTGAAGCCATTATGAATTGGCCTACTCCAAGAAATGTGATGGATGTAAGATATTTTATGGGACTTGCAGGATACTACAGGAGATTCATTGAGGGATTTTCCAAGGTTGAACATGCCATCACTTCCTTACAAAAGAAGGGGATAAAGTTCGAATGGACTTCGAAGTGTGAAGAAAGCTTCCAGCGGTTGAAGAATCTTCTCACCAGTGCATCAATATTGAAAGTTACAGATCCAGAGAAATATTTTGTGGTATGTACCGATGCATGTGGACAAGGGATGGGAGGAGTCCTTATGCAAGATAACCACGTGAAATGTTATGAGTCAAGAAAGCTGAAGGAGCATGAGAAGAACTATGCCACTCATGATCTCGAGCTTGCAACCATAGTACATGCTCTCAAGATGTGGAGGCATTACTTGATGGGTAGAATATTTGAAATCAAAACAGATCACTGTGGACTGAAGTATTTGTTTGATTAACCTACTCTGAATGCTAGGCAAGTGAGATGGATGGAATTTTTATGCAAGTTTGATTTTGAAATCAAGCACATAAAGGGAAAAGAAAATAAGGTAGCTGATGCGCTTAGCAGGAAGGTACATGAAATGCATGTGGCATCTCTTAGTATTTTCCAATCAGATTTGAGGCAGCAGATTGTTAATCATGTTGCTTGAGATGAATTGTATGAGCGGGTAAAAGACAAATTGCAGCAGCAAAGTATTGAGAAGAGGTATGAGGGATATAAATTGGAAGAAGATGGACTTCTTACTTATAAAGGTAGAATTTATATTCCGAGTGTAGCAGATTTGAGGAGAGCTGTTATGGATGAAATCCATTAAGCTTCGTATTCTGGTCACCCAGGGTACCAGAAGACAATTGATACAGCTAGGAAGCAGTTCTTTTGGCTAGGAATGAAAAAGGGCATGGCTGAATACATTTCAAGGTGCATGAAATGTCAACAGGTAAAGTTGAGCATCAACATCTAGCAGGTTTATTGTAGCCTTTTCCAGTTCCGGTATGGAAATGGGAAGTTATTTCCATGGATTTTATTACAGGATTGCCGATGTCTTGGAGACAACATGATTCGATCATGGTTGCAGTAGACAAGCTGACAAAGGCAACACATTTTATATCGGTGAAGTCTATGCACAAGACTGATGACATTGCAAAGATCTTCATGAAGGAGATTTTCAAATTGCATGGATTGCCGAAGGCAATAGTTTCTGACAGAGATGTCAAGTTCACTTCCAATTTTTGGAAGGGATTGTTTGCAGATTTGGGTACAAAGCTAAACTTCAGCACTGCATACCATTCTCAGATAGATGGATAGATAGAAAGAGTTAATCAGGGGCTTGAAGATATGATTTGCATGTATGTGATGGACAAACCAACCAAGTGGGAAGATTACTTACACTTGGTAGAGTTTGCTTACAACAATGGATAGTAGGCATCCTTGAGGATGAGTTCGTATGAAGCTTTGTATGGAAGAAGGTGTAGGACACTAGTGACTTGGGATAACTCAGTGAATAGGGTTATGCTTGGACCAAAATTGCTCAAGGAAATGGAGCAAGAAGTTGTGAAGATCAACCAAAATTTGAAAGCAGCATAGGACAGATAGAAAATCTATGCAGATAAACATAGGATGAACAGAGAGTTCAGTGTTGGGGATCATGTTTACCTCAGAGTGAAAGCAAAGAAGAGTTCCTTGAAGCTTGGAATTTAATCACTGTATCCCCCATGTTTTTTATCTACATTGATTCTAGAGGAGGAGTGTTGAAAAAATTAAGGACCTTTATGTGGATTTCATCAATTATAACAACATGATGACATCTCAAATTGACTCCCAAAGATTTAAAAAAGCACTAAATTATCAATAGTAATGGCTAGTCAAAGTTAGGAAATCAAGAAATTTGAAGCATATTTCAATATTGTCTATAAATCAATATTAGGGCTTGCTAGAAGCTCTCATTCTCTAGCTTCTCTACCAAATATTTCTATTAGACTCTTAAAATAATAGTTGAGAATGAAAAATATTCCGACTTATGTATGGCAAATGGAAGTGTAGCCCCAGAGCTCAACTTTTACTTAGACATTACGAAAGAAACCCTTAATGGACATGTTTTCTTCTAAACTTAAGTTATTTTTATATTTTATTAGATAATTTTACTAACTTAGTTTATCAGGGTATGCACCAATAGACTTTTCAATTATTTTACTAGAATTCTAAAAATTACTTGAAATTTAGTTTGAATTCATTTTGAAATTATGAGTTTGACATTCCAATTTTGCTTGATATTAATTTGTGGTAAATAATAACTATATGGAGCAACCGAATCCAGTTGGTCCATTAGTAGTCAAATTCGACTATCATTTTAAATAATGAAATATGAATAATAATAATATATTGAATGATGAATATTACAATGATGTCTTGGCCTTGAATATGGTTTGGACATTCATGATGAGGAGACGCCTCCTTTCATACTAACCTAACTATAAATTATTTAATTATAATCTTATTTTATGTTCATTACATTGCCACTCCCTTTAAGGGAGCTTTGTCCTCAAAGCTTGGATTATTGTCTTTTCATTCTCGTTTTGTGTTGAAACAGTGTCATTACTTCATTTATGTCTTTTTTAGAACTTGTATTAGGTATGTGCTTGGTCTTTACGCAATAGTTTGTCATTTTCCTTTCATTTGTAACTTGAATTTGTACCCCATTATGTTTATTATTGCTGTCCCATTTTCCATGTACATGAATACACGAAATATTTTTGTGACTGACCATATCGAACGTTTTTTTAGAGAGTGCTTGTCCCACAATAGTCATGATGTCATCACGTAATGTTTCCATTTTATTATCCTTACGATTTATCTCAAGAAGTGGTGTTTCGTGAGGCTTCTCATACTCGAAGTCACCTGATAGTGTTACATTTAGGTTTCTCCAGGGTGGTAGAAGAGTTAAGGTAGAAGATGAATCTACGATATCTGATTCCTTTAACTTGGATTCCTTTGCATATTGTAGGATCCATCTTTTGTCATTGTATGGATCGTCCTTATTGTCAATGATACTAGCTTGACTCTCATTATGATCTTGGTTGAGCTTATCTTTATCAAATATATTATTGGCATTTTGGTCATCCCTACGATATTTAGTCTCCTTGTCTTGTTTATTGTCTTGATCCATTTTATTACTCTCATTTTTGTTGACATAGTGGTCCACCATATCTGAGTTACTGATATGGTTTGTATTAGACCTTAGTTTTTGTAACATTTCCATTATCATGGTATTCTGGTTTTGTGTCATGATGCTCAAGTTTTGTGCCATGGTGCTTATGTTCTGTGTCATCACACACATCTCGTCATCTAATTCTTTTCGTTTCTCGTTCATGATGTCTACTCTGTCATCAAGTTTTCTTCCTAGTACTAGAACAACATTTTCTTTGATTTCTTTCTTAAGTGCCTTGTTATTTTTTGTTTCTTCTCTGAATTTTTCTTGGTTGACAACGAGGGCCTTGATGTCCTTCTCCAATTTCTCAAGTTTGTCTTTTAATTCCGTGATAGCCTCGGTCTTTTTATGCAAATGTGTGTATTTGGAAGTTTATTTTGACTTATGGAGGAATAAAAGACAACTAATGTCTTTGAAATAATTAATGAATTAATAATAATTATTATAATTAATTTATGTGTTGAAATAAAATAATAAATATAAAAATATTATATTTAAATATTTTATTAAAAGGTGGATTAATAAGTTTTAAAATATTATATAATAATATTAATATTATTATAATAATATTTGTTTTATTAATATTGTTTTTGTTTGTAGGGCTACGTGGAATGAGGGAGGGTGCAACCTAGGTTGAAGTTGGAAAGAAAAACCATGTGTTGGTCTTACTTTTCCTTTTTTTTTTTAACTTTCTTTTGTTTTTTCAATTTTTTTTTCTTTTATCTTTTCTTTTTAACTTTCTTCTTTCTTTTCAATTCTTTACCCCCCTTTTTTTTAACCTTTTTTTTTTCTCTTTTTTTTAATGTTTTTTGTTTTTGTTTTTGGACAATGTCCTATATTGTAGGGAAACCTTAAATAATGGCAAGGAGTCGAGAAGGTGGAGCAAAGGGAGGAGCGTGAAGTGATATGGAGTGTGGGAGTGAAGGGCAGCGGAGCGGAGAGAGATATGGGTGAAATGGAGCAGCAGAAGAAATCAAGAATTGATGAGCCGAGTCTGAGCTCAAGTGGGAATTGATGAGCCGAGTCCGAGCTCAGAGTGCAGGAGCGAATCCGCTCTGATATCAAATGGAGCAACTGAATCCGGTTGGTCCGTTAGTAGTTGAATCCGAATATGATTTTAAATAATGAAATATGAATAATAATAATATATTGAATGATGAATATTACAATGATGTCTTGGCCTTAAATATGGTTTGAACATTCATGATGAGGAGACACTTCCTTTCATACTAGCCTAACTATAAATTATTTAATTATTTAATTATAATCTTATTTTATGTTCATTACACTATATCCTTCTTGTAAACTAAAATTAAAATTATTAAATAATAATATTTTTATGAATAATAATATATTGTATCATATTAATCACTCTACATTAAAGTTCTTAAGAAGTAATAAGTATCCTCTACATTGTATATTATAAGTATCCACTACATTGTATATTTTGAAATTGTTATGATAATTTATACATATTTGATGTAAAAGTAAGTCAAATTTAATGTAATGCAACGAGTACAATGTTGGTAAGTTGAATTAGTGATATACAAAGAAGGATTCATTTATGTTTGATGGTGAAGATTGAGTGTTCTTTTTCATCTCTAATTTGGATTTTATTTGAGTAGTCATAGAATCGTTATAACAAATTGTTGGTTATAACAAATGGTTGTTTATTTATAGTTTATCAAAGATTCTAGTCAATAAACACAAAAATAAGTTGGTTACATGCTTGAAAAAATAAAAATGCTTCAACTCAAGATTATTAGTATTATAATCATGTTGAGCGGGTTCATAGTCATGTTAAGACAATGTTTATAACGGACCTTATCTTCATTAGATGAATTTGGAGCTTGCAAGATAATAGTTATTATCATTTCCAAAAAAAACCTAAGACTTTTAAGCAAACAAATGTTATTTTTTTTTCAGAGAAAAAGAGGAGTGCCTTGATATACATTAAAAATCAAAGGAACCTAAATACATAACTATGATACCAAGTATCATATACATCTGTCTTCAAATCATCAATAACCCAAGGCAAAGGAGGGAACCATAAGTCATAACCAGACTGGTGACCAGTACAAACCTCATACTCCTTCAACACAGTCTAAGGGAGTACAATACCAGACCTGAAAGCTTATCCAAGGAAACTCAAAGGGGTGAAAGTTCCATGGACTAATACAATAATATTCTAGAGTAATCCAAACAACTCATAGATATATGCGAAACAAACTCAAATATGAGTGCTGTAAAAAAAAACATTCCTCTATAAGAGTTACATATCCTTTTAAAAGAACAATGGATTCTCCATCCAAAAATTCCATATAAGTAAGTTTTCCCATCTCAAGTGATAGAGCTTCCTTGGATAAGGTATCGACACTCGTATTGTGCTTCCTGTAAATGTGCTTGAATTTTATGGAGAGAAAATAAGCTTTTATCTCAGATATGCGGTCACACTAGTGATTCAAGTCTACTACATCGAGACGTGCCACCGAGTTTGCCCAATTTATAATGAATTTTGAATCTCCATAGACAAAGAGGGAAGGAATACCCAACGATTTTGCAAATACCAGAAGAGCTAAAGGGCCAACATCTCAGCCCTAGTATGTATACTGACTCCGCAACCCATATGTACATGAAAGAAATGTGTGGGACTTATATGGAGTAAAAAACCAACACCACCAATATTTATAGATGCAACACCATCAAAGAAACCCACTGGGTAAGTCACTTGTGGCGGTGATCCAATAACCCTGGCATAAACTCTTTTTTCAATTACCAGATAAGAAAGAGCCAATTCCAATATCTTGTGGCATACAAAATCTACATGGATGACATGGTCATTAAATAAAAACATGCTGCGAGAATTAAAGATGCTCCAGATATAAAAACAAGGTAGATATGGTAGGCTGTGAGATTTATCTACCCAACAATTGAAATTTTCCATAAGAGTTGGTTCCTTCCAAGTAATTGCTAAGCTATGGCTATCAACAAGAGCAACCATAACTTCCTGAGCAATAGTACAAGTAACAAAAAGATGATTCACAGTCTCATCATCAACCATACACATACAACAACGATTAGGCCCCATCCAACCCCTAAGACATAGATTATCCCAGGTACATATAACATTTCCCACACACAACCAACTAAAACATTTGAATTTTAATGGAATATTCCAGAGCAAGAGCTGTTTGTACTGCCAACCCATAAGTTCCCCACTGAACCTGTTAGCAATATAATCATAAGCCAAATGTGCAGTGGCATTACAACTTTTTTTGTTATAAAGCCAAAGGATACGATCCTTCAAAGAATTTAGTCTGATACCTCCATTATATAGTTCCCCAATATATTTAGACCATTCTTCCTTCCATTCCCCATCAAGTTCTAGATCTTTTGCTGAAATCTAATATGAAGAAAAAGATGTCAATTCACCAATATTTTAAGCTTGACAGAGATAGTTGATACTGTAGTCCAAGATATTTGTGCAAGTATCACTGGAGAGAAAAAAGTTGATTTCAAACCAACAATAGGGTCGATGCCCATTTTTATAAGGCCACTGTCACCAACATTCCACCCCACCTTACTGCTAATCCAAGGGAGTACACCGATAAATCTGTTCACATATATTAATAGGTTGAGTTGAAACATATAGTATAAGGACTAAAAAATATCAAGGTAGACACACAGATCCTTTGTTCAACCATCCCTTATTTACAACAACAGCTACTTGCAGCTTAGTTCATGCCTTTTAGTTTAAAAAAATAAAAATGTATATAAGAAGGCCAAAAAAACTAGAAGCAGAAAATGCTAAAAAAATAATAAGAGCTAGAAAGAGAAATGGTTACTTTAATTAAAAACAATAAAAGCTTGATTCCTCGTATCACTAAGAAAAAAAAAATTATCAAATTTTGATAGCCCTATTGATATCAAAACTAGTAAACAATGTTGTTTTGATAGCCTTATTGATATCAAAACTAGTAAACATATAGTATAAGGACTAAAAAATATCAAGGTAGACACATAGATCCCTTGTTCAACCATCCCTTATTTACAACAACAGCTACATGCAGCTTAGTCCATGCCTTTTAATTTAAAAAAATAAAAATGTATATAAGAAGGCCAAAAAAACTAGAAACACAAAATGCTAAAAAAATAATAAGAGCTAGAAAGAGAAATGGTTACTTTAATTAAAAACAATAAAAGCTTGATTCCTCGTATCAGTAAGAAAAAATAAAAAAATTATCAAATTTTGATAGCCTTATTGATATCAAAACTAGTAAACAATGTTGTCAACACTAAACACTAGCAAGTGAGAATTTGCATAATAGTTCATCAACATATGTAAACATGAAAACTATAACCACATCCTCTCCAAGATCATATGCATGTCACATAGACCATATATGAAATTAAAAACCATATACATCTATGGCATCGTTATAAACATGTATATATAATTTTAAAATTATATAACTTTAATGCTAATATATAAATGCACATTGATATATAAAAGCAATGATGTGATCCTATAATGTATGAAATACTAAAAAAAATACATAGGTTTATATTGTTTCATGGTTATAGATTGGTCTAATGAACGGCAATTCAACATAGAGTTTATTACCTTATTGACAAGTTGATTACATAGAGTTTATTACCGTATTGAGAAGTTGATTGGCTTGGAAGATTGGTTACAACAATAACTTTATTGTGTGGCCTTTCTTACAAAAATAACTTTATTGTGTGTCCTTTTGTAATTTGGGGATTTTTACCCTTATTTGAAGTTGCATTGACATCTTTCACTTTAAGTACCTCTTAGAAAACTCATAAAAATAAGAGTACATACTCAAAACATAACAAATAGTTCTTATTTTATGTTGGCTTACTCACAAAAATAAGAGTACATGCTTCAAACATGACAAATAGTTCTTATTTCATTTTGACTTCTTAATGAGATAACCAACTTTGATCCATGCTATAGCACAATATGTTTTTGAAACAACCTTTTTATTTTCTAATGAGTGGTAAAAAATAAGGTTGGAGATATATCAATATGCCTCTAAGGATGTTGAACAACAAGATTTTTTCAATTACATCTCCAAAATCGATATTAAAGTTAACATCTAAGTGAATATTTGATAATCATCTAATACCTCATTTGAGAAGCTAAAGGGAAATTAGTCCTTAGCCTTGTTTATGTGTCTAAATTTCTTTTATTTACGAATCATCTCATCAATCCAACAAAGTTTCAACCATGCTAACCCATCAAGTTAAAAAAATATAACATGACCCTAAGGGAGCTCTTACATTCAAGGATAGATACACCACCACACTTAGCCTTGCTAAACTAATGAGATTAACATCAAAGGTTTTGGATCCAACAGTACAAGGAAAATTCCTTGTAGCGGAGGTTATAACTGATGCTCCTCTAAAATGAGCTCAAATATATCCATTTATAGCGGAGGCGAGGGACCAAAGGTTGTAGACTGTAGTGGAGGTTTTTTATTTGGTGCATTTCTAAACTAAATGTCCAATGCATATAGGACACAAACACATCGGCACGTACATAAAAAAACGCACCAGGACGACCAAAGAAAGGATGACGCACAACGTACAAACATGAAATTATACAAAATTAAGTGCAATAGCCATAATTTTTTTAAAAGCATAGCAAGGTGTTTTAGTAGATGTATCACATCGATGCATCTATAAAATAAACATATCGGACCTCAAAAAAAATGTCATGACCCAAAAAAAACACCAATTAAAAAAACTTTATGCAGAAAGCGCTGAAATTTCGTAAAACATATGCGATGCGTTTTGGAAATATGAACGCATTGGTGCATCTAGAATCAAAATGCATCAGGCTATCCAAAACAACATGTGTTTAAAAAATATTATGACAAATGACATGAATTTTTTAAAACCATAGTGGTGCATTTGTCTAATATTACCGCATTGGGGCATCTAAAACCATAACACACTAGGATATCCTAAAAACGTTGTAGCACCTCGGGAAAATACATCAATTAAAAAAATTATGCGATTGCAGGTTGATCATTATTAACAAACACCTCAATGTGTGTGAAAAAAAACTCAGGTTGGGATTTCTTAAAAATTAAAAATTAATAAAAATATTTTATTTCGAAACCTACATGCGGTGTGGCATTGTAATTACAACACACCAGTGTGTTCAACTGTCGAGCGCATCAGAATAGGGTTTTATAAAAAAATTTACCGCATGGTCAAAATCATTTTTACCCCTCCACAGAGTGTCTAATCCATCTGCATCGATGTTTCCCATAACCCACCTAGATGCCCTGCCACCGGTGCTCATTCCACTCCCTATTGACACATTGCTCGCTTTCATTGGGTGCTCAATTGAGTTTGAATTTTTCCAACTGGTGGGAAAAGAATCAAATTCTCCATATATAGCTAGGATGCCTCCCCAAAGTGTGGTTCGACAAGTAATGCACTGTCCTATCGGTGCGCTACACTTTCGTAGCACACCACCATATAATAAAATAAATTTTAAAACTATAAAATAATATACAGTGCGTTAATTACACGTAGGCGCACTAAGTTTATGGTGCCACTATCTATATTTAGCTCACCGCATTGACGGTGCTCTACTAACTTGTAGCGCACCACACAAATATATAAAATAATTTTAAAACTATAAGCTCATAAATGATGTGTTCATTACACCTAATCGCACCGACTTTATGGTACACCTATTTGTATCAAACGCATTGGTAAAAATTACCAAGATAATGTAAAGCCCAACTTTCCAGTGGACATCAGTGTATGGGTTTTCGGTGCAACGAAGTCCACTAGGAGCACTGTGGTGCTTTTACATTACGTTAGCATGCATTAAACTGTACATTTGCATGGTATAAACGCATTGGTAAAGATTATCAAGAAAATTTAAAAACCATCTTTCCCGCAGGATTAAACGCATTGATTTTTTGGTGTTAAGACATCTGCTATGAGCCCCTCACTGCAAAAACATAAAAATTATTTAAAAAATATAAACTAATAATAGGTGCATTCATTACGACTTCATATGTTCCCTCCCCAATTGAGCTCCAAGAAGATTTTTAAATTTCCGGTCTTGGTTTTCTTTGGCTCACGTTCGCCCTTGCTCAGAGAGGCTTCGACTTCACTGCTGCTCGCGTCCTGGAGTTTTCCTGAAGCCGTTCGGTGGAGGACTGTGGTTTTTTGTAGGATTTTGCTGATTCTATGCTCTGAGTCTACATGATCAAGATTTGCTCCCTATCGTTGTGATTCTACTGATTAGATGATCGAGATCAGAGTTTTTTGGCTTCTAAGATTGGAATCAGTGTTATTTGGCTCCAAGAATTATTTCCTGTAGCGTAAACTTACAATATTTGAAGATACTCTACTAAAAAAGACCTCCAAGAAGATTTGCTCTCATCTTGGCTTGGTGGATGATTTTTTGGCTCTTCTTTCTTGAAGATCAGTGTTGTTTTGGCTCTTCTTGTATTTTCCTGAGATTGCAGGAGAAATATCAGCATTTCTTCCGTGTTAAATCTCTTCACTATTGGATTTTGAAGATCTGTTTCGGTCGGCAGAAGCCTGGATTTCTTGTGCTTAGGGAGGATTGTTATCAGCTCTCATTGGCTCGTTGGATGTTCTTGCTCTTGATTCGGTGTAGGGCTATGTGATTGCAGGGATCTCTATTTGACTCGTGGTGTGTTGGATTTTTGTAAAACTAGCATTAGCGTTCGGGTGCCCACTGGTTTCTGGTTTGTATCATTTTTCTGGCTGGTTTTGTCTTTTCTTTCGCTGGGTTTGTCTCATCCTTGCTGAGTTGGCTTGTGCATTATGGACTCAGGCAAGGATCCTCCACTGCCTCTCCCTCCTGATCTAGATGCATTCAAGAAATTTATTGCCTCTTGTGGGAAGAGAAAGGGAGGTCCCTCACAGAAAGTTGTTAAGAAAGCAGATATCCCATCAGTAGAAATTCTTGTTCAAACCTATCAAACGGATTTGAATCTTGCTGATCATGGGCTAATAGGGCAATTTATAGGGCTCTAGCCATCTCCAAAAGCCATTGATGGTCGGGTGAAGAGAAATTGGAGACCCTTAGTTTCTAAAGGAATTAGAAGCCACTTTGTAGGAAGAGGGTATTATGTATTTGTGTTTGATTTTGCTATGGATCGTGACCTCATTTTTTGAAATGGTCCATACTTTATGGGCCCTTAGGGTCTTTATTTGAACAAATGGTCTCCAGAATTTGACCCTTCTCAAGATGTTCCCTCAGCAGTGCCTGTTTGGGTTAGACTCCCTCATCTTCCTTTGCATTGCTGGAGTTCAGATTCCCTTGAAGCCATTGGAAATAAATTGGGTAAATACATTGATAGGGCAGTAAGGAAAGATCAGTATTCTTGTGCAAGAATATGTGTTGAAGTAGACCTTGAAATAGGTCTGCCTGAGGCAATTAACCTAAATGTAGCAGATTGGTGAAATGCATGATTCAGAAGAGCAGATATTTGAAGATGAAGCAAACCTAAGTCTAATGGTTATGCCTAGGGATGTTTACACTGATGTTCCCAAAGATTGTGAATTACAACAAAATACCTCTTCAAATCGTATTAAATATTCTCCCTCATATGCAAAAATTACTAAGAAGAAACCGGTGGACAAATCAAGCTCTTCAGATGAAGACTCTATTGAGCAAACCTCCAAAAAAGGTAGGAAATCCTGAAAAGATGTTAGAGAAGAAGAGGCAGAGAGGCTGAAGATGCAGGGAAGCCAACCCACTATCGAAATGTCAATGGGTAGGAGCAAGAGGAACAGGTCCCAAAAGGGAGTAATAACTCCCTCTCTCCCGAATAAGTAATGCAGTTCGTCTCTTGGAGTTGTCAGGGATTGGGGAATCCTATCAAAGATTTATTGAGAATGGTTAGCTCTGATATTCTCTTGCTCCAAGAGACTAAGATTGATGAGGAGTCACTTCTTCTCCTAAGTAATTCAAAATGGAAAATGAGTGCTGGCAAGGCAGTCAGCGCTAGAGGCACCTCCGGGGGTCTCGCTACTCTTTGGTGTGAAGGAAATTTTCATCTTAAAAATTGGTTTGTTACCCAACATTGGATATTTACTGAGTGATTCCATATACCAAGTCAGACTGCTATAGCTTTGTTTAATCTCTATGTTCCAGTCAATTTTTTGGAAAAGAAAGAGTGTTGGAATTCATTATCAGACTTCTTGGCTGCCAACTCTCCATCAAATGTTATTTCAGCAGGGGATTTGAATATAACTTTGGCCCTGAATGAGGAAAAAGGAGGAATTATTGTCAAGAACCATTTTAAATACTCGGTTGAGGCTCTGATTCAGACATGGGATCTAATCAATTTTAAACCAAAGAAAGGCTAGTTCACCTAGTCAAATAATAGAACAGGGGCAGCCAACATAGCTACACGACTTGATAGATATTTGGTGAACAACTCTTTGATGGATGGGAACATCATAACTTCAAAAATTCTGCCCAAATTCAATTCTGATCACCATCCTATCTCTCTCTCGCTAGAAAAGGAGGAAGACCTCGGGACAATACCATTTTGTTTTAGTCCCCTTTGGATTGAACGAGAAGGGTTCTTGGACACTGTGAATCTTGCTTGGTCGCACCACGTAGTCGACTCTACCACTTTCATCTAGGAGCAGAAGCTTAAAAATACCAAGATCGCTTTAAAAAATTGGATAAAACATCCCCAAAAAACTCCATCTAGCAATAGAAAAGAAAAAGTCTCTGAGTTAGCGAAGTTCCAATTTGAAATGGAAGAAAGCGATATCACCATTTCTCATCTTGCTTGTGAGAGATCTGCTCAACTCATTTCCTTTCAAGCTTTCAGATAGGAAGAGGAAGCATTAAGGCTGGAATCTCAGAGTGTATGGTTGAAGACAAGAGATAAAAATTCAGCTTTCTTTCACAGACAATGTAGGGCCAGATTGTCTAGAAATCACATCTCCGAAATATCCACAGCAGAGGGGGATATTATCACATGTAATGCTAATCTAAAGTAAGCTGCTAGAAATCATTTCCAACTCTTACTCCAGGAGGATGGAATCTCAGATGAGGAAGTGTCTGTAGAATTTTTGGCTAATATCCCTACTCTTGTCAGCATTGAGGAAAACAAAAACTTACTGAAATCATTCTTTGAACAAGAAGTCCTGAAAGTCATTTGGGCAATGGAGCTAGATAAAGCTCCGAGGCCGGATGGCTTTTCATTTCACTTTTATAGAGCCTGCTGGCATATTATCAAAACTGACTTGATCTGCATGGTGTCTTCCTTTCAGAAAAAAAAGTTAAAGTTGGAGGGTGCACTGACTCCATTTTTTTGGCTTTAATCACTAAGGAAGATAATCCCTCTTCTTTTGACAGATTTAGACCCATTTCGTTGTGCAATCCCTCTTACAAAATTCTAGCTAAGCTCCTTGATAATCGATTCGAGCCTTTGTTAGGAAAGTTGATCTCTCTAGTCCAAGGAGGTTTTGTTAAAGGAAGAAATTTAGTAGATAATGTCATTCAGGTTCAAGAAGCCCTCCATTCAAGCTTCCATAGAAAGGAGAAAGGAATGCTCATTAAGCTTGACATTCAGAATGCATTTGATAGAGTAAAGCTACCCTTCCTTTATAGAGTCCTCCTCTCTTTTGGATTCAATCCAAAGTTTGTAAACTTGATTAAAGCTTGTACTGAAATCCCCTAGATAGCGCCATTAGTTAATGGTATACCAAGTAAATTTTTTCAAGCGTCAAGAGGCCTTCGCCAAGGATTTCCGATATCTCCTTTTTTATACATTTTGATGGCTGAATGCCCTTTTTGCTGATGACTCTCTTCTTCTTGGAGGGGACTCAGTTATGATTACTCGGGCCTTCAATGATATACTTCAAAAATATTGCCTAATTTCAGGAGCACTGATCAATAAAAATAAAAGTGTTGTTTTTGGGTGGAATGTTGATCATGCTTCAATTATTCAAATTGCAAATATCTTTGGATTTTTTGGATTTGATCAGTGGGAGAAGATAAAATATTTGGGACTGCCCCTAACTCTAGGCTCTAGTCCTCCCTCTCTTTGGCTTGATGTAATAGCTAATATTAAAGCTAAAATAGCTTTGTGGGGTGGCCAGTTGCTTTCCAAGGCCGTGAAACTGATTTTGATAAAGGAAGTCCTCTCAGCCCTTCCCATTTTCCAATCTTCCTTGCTTCTTGCCCCTAAATCTATTACATCTCAAATCTCCAAAATATTGTGAAACTACCTATGGAATGGGGGAAAATGCAGTCAGTCTAAGATGCATCTAGTAAACTGGGACACTCTTAAAAAATCAATTTCTGAAGGTGGATTGCAAATTCGAGACCCTGGGTTGTCTAAATTGGATTTGGGAGGAAAATTCCTTTGGAAGCTATATCTTGATAAACATCATCCCGTCAGCAATATTTTTAGGCTAAAATACCTCGAGGGAAGTCCACTGAGAAATTTAACTTCTTCCTCCACTCCTTCAGGAACAACTATTTGGAATTTATGTCGAAAAGGAATTGATGAGTTCAAGCAACATCTCTATAGAATTCTATGCAACAGGAATAAGATTCGTCTGTGGGAGGATAAAATTTCAGGCAATAATCCCCTTTCCTCTGGTATTATGTTCGAAGAGTTAAAGATCCGGCTGAAGAACAAAGGTTTTCTCAAGTTGGAAGATTTATGCTCTTGGTATTGTAATGGTAACGGGGTCGGCTAGGTCTTCCTTGAGCTCCCTGAACATCTCATACTTCAAAAAAATATTTTGCTTTCCGCGCTTACTAGACTAGCTCTTGTGCATAGATCTTCCAAAGATATATGGGTTTGGGGTAAATCAGGCTCATATACAACTGCTAATGGTTATATGTTTTTTCAACAGCCCCCCCATGATTCTTGTCTCCCCTATGCTATATGGAAATATATTTGGTCTTGATTCTGCCTTCTTAAAGTTAACTTTTTCTCATGGCTGCTAATACAAAATAAAATTATGACAGGAGACAATCTTGAAAAACGTGGCTTTCTTGGTCCATTTAGGTGTTGTTTATGCATCTCAGCCAAGGAAACAACTGCACATCTTCTCATAGCCTGTGATTTCTCAATTTTCAGTCTGGGAGATTGTCCTTCATGGTGTCTGTTCTATTCCCATTCAAAATGAAATAATTTCACTCTATCAGCAATGGGTTGAGCACTGTCCATTCTCACGTAGAGCAAATAAAGACGTGGTAAACATCTGGCAGCTAATTCCTAAAGTTGTTTGGTGGAATATTTGGCTTACTAGAAATAATTTGTTATTCAACAATATATCTGTGACTCCTCAAACTGTTGCACAAAAAATCGAGTGCCATTTTGCTGAAATGGATGGAAAGATGAAGTCCCCCTCCACGCTGCCAACCATTATTACAAATTGGCTTGGCTCTATTCCAGCGTAGGTACCAAATTTCGATTGTATCTAGCCAACATGCCATTCACCCTGGCATATTAGGAAATCAAGTGATGAATTTAAATCGTGGTGGATTAATTCTCCTTCAGCTTCTATTTTTTTGACGATGCTTCTAAAGGAAACCCCGACATCTCAAGAGCTGGGGGACTGGTGTATTCTTCAGACAAGTTGTTAAAAACCAGATTTAGTTGGGGCCTTGGCTTCATGTCCAACAATCAAGCTAAAATCTATGCTCTTCTCAAAATTTTCCAGATAGCTAAGGAGCTTGGTTTTAAGACAATTCAAATCTTCGGTGATTCAGAGCTATCGATTAAAATATTAAACTCAACAATTCAATTTTACAATCTGGAATTAAAGAATATCTTGCAGAGAGTTCGGAATCTCCTCAAATATTTTGACAGGGTTCAGTCTTTCCACATTCTCCGGGATCTTAACAATTCGACTGATGATATGGCAAGAAAAGCATGCCAGTTGGCACAAGGTCAACTTAGCATCAATGACAAATCTAGTTGCTTTCATTCTATTCCTTAATTGTAATAAATTTTGTTGTATTTAGTTTTTCTGGCTCTTATTTTCTTAACCTGTAAGAGGACTGGTAACTTCTTATTCTTGTGAATAAGGTTTCCATCTGAGCATTTTGTAATTGGCTGATTGGCATTTGTCATATCAGTCTAGCATTCTTTCTAAAAAAATAAAAAAATTTTACCCGTCTGAGTTAAAAAAAAATAGGTGCATTCATTACACATAAGCGCACAGACTTAATGGTGTGTTATTCTATATAAGCGCATCGACTTAATGGTGTGTTATATTTATATGGGCACATAGTATGTCATTTTTTTGCGAAAAGTTTAAATTGTTATTTTATTACATATAATTCTCATCTAATGTTTTTATAATTATTTTGATGAGAGTAGCTAATTCATGTTATATGTGAAGCAAAGACGTGACTGCCGCAGGGCGATGCAATAACAAGAAGCTTGGGTTGACCGATATAAATTTCGCTCAGAGTGGGAGGCCAGGGAGAGGGAGAGAGATTTATACCCTCGTTCTATTACTCTGCAGACGCAACACCTCTTGAGAGTTGTCAACCTCCTTAAGTTCTATGAGGATGCCACATCCCTCAAGGGGAACACTACACTCCTGACATAGTTGATTGCATGCTGGGATCATCATAAGCAAGTGTTATGAGTTAGTCCCAAACAATGCTTCCAACCCATCGAGGAGGACATATAGTTTATCACAAGGTTCTCTAAGAGAGGCGAGGACTTTCCTTAGTTCCCTAAGGTCCCAATTGGAGCTGTAGAATCATATCAGTTAGTATATGTTCAGAGATATGTTGATCCCAACATCCTCAATCTTTCTCAGTTTTAGGTTAGTGGTGGGTAGCTCTCCATTGCCACTTTTGGTAGAGAGGATGTTAGGTGCCTCTCTTTGTTGGTGGTGACCATCGCGCATATCACTAATGATGGGTAGTGCATTATATTCCCTCTATTATATTATGTTGATTCTTTACTGTAGGTAACTAGATGCATTAGGTGGTCTGCTATTTTTTTACGACAATTTTGTTATGCTCTTAGTTGATTTCGCGTATGTATTTGTAAGAGGGAGAACTTCCCTTTCGTTTCATAGTTGTTTTGTTTATTTTTTGAGATATTTCCAGCCACTAGGCCATATTTTGACTGAAACCCTCCTAGGTTGATGGCATATGTGCTTATGCACATGTCGGGGAAGATGATGCCCAATAGGGGGCAACTTGAATTTTTTACGAGGATCACCGCGGATGTGATCGAGATGATAGGAAGCGAGGACCCGCTTAGGTTAGACATGGTTCCATATTATATGTCAACTTGGATTGGAGAGGGTGTCCCAACATATTATTCACTCAAGATGAGCTAACAGATGATAGAGGTAAATTGAGCGTTATGTTTGAATTAATCTAGTTGCGTTTTATTCTTTTTATACTTAATGTAGAATAAAATTATTTTAAATTGTTATATTAGATTCATGTTTAATGAAATTGTCTAATTATTATTGTGTACTATATATTTTTTCAGATGTTGGGACATTTAATGGTAATGTGTCACCTCCTCTGGTTCAAGATTAGGAGGATATGGATCTAGATGCAAATCATCATAAGGCACCCCATTTATCTAGACCTAGCCTTCGACGCAGGCCAGATTAGATGTCCCGATAGGACATCGCAGAAAAGTTGTCTATGATGTTGTAGGATCGAAGGGTTCATCTTGTATAGGTGAGGTACATTATCGAGGATTCTAACTGTGTAGATCTAGATGATGCTTCCTCATGATACGAGGAGCTTGGCGCAACACATTTTTGGTGCTTGTGATATTTTAGGTGGTATCCATCATAGTAGTTCATCATCAACTGAGGGCAGAGATCCTCCACCGATTGGTCCACCTCCTTCTCCACCAACTACTTCAACTAGGGGCATAGCCTCCACATACACTACACCTCTTCCTCATCCTCCATGTCCACTACATCTCCTCCTTAGCCTCCCCCTCTCCCCCCTCCAACATTGACATCTCATCCACCTCCTCCTCCTCCACCTTCAATGTCTCATCCACCTCCTCCACCATCATTTCCTCCTCCTTCGACATCATCTAGTCCTCTAATCCTACTTAACTTTCCTGATCTCGATCCTACATCATCATATCCTCTACTCCTGTTCGAATGACCCTTCAATCCTACTCATTGTCCCAACCATCCACTAGTTCCTACTCCACTTGTTTCTATTTTAGAGATGCTCAGAGAGGGTCGTACACTTCGTCTTGATGGACCTATCCCTCCTACTCTCATGCCTCTTTTTCTTTCGAGTATAGGTACTGATGCCTATGGCTTTGCTGGTATAGGTGCTGATACTGCCTCTTGCTCTATTGGTGGAGGTGATGATGCATCTAGCTCTGTTTAGAGATATACTGATGATGCCTCTGCTGGTGGAGGTGGAGCAAATATGTCATAATAGTTATTGCACTGGAGATATATTATTATATTTGACATATTGTATCATGAATTTGATGTTATATATGTTCATATCTATACATATAGTGCATTTTTCATTTTTATGTTGATGCCGATGTTCATGTTGATGTTTATTTATTTATGTGGTGAAAATGATGATCATGGGATGTTAATTATGTTTACATGTATTATTAGTTATGTTTGCTAGATGATGTTTAAATCTATTAGTCGTATATGTTACATGAATATGTGATGTAATGTTTACGATGGTAATTTCATGCTTATTTTTTATTGTATGTTAATGATGGTATGAAGGTATACACGATGGTGTTTATTTTTATGTTTATTAGATGCTGACAATGATAATAATGGTATGTTTATGTTTATGTCGTGAAAATTATGATGAGGCATTTACGTTTTTGTTAAAACTTATGGTTATGTTTATGTTAGTATGATGATGTCTATGTTTATGTTTATGATGGCATGATCATGATGTTTATGTTTGTTAAGTGTTGAAAATGATGATGATCGTATGCTTAAATTCAAAATCATGTGGGTCTTTAAATCACTAAGTTATTATTTTGTCGACAAAAACATCACAATTTGCATTATAAATCATGGATGGATTTGTGACAACTCTATGATTTGTGATTGTTGTATAATTTGTCATAGTATCATGTATATAATTTTTTATAGTTTGTCATAGTATTATGTTTATGTAATAATTTTTTTATATATTTGGTGTTCATATTGTTCTTATATAATTTCTATGGATATTATAATTTATTGTAATTTTCTTAATAATGTAGTAATATTTGTCATAATATTATACTTATATAATAATATATTTATTGTGTTGCAACCATACGTTAAGCATTATGAAATAATATATAACATGGTTTTTAATAAGGAAATTAACTCTTCATCATATAATGTTGTGTATAACTTAATTATATATTCAAATGATAAACATAAATGAATCTTGTTTAATTTGTTTTTTTTCAAGAAGAAAAATTGCAGTTCCTTGGTATTCAATTTGAATCAAAGGTAACAAGAGAGGTTCCAAATATAATGTTTTCACAGAACCAGGTTGAAAAGTTGAAAACATAATCAACAATCATCCTCAAAAAGTGAGATTACAGCAGACTGATAAAGATGCCGACAAGACTCCAAAAACTCTCCAAACATGAGAAAAAAAACATCAGACTCTCCAAACAACTGACAGAAGAAGAAGCTAAAGCATTTAACTCTCCTCTCAGATATCGACAAAAAATCCCATGTGAGCACATAAAGAGCCCTGGCTGAGTATCAGAGGAAGGCTCAAAGCATTGAAAATTCATAAACGCCCTATGGGGACTATATTGTGAAATCATATAATTAGAAAGACATCTCTTAAGGGATACATAAAGTAATCCAAAAAAACACTAATATTTAAAAGAGCCGAGTGATTCCTGCTCAAATCAAAGATCCTTCTAAATATTCCTTGAAGGATAGTCATCCAACCTTTAACATAAGAGCCTCCTTCAATAATATTCCAACACTCTTATTGTGCTCACGGTAGACATGCTGTAAATATAAATACAGAAAAGAGTTTTTAATTCTAGCAATAAGTGTACACCAGTGCTCTAGATTGAGAGCCGACATTCTATATTTGGAGTTTGCGCAGTTGATGACCACCTGGGAGTCATCGTAGGTATGGAGAGATGGAAGACCCAAGGTTTTCGCCAGTGTCAGAAGATCCCAAAGTCCCAGTAGTTATGCTCTTGTGTTTGTGCTTGCCCCACATCCCAATTTGAACTGAAAAAAGTGGGATATGTTGATTGAGAGTACACCCCCGCTCCACTCGATAGTTCATTCAGCACATCATCAAAAAAACATGTAGGATAAACAATAGGGGGTACTAACCCAATGTTCTTTCGGGGCTGAGAAAAATCCAACATAGGGTAATTTTTGAGTTTCCCCAATATGCCATGACAGACGAAGTTGTAACTCGAAAGAAAGTCATAAAAAATGTTGCAATTTCAGGCCAACCATATGTTCCAAGTGAAAAATATAGGTAGGTGGAGGTCTTTTGAAAGACAACCATTCATATTTTCAACAAAATATTGAGGTTCCCAATGAAATGTAAGACTTTCCTTGAAAGTAAGATGATCCCTTACTCCTGTAGTGTAGGGACACGATACAAATAAATGACTAATAGATTCAGGTCCACGTTTACATAAACCACACTTGTTAGGTACCGACCATCCTTTTTTGAGCAGGTTATGCCAGACCTTCAATACTAATCCAGATAAAGCATTTGATATTCGTCAGAATATTCATATACAAAAGTTTCTTATTATGCCATCCTTGATATTTCTCTCAGTAAGTAGTAATGATAAGTTTGTAGGCCAACTTAGCAGAGACCTCACCATTTTTTGAGTTATGCATCCACAACATCTTGTCACGATCATCCGAAAGTATAATGCCTCCATGACAAAGCCCAACAGTATAAAGATTCCATTCCAACTTCCACCTGCCAGTTAACTCCAAGTCCTTCGTAGAGAGCCTAAGAATTTGTAACAGAACCACCACCTAGATTACATGAATGACCGAGAGAAACAATACCATAATCCTGTAGGTAATCCCTCATATCTTTGGATAATATAAAAGGTAAATTTAGGCCCACTATGGGATCGATCCCCAATTTAACACTGTTTCCATTACCCACCCTCCATTCGAGTCTACAATTGATCCAAACAAGTATACAGATGAATCCATTATAAATGTGGGAAGTATGCAGCACAGAGAAAATGTGACCATGCAACCAATAGTCTACGGAAATACCTTTAAGATATTTGACACAGATGATCCTTTTCCATAATCCATTACTGTTGAGCACATTCCACATGATTTTGAGCCTGATAGATATACTAAACCACTCCAGGTTTTTGATATTCCAATTCCCAAAATCGTAGGGTCTCGCTATGGTGCGCCATTCCACCATATGAATACGTTTCTTTGTGCTATTGCTTCCCCAGAGAAAGGAGAAAATACAACGTCTGAGACTATTAAGTATGGATTTTGGTATTCTTGCCAGAGCCAACCAATAAATATGGATACCTATCAACACCAACCTGATGACAATAATTCTTCCACCAAGTGACACAAACGATAGGCCTAGTTTCCAATCTTCATTTCAAAATATTTGACGATCCATCTCCAGTCCTTCAGCCCATTTCTTGACGGTTTTAAGGTATAGCCTAGATATCTGAAACCATTTTCAATGGGTGACATGCTGAAAGGAAAGATATCCTTGATAGATCTTCTGATCGTGTCATCAGTGTTATGAGTGAGGAAAGCTAACTTTTCTTCCCTGATGCTCATACCTGTAGCAGATGAAAAAATATCAAGGTTGTACTTGAATGATTTCCATTCCTCCAAAGTGGCTTTGCCAAAAATAATCGTGTCATCAACAAAGTGGAGGTTAGTTAAAGCCAGAGTGGGAGAGAAAGAAATACCTTGAATAAGTCCTTGATGCTTAAAGTTATGAACAAGTAGATTGAGGCCTTCGTCAACCAGGAGAAAGAGAAGGGGTAAGAGTGGGAAGCCCTGCCTGATACCCCTAGAAGCATGAAATAAACTTAAGGGTGAACCATTGACAATAACAAAGTAGTTGACAGATGATACACAACCCATAAACCGATTTATCGAGTCTAAAGTCTAGCCCATCTGAAGAAAAACAAGTCGTAGAAATGTCCAGTTGACATGGTCAAATGTCTTAACTAGGTCTAACTTTAAAACTAGAGCTTCGAGTCATTTGGTCTTGATTGAGTGCGAAATTTCTTATGTAATTCCCACAGGTTCCAGTATATGATGGTCTTTAAAAAACCCGAATTGTTGTGGGGAAATGGATTTGTCCAAAATAGGTTTGATCCTGCTAAGATGACTTTGAAAATCAACTTAGAGGAATTATTGCAGAGAGATATGGGCTTATAATCCACAAAGGTCTGTGGCTTTTCTCGTTTAGGAATAAGAGTAAAGTAGGTAGAGTTCAAGGCACAAATGATTCTGCCTTCGATTCTAGACTGTTCCATAGCTTTGAGGAGAATCCTCCCTGATGAGATCCTAGGAAAAAAGATATAATTCGAGAGGCCCCCCCCGTTCGGGCCAGGGATTTTATCTTTTTTAAAACTGTTCAAATCCACTTCCAATTCCTTATGGGTGACCTCTAAGAAAAGGTTTGAAGAATCTGCTTCCAAAATGAAAGAGGGGAAAATTCTAATAACCTCTAGCTGATCAGTAATTGGAGATCTACCTTCTTCCTAAAAAGGAGAGGAAGAGTAACTTTTGCCCAGTGAGTGGAGTTGAGAGTTTTATAAGATCAAAGAACCTCCCTCATTATGTAAAGACCAAATAGAATTGAAATTTATCCTTGCCGAAGCAAAGCTGTGAAAAAACTTGGTGTTTGCATCTCCATGTTCAATCCAATTGATTCTTCTTTTGAGATTCCAATGAAGGACTTCCTAAGTTAAGATAGACTCCTTTTGAAGTTTTAGGGAGAGGCGTCTAAGAGTTTCATCATCAAATAAAATTCCTAAGGGACATGAAGAGAAGAGAGCAAGGATCTCTCTGTCAATGTCGGTTAAGAGTTTATGGTTTTTAGAGAGATAATCTTTTCCCCAAGCTTTGACAGCAGTTCAGAGGCACTTCAATTTCAATACCAGAAGGGACATTGCATCACAATCCACAAGATGGGTGTCATATTTCCAAGATGACATGACCGGATCAGAGAAAACCTCCTCTTTTAACCAGGCCCTATTGAATTTAAAGGATAGGGGAATCTAAAGGAGATATCTTCACACTCGAAGCAAACCAGAAAGTGGTCGGATATTTCAGAAGGGTGATCCCAGGAACGATAACATGGTCAGTGAGGTAAAAGTGAATCAGAAACTAGGAATATGTCAAGTCTTTTGCTGATACCCTCAACACTACTGCGACAATTTCTCCAGGTAGGCCCAGGATTGGCAGGTAAAATATCAGCCATATCAGTACATGTCAAGAGCTGAGAGAAAAAATGAGGCTAGGGGGTCAAGGTGGGATTTTTCGGCCCAATTATCTATATCGGATAGAGTAAAATTCAAGTCACCAGCTAAAATCAAATTGGGATGGTTGAAAAATCCCCCAGCCAATACAATATTCCAAAAAACCTCCCGGTGAAGATAGGGTGTGTAACAGTTAAGACAAGAAAAATCAATAGTTAATCCCCTGAATTTATCCTTCACCAAGATACCCCCAAAGATGTGGAACAAAGTTACACCTAATTGCAATGGGATTTCAGCCAGTAAGAACTCCCCCCCAAGTGTCCCACTAAGCCGATTGCAAAAAATTCCTACCCCGACTTGATCTTTGCAAATGAAAAAAGTGCTTGAGATGAGTCACACAAGGTTTCATGAAAGAAAATCATATAAGTATTAAGGCCAGAGAGGAGCCATTTGAGGGCTTTGGTTTTGGTAAGCCTTCCGAAACGTTGAATGTTCATGGAGAGGAGTTTCATGAAAAAACCTCACCAGAGGGTGTCATTGCTCTAAGCACCCGTGATTGTGAGTTGGAAGATCCCACTCTAGATGCCTCTTTGATTTGAGAGGAAAGTGGAGTGTAAGATGAGTCCTCCTGGAGGTCCCTCGAGGCGCAAGGTTTTTTCTTGGCCTTTTGGATCGTGACATTTGCATGCCAGATCAAGTCCAAAGGGAGAATGGACGGAGAAAGAGGGGATTTGTCTAAGAATATGGATACAAATATGGTTAAGGAAGTGTCGAGGAAGGAGGTATATTCCCTAGGAATGATAGGAGAGTCTAGGAAATATGGAACTATAATAGAGGGGTTAGCACATGGGGCAGAATTGGAATGAGGTGGGGTGACGGGAATGGAGCGATAACCAATAGTCAAAATAGGAGAAGCTGGTTTCCTGGCATGATCAAGGGGTGGGAAATCATCAGGTGAAAAAAGTGATGCAATCTTGAAAGAAAGAGGTAAGAGACTTAGACAAGGGAAAGGAAGATCAGAGACAATAGGAGAGATGACAAGAGTGATATGCTGTGCAAAGGACAACTCTGCAGGCTGAGGAGTCAAGTCCAAGGTACGAATCCGAGCTATGATTTCCACATCTTCTATAAAGCGAAGTTCTCCTTTAGTAATATTTGCAATGCTAGAAGGCGAGACTGAATCATACATACCTGCGATAACCAGTAAAGTGAGAACCTCACTAACAGTCCCCATTGTGTGAGCGTACAAGGAGTGTTGCTCCTGTGAAGGAGAGAAGCCCCGAAGAAGAGAGGCACAACTACGCCGTAGGTGACCCATCTCACGACAACAAGAGCAACGAAAGGGAATATTTAGGTAGTCTAGCATCTGCGTGAAAATATCTGGTGTTGTCACTGATGTCAATTTTTGTCAGTAGACCATTGGATATGTCAAGTTCGACCAGAACATGGGCCAGACACTTGTCAAAATTGTGCATGAAATCCTCCTCAAGTGCCACAAAGTGGTTGAGTGTGTTTGCAATGCCAGTTAAAGTGTATTTGTTCCAGAGGGGCAGAGGTAAAGCTGGTAAAATGACCCACAGGTGGCATTTTACCACTTTTTCTCGAGTAGGATCAAACCCCAAGTGCCACCTACTAAGCACCAACAAGCCACGATGAATAGTCCACAAGGTGTTTAAGATCAATGAAGCATCAATGTCTTCAAGGAAGACACACATCACCCAACCGTTAGCAAGTCGACTTATGGTCGACACATAGTTGATTAACAGTTTCCAGTGTATGGTGGCCCAATCCACCCAGTATTTTTTGTCCATACGATAGTATCCCAAGCACCCGACAAGAGCCCCGAAACATAGGCCCCCCACTTTGTCCATCCAAACATCACGACTAATAATGTAACATTTTTTTGATTCAATGTCTTTGACCACTTTGGCCCGTCGATGAAAGGAGTGCAGGTTAGAGTGAGGTCTTTGTAACGAGCTCATTCCTTGGTCAGATGAGAAACCGTAACTGTTGGTGTGGTTTGCAGACCTAGATATGATTTTCTCATACTCTCACCAGTGTGAGACTCAGTGACTGTCAACAGTTTCAATAGAGGACAAAAAAGTGGAAGAAACCCTACGTACTCGAGAGTCAAGATGGCCAAGTTAGTGTAGGACCTAAGACCAATAAACATCAAAGAAAAGTTAGGCAAGAGCTAAACCTAATAGAAGTTTAGGTCTGTGAAAGACCTGGGAACCCCAATCACGAGGTGAAGGACAGTCACAAAACCCTGAAAGTCAAGGTGCTGTTAGAAGACCCCGATAAAAAACAACTAAACCTGAAAGTAATAGGAACAGGTCCAGAGCGCAGTGGAAAGACAGAAGTGTAAAGAAAAATATGTGAAAAACCGAAGAACAAACAATTCAGAGAAAACGACGTTCGAAAAGAGGGAAAGGAAATAAAAAGAAACTATTTCCACTTATTTTTACTCATGGTTGGTACTAGGTCCCCTTGTAAGTGGGTTGAACTTCATGCTATAGAAAATCGAGTGACTCATTCGACGCCAATGTTAGGGTTCAAACAAAATAAACTGCACTAGAAAAAAAACCGCCCTAATACTAAGGGTAAGTGCACGTTCCAACAATGGCTGTCGTCAAGACATGTAAACAATGCCCGCGAAAATGCATGGTAATGACGCCATGGCTAGGGTTCTCAGACGCCATAGGGAGCATGAACATGATCACTAATTGTTATAAGTCTAATTTCCAAACATCATAACAAAAAGTCAAGTGTTACCATGTAATATTATTATAATAGATGAATATAAACATGTCAAAAAAATGTAAATATGAACATCAATATGACCTATCAATGTATCATCCGACATTTATTTTTTCTGACAATAACTCAATTTACAATGACAAATATCAAGGCTCTAATTGGAAGAAAGAGAAATAATTAATTAAAAGAACAACATTTTCTCGCAATTGTAAACCTAAAGGTTGCATTCTCCAAACTTATTATTATTAATCATAATGATCTTCATTATATAATATAACTTTAGTCCAGATTAGAGAAACACATTTTATACCTTCTAAAAATGAGGTTTAAAGCTAGCTAGTGTTAAAAGAATTGTAATTTATTTATTGATGTAACATTATTTTCTTAATGTAATTATTTTAAAGGGATTCTTTTATTACTTTGCCAATATTATTATTTGCAAATTTTATTTAATAACATTATAATATTTTTGAATTGAATAATAATTTCAAAACTATGTAAGATTTAAGATATCAAATATTCATGTAATTTGAGTTTGTCAATGAATATATCGAATTTCTAAAATAATATAGACTCATATGAGTTATATAAATTATTAGATTAATATATGATTATGTTATTACAAATTTACATTAATTAATAAAATCTAAATCAATTATTATATATTGATACATATATGAAATATATTTAGTGAAATATACAACCATGACTTTAATTTACAAATCAAAACTATGTACCTATTTACAAATCTTAAAATAAGGTGAATATATATTAAGCATGCATCTAATTTGTTAACCACTTCATATAAATCCTCATTTTCTCCACCAATTCTAAGATGAAGTTTAACCTCCTAGAAATATAGAGATGTAGAGATTCAATCCAATTTAATTAATATAACATATTTAATTCTTTTATTACAAAGGGAAAATAAGTTTATATCTTAAAGCCATTTTTTTTTCGCCTAAATAAGATTCCATATATACACCTTCATCCTTAAAGCCTTTTTTTCTCTCTTTTTGCGATTAAAAAAATTTGCAAACATTATAAGAAAATTGTCATAAATTAATGCAATTATAATTCTTAGCATTAGAATTTATATTAAAAACATTATGAAATACAAACATTCAAATATTGATGGAGACATTAGAGGCTGCCTTAAATTTTCTTGTAAATTTCATTGTTATCAAGGCCATAAATTAAGCCATTGTAGAGCGCCTTAACTTTTCTTGTAAATTGCATTGTTACTAGGGCCATAAATTAATTGAACTTAATCGAATCATATAATAAAAAACATTACATTAATATAACATAAATGTCATAAATGAATGCAATTATAATTCTTAACATTATTTATAACAAAAACATCATAAAATACAAACATTATTACAATATTAATATAGAAATTAGAGAATACCTTCAAGTCCAAAAGAATATGTTAGCCTTTACTTTCACAAAAATAAAATTGAATCATGTAAATTGTTTTCATGGTGTATTTATATGTATACATAAGACATAATACAGGTAATTTGGACAATTACATATAATCATTCTATACAATCATAAATTAATTCAAAAACATAAACCATATTTCGCATCATATTTGTTTTTAACCAACTGAAATTGTTTAAACACTGCATCCAACAATCAACTTTCCATTTTCACCATCATAACATGAAAAACAAAAAATATAATAGACAATCAAAGATAACAGTATCAAAATTATATCTCAATATGTAAATGATGAAATAAAACATGTACATATCAGCCTCCATTGCCATCACTCGCATTATCTTTCTCGATTTGCATGCTAACACTATTGCTCTCAAAAACATGTTTAGATCTAGGGTCGTGTCGTAATATGAACTACCAATCTCTATCCAACATATCTGGGTAAAATAACACTTTGTTGCATTGTTTTGGGAAAACATTAGGCTCCTTAATTTCATCCCACATCTTTCTAGAGTTGATACATATCAACCCACTATCACGATCTTCCTTTACATTATTCCTATCGAATGTGTCCCACCACCCGCACCTAAAAATAACATGTTAGAAATATAAGAAGTCCACTTGAAGTATCTCTTGTATCTTTTCAACATAACCCAACATCCCTCCTATCAGGTTTCAATCATAGTGGCTAACACAACTAGAATGGTAAAACTCGACTTCCACTCCACAGTCATGTGTAACACACCCATCATCAACATCCTCGGTGTGAAAATGATGTCCATAATCCCACATAGATGGGAACAGATGCATGTGTAAGAAAAGTTAACAAATGATGGTGTCATATGTTTAATAACCCAAGCATTAATATATTAAATATAGATGTTACAATTCAAAGTTGCATTATAAAGTTAGAAATGCACATAAATATTTTATTACTGAGTTGTTGCACCCGATACCAATGTTTAGCGCATCCTCCTCTTCAGGTGAGTAATGACCGGATGCAACCATATTCCTATTTGACTTGGTCTCCAACCCATCTATTGGGACATATCATTGGCATATTTTCTTTTAAATGATCTAGAAAATTCATGCTTCTACTGTGCAACTGCCTGAATTATTTTATGGCAATGCCCCATTTTCTCCTCTTCTCTTCATACAATGTGACCCACAACAATGTTCCCTCTGCATTGTAAAGAATGAAGTTATCGATTGCATCAATTTTTGAATTTTTTGTTGTATTCATAGAAAAAAGCCACATTCAGTACATATGGGATGAAATATAGATTTTAAAGTTTGCTGTGAATAGTTAATATGTGAAAATGTGAAGATCGAAACATAAGTGACTTAGTCCTTATCATTTGCCTTTTTCCTTTCATTTCTAGTAACTCCCCTTCCCTTTTGTCCTCATCACGTTCATCATCCCAAATCACCGCGCCTGGTGTATGGTCGATTTGATCGATGTACTGACTGACATAATAGAGCGAATCATAGACTATGTACCCCTTTGCCATAGACCCCTCGTGTTTTTCCCTCTATCGAACAAATCCCTTCAATTTTTTCATGTACCTATCCAAGAAGAATATCCAACGACATGAGACTACCCCGACTAATTCAATTTCATTGACTAGGAAAATTAGAAGATAAATCTACAAGTCCATGAAACTCGACGACAGTTCCTTCTCAACCATACAAATAATCTAAGTTATCTCATGACTTCACCAAGGAATGCTATCAATGTAAATATCCTTTGATGTGATCCATTGTAGAAACACATATAGTCTAGATATGGCACACCACAGGTCGTCAGGAAAGTCGCGGCTCACACACCCACACACAAATAATGGATAATTACACTACAAAATAAACAAAAACAATTAATTTCATTTTAACTTGTGTGGTAAAATATATAAAATAATAATAATTTAACATTTTTTTGACATTATACGTATCCTTAGAAGGTTGGGATGGTCATGTGATTTCAAACCTGACAACTTTTAGTCTGTAGTGAAGCAACGTCGTAGAGAAGACCCATAAAAAGAAGGGGCCTTCACACCCAATATAACTTCCTTTTGAAAATTAAGATATTTCTTCAAAATCCATGGGACATCACCTTTTCTAAATGAAAAAGAGTGGCCATCCTTTCCTCTATTTTCTTGTCTTGGCCAATGCTTCTTTTTAGTATTTGAAGAAATAAGATCTTTCTTGACTTTCATCATGTCACTTTTCTTGGATGATATGTGATGCCACAAAGAACATGAAACATTTTTAAATATATGCATGGGATCTAGTAAGTGGGAAATCTTAATATTCTCCCAATACGGGAGCTCATAAAAATATCGATTTCATTTTCATCCCTTTGGGCATTTTCTCATCATAAATGTCGAAGAATTCAGGATCATCGAACATAGGTTCCCCATTCAAATCAAATATTTCTGCAATTTCTTTCTCATTCTCTCTATCATATGCCCTAAACCCTAAACCCTAAGCTGCTCTTCTATAAGTGTGGGTTTCTAGGAGGAATACCCTAGAGAAGTCATACACTAGATTTCGTAGGTATTTGAACCATCTAGCCTTCATATAATGTTCACGACATTTACATTCATGCTAATATTTTGTTACAAGGCCTATGATGTTATGATATACAGAACACACAGTTAGCATTGAAGATCAAGATAGTCACAATGAATTAAATATTCTAATAAAGTATTGGTTTGAATTTAAACAAATCAAACAACATATTTACCTGAGCAAATTCCCAACCCCAGATAATCATGTGTGATATACGCACATATGCCATACAATGTAAAACTCCTATTTGATGGGATGGGTCTCTATAAATCATATACATGCAACCCTTCCTATAATTCCTTAAACTCTTCGATAAGTGGTTGCAGGTACAAATCCATTTCTTCACTTGTCTTCTACCAAGGAATATAAGAGACAACATAAGATGTTCATTATTTACGGACAAACACGGGTGGGGGTATTGTTATTGATCATTACTATAGGACAACAATATAAGTATTCTATGGTTGGGAATATGGGTTGATGCCAGCAATGATTATGCTCAATCATAGGTTGTTTACTTCATCCTTGAATTTACCGGGCTATGTATTCTCTATATGCTTCATGACTATTGAATATGTTGGTATTCACAATACTCCTTCCTCACTTTGATGCGATGCATGCCATCCCTACAACATTACTTATTCTTTACAACATAAGAGCCTTTTTCAATCCTTGGGATTATAGGCATGTGACTCAATATATTATGAGGAGGACCATGTGCGTTATCCTTGTTATTCGATTATGTGTACCTTCCATTCCCACATTTTGGACATATCTCTTTGTCTACATATTCACCTATATATAGAATACAATCATTAGGACATGCATGATACGATATGTAATCAACAACCAATATTTCCAACATTTTATTTGTCTCTTTGCAGCTTCTAGGCAAGACATTATCATTCAAAAGTACTTTATGTTTGAATAACTTGTAGTTAGTGGGAAATACAAATGTACAATGTCATTTAATGTTCATAAAATCGACCATTTTCAATGATAATTGTGTAGCAATATTGCTCAAAATATAATGTAGTTGATGGTCAGTTTCCTCAACATTGATGAGGAACACACATCATACATGCCATACTTAACTTTCAAGTTGTACAATAACATTATTGCCCCCAACTGTGTAGACTTTGATCGACCAGGTTCAAAGAGAGGCGTGGAATTGCTGATTTAAGGCTTTCAAAGAAGGCTTCAGTGATACAAGAGTCATCCACTAGTTCATTGTCCTAGAATGTATGAAACAACATTGCATCTATGGAACTCCTTTGTCGTAATAATTCATCCATACCAACATCTACTTCATTGCCTCCATTGCCAACATGTGAAGAACTATTATCACTGTAAGCATTCCTAATTGGTGAGGATGGACGCAGTGGAAATTGAATAGGTGGTTAATTCAACTATGCTTGGTATTCTTCCTCTCCAAGTTGTGCTCTTTTTTGAGCCTTCTCTTGATTTGACATTGTACTGGTGTGCAACGGAAGATGGTAGGGAGGTCGCTCATCATCACAATCCTGATTTAAAAAATATTGAACATTACATTAATGATGTTAGTAAGCACAATGCAATTGGTTTGATTTATTATTATACAAAACAATTATTACAGAAGCACAAGAACCATTTCCAATACAAAATGATAAGCTGCAAACAATTGATAAAGCAAACGTTCAGATTCAACGATAAATTAACATCAATTCCACATTAAATATAAAAAGTTAAAATTGAGCAACACATTTTCAAATTCAATTTATAAGTTAAATGAAAAATTTATAAAACATAATTTCAAATCGAGCAATACATTAATATGGATCTCATTGTAAATTGACAAATACAATTAATCAATGTTGTTTTCTTACTCCCTAAGGGAACGTCTAAGGGTAATACCAATGTGAGACGTCTTTGACAAGTGGTTGGTGTTCTACAAAAGTTGTAGTTTATTAACAACTTGTCACCAAGAGAGAAGCTACATATTGCATGTACAACAACAAATATTAACACTTTCCTTTTCATTAAGAACTCCTAGTCATTGAAGTGTTCCTCAAATGAAAAATTTGCATAAAATAAAGAGCACCTAGAACTATTTATGAACCCTGCAATATTACCAGGAATGCGTGGACGGCCATCTATATATAACATGTTATTCATGTTAAAGTTTCCAAAAACATAACCATTCATGCACATACTATATATGGAAATGTTATGCTTGTATTTAACAATATTCAAGTAATCAGATCGACAACATATAGGACAACAAAATGACATAAGTGCTACCGATTGTTTGGGAGGAACAAGTACATGTGAAAGGATACACAACCTAACATTTGCAGCATCAATATTAGACTTCACAATCATAAAACGATTACCACAAAAGGAGAATTCGGTCCCAAAATCATGCATAGGTAGAGAAGATTGCCAAGTAGTATACAAAGTGTGGTTGTAAGAAGTTTGATATTTACTTTGAAAATTCACAGGAAGGGAGAAATCATCGCTAACTCCAACAATTGGATGAACCTTGGTGTGTATTTAGACAATTTTGCTCTCAGTGACTCATGCAATTTTTGGATCTTCTAATAGAGATGGTTTGGGTCACATCCGAATCATACTTTGGATCACTATAGCTTTCAATTGATTAAACATAATCAGACTGGTTCGGCAATTTAGGATAAGACATAGTTGTTTCGGCTTTCAATTTCTTCAAAAAAAAGAATAGGGAAGTGTTCATGCGTGTCTTTTCTATATCACCTATTGGATTTTTTACCGTAGTAGGGGATATTAGACCATCAACATTGGGTAATCTATCATTGGTGTAATGGGTGAGTGTGACATGATGAGGGTTCTACTTCAACCCTTGAGATTTTGAACAATCGTAAACTATTGGACTGTCATAAAAGAGTTCTAGCTCACGATGAATTATTTTCGATGAATCAATATTGCAGCTTGAAGATAGCATGTTACAATTTGCAGGGTAAAGCGGCTACCCATTTTCATCTATGAACTGCTTGCGATATCTTCCTCCTGATAAGAGCATACGATGTTTTGAAACTGGTGGAATGTCTTGTGCATTCAAACTCAACTTTGAATGAGATCCTATAATAAAGAATAAATTGGTATTCAGATTCACATGGATAAGTAACATAAATTCAAATAAATAGTCAAAATATAAATAAAACCTGAACTTACTAGGGATGGAAAGGGAGAACTCGTCGAAATTTGAACATGATGGAATGAGATGGAATCTGAAGAATTGGCCGTTTAATTCTATAAATTTTTCTCTCTGTATTTGAGCCAAATTAACAATCAATATAGGTCTCTACAATCTTATTTTTTTCAAGAACTATATTACAATCTAACTTTCAATATAATTTGGAAACCGTTGTGTAAGAATAAGGTGCGTTTAAGCAACACATATATACTATGAAATATTATAATTGGTGTGGTTGAATACTAAAAGAAAATTTAAGATGATTATATAGTTTTAAGTGGACCCACAAAAACCCAACATTTTAAAATTTGAGCGATGCATCTATTTAAATATACGCGCACCAGTGCGCTCAAACAAACTAAACACATTGGTGTTCAACAATGATGAACGCACCATGAAATAATCTCCGTAAAATCCCCCTCAAGAGAAAATATCTGCTTCATTTGATAACATATATTTATACATACATTATAAACGGTTGTTCATTATGATGTATTTTATAAACATAATCGCACAAGTGTGTTACATGTATACGCGCACTGAGGAATGATATTTTTTTTTAAGAAATGCAATGTCGATGCATAAAAATAATAAACGCACCATGAAAGAACCTTTGCAAAATCTCCCGTAGTAGAAAATATCTGCACCATGTGGTTTAAATCGCTACACTGTTTCGCACAATTATGATTTCACCTCTTAGGGATTTTAGATTTGTTGAATTTATGAATATATATAGAAGTCATAGGGTGAGATGAGGCCATTATTTGGATCAAATATGTAACCATGTCGGCCCTCTAAATTTTATTTTATTATTTTATTTATTTATTTTTCTAAAAAATTGAATGCGTCAAAATCGGTGCATTTGTTTTTCCAAAACATACTAGTGCGCGTATCGTTATGGAGGACCGCTAATGACACAGGACACACAATGTTTTATCATTTTTACGTTCTCGGTTTTTTGTTATCGATGGGTTTATACAAAAATAACACCGACAATGACAAGAAATTCCCATTTTATTTACCATAAAAGGATGAATTTTTTTCAGTCATTCACAGTGCAATTGTGTTGGTATAATGCATCAGGGCGTATCCTTTGGTATACTGCATTAGTGTGTCTATGTGTATATATGAACTAGTGCGTTTGGTTTTATAAAACACACCAATTTCATACTTTTTTTCTATTTTGAAGGTCTGTAATTTATTTGGATAATATATTGATAGCTTCTGTATTTAATGGTCTAGACTGTTTATTGATAAAAATGCATGGTGTGAGTTCAATGAACAAAAATTTTAGTCAACATGATGGAAGCACATCCATGATTACAATGAATGCAAGTGGTTCTAATTAATCTCTGTATATAAATTAATTTATTTGAATTATTTGTAAATATCACTAATATGTATTCGTTAATGTGTGAAAGGTAGAGCCAAAAATGAGGAAGCTTGATTAGATTCTTACCAATTTAAGTCCATAAGAGCGTAAAGTGTTGATGGGAAGTTTACAGAGGGATGAATCAGTTGAATAAAATAGAAGTCAATATGACTGATTTCTTCAAATTTGAGTAATAATGTACTTATGTTTATTCACTAATATGTTTCAAATAATCTAATTCACATATGTTGAATGTTATGTAGGGAGTGAAAACAATAAAAGTCAATGTCATCATAAATTTTTTTATGGAAGATGCAAATAACGATCAATAAGCCTTTAGCTCGTCTGAAGTGGTGCTGGAAGTTAATAGAAGGGGGAAAGAATTTTATAATACTATGAGGGATATAGTGGAAAGAATGCACATACGTACTTTTCACTTAAAATATAGAAACCAATCAAATGATTCGAAAAATTAGATCATATGTAAACTACAAGAGATGTTCCCAGAGAAAGGGTCAATGAGACATGTCAGACTTGCAACAACAAAAACATACAACAACAAAAAAGAATCACTGAAAAAGTAATATTCCTAAACATGTTTATGTATAATATGTATGTTTAACTACTACAAATCGTATTTCATTCAATAATTTTAGTTCTACTATACTATTTACTTTTCATATAAACAGGAAAATTGTTTAACGCAATCATTTTACATTTCCAAGAAGATTATGAAAATCCAGAAGGATGAACAAGGTGATATGCGAAATGTTCCAGTAGGGGTAGGGGTGTCCAAAAAAGTAAACAAGGAGATGATCAAGTAAATAGACATAATTGCATCGCAAGAGGAGCCATCTCAACAACAATGTTTTTCAAATGTATGAAATCGTTGATTCTTAGGATTATGTAAATCTCATTAGTTAGTTCAACATTAAATATTATTTTTCTATTGTTATATTAATGCAGAAAAAAAAACAAAATGGAACGCAATCAACAACAAGACATGACGACAAAAAAGAAAGGGGTTGATATCAAGGTTTGTGAGTATTTGTGATTTCCTTATAAGAAATGAAGGTTTCATAGTGGTTGTGATATATATATACACAAGAGGAACCATCAGAAGAATTGATTGACATTGGGTTAAGCAAGGGTTGTGAGTATATGTTAGCGTATCAGAAATTAATTATGGATTTTGTAAGTATATATATTGTACTTCTCTCATTTTATAATTAAAAAAATCCTTCATATTAAATCTATAATTTGTGACGGGGCATAAAACTTGCAAGAAACAAAGTATGGAGTGGATCCAACATAATACTTGTTGATGGATGGCATGAGATATGGTTTTGAAAGAATATGTATCATTCATGACTCAATTATTACGATGTATGTATGTCTCTTTTCAGTTTACATTCATGTATACTATCTATTTTATTTTTCATTATTTTCAACAATGTAGATACACTCAGTGCACTTTAATTTTATGTTTGCAGAGGGAAATCAAAGAAGAGGAAAACAACCACGCTAATGAACAAAAAATTCAACCAAATAACCCAATTGATGTAAGTGGCTTGAGTACTGATAACATTTCCAATGAAGAATGATGATCCTTATTTAATTTTGATGTTAATGCAAGCTGTTGTAGCTTGCTGTATATTTTGAAATATTTGTTTGTGAAAATAAGACATTTTGTATAATAATGTATTGGACATACCGTCCGAATTGAAAAACAAGGGGTTACCAATAAGCGTAACAATTACATGCATGTTGACATTTTGATTATTGTTATCTCTATGTTGTCCAATTTTATAGCACAAAGGAAATGTTATTGATGTATAATAAAATAAACTTTTTTATTCAATTGCATTCTTTAATGTTATTGTCAAATGTTAAATGTGAAACAATACATGGTAATTAAATGTATAGATGATTAAATATTACAATAGATGTTTGCATCTATGATACAAGAAATTAATCCAAACAAACCCAATAATTAAAATTGAAATGAATAGTACTATAAAAATATATTTCAATTTCAAATAAATAATGTAATTTAAAACATAAAATAATATATAATGTCAGTAGTCATTGTTGAAAGATTCATATGCGGTGCTTTTGATAATTAATGTCGCTCTCGTACGTCTCCCCGAACACTAATTAAACTCACAAACACAATCATTAAAATTGATATATTTGGATGCAATGTCAGTAACCACTCTTCGAAGAATCATATGTGGTGCTTTTGATAATCGATGATGCACCAATGCTTCTACTCGGATTAGCTGCACCGGTGAGTCTATGCAATTTCTACGCACCGGTGCGGTTATGTAAATTAAAAGCACAATTGAATTTTAAAATAATGATTCTCACTTTTCATACAATGTAACTAATGCATTTTCATTTGTTTTTCTCAACGATGCATATCATTAGTTTATACGCACTGGTGCATATCAATACTTTATACACACCGGTGCATATCATTGGTTTATACGCACCGGTGCACTCATAAATTGATCGCACTGACAAAGTAAAAATAAATAAATTTTGTACAGTGTGTACGATGTCACATATTGTATCGGTGTGTTTGTTATGTAAGAAAGCACCAATGTGTATAATCAATACGTGAGCACTTGTACAACTTTGAAATTTTGTTATTTCTGGTGCTAATTATATTTGAATGCACTAGTGCAAATACTTCACATTGTACAACATTGATGTGTTGTGTTATGAAACACACCAGTGCACCTATTTTGAACGAAACAGACTAATAAAAAAACATTCGCTAAAACATCCGACAACCAAGTATTTTTAGTTATAAAGTATGTCTGTTATGACCTCCATTTAAACATCCGCTACCATTGGCAGAGGTTGTAGCAAATGTTTTTTGAACTTTTTTTTCCAGTCTTGTAACACTAAAAGCCTCTACCATGACCTTTGGTACAAAGGCTTTTCCTTGTAGTGCAAGCTACAAGAGTTAACACCTAAAGTTGTTGATTCCTTAGTTGAAATTCATGGTGTAAGCATTAAAATCAAATCATGAAAAGAAAAAAAACCTAAGTTACTCTTGCATTAAAAATAATATGCAACCGTAGAATGCACTCATCAAATAATGTCTAAATCTAGTGGTCAAAGTATAACAACCCCTCCCTTCATTGCATATACTTCTATAATAATGCCCTCATCATTAAAACCTCCATGTGTAAACATCATCTTGGCCCCTCATCCATCATTTGTATTTTTGTCGGCCCTAGTTGCACATTTGTAATATTTTGAATGATGATTCCTTTGAAATTAAGAAAACACATCTTGACGATTAGGTTCCACCCCTTCCCTATAACCCAAAATTCACTAATGTATTAGATGACATCCAAAATATTCCTTCACCCTCACTTTAGTCACTCTTCCTACCCACATTTCATGTACTTCCATGAATATTTTACCTCGTTCGATTACCTCTCCAACCATCACTACTTCCCCAAATATTGGCCTTAACCTTTTGGAAATATTTACATATGCACATGTCACCCAAAGAATTGGTATACAACTAGCACATTTATAGTTCCCCTAATGACCTACTCATTGGTGACCTCAACCCATGTGACAAACGTGCAATGTCAACCTTCATACCAAATTCTCAATGCTATTGCAACAAACCAAAATGAGCCCTACAAGGAGATATTTCAGGTTGTGAATTTACTATGGATGTTGCAACTATTAATCATAGGCATATTATGCATTCGTGAATTGCAGTTATTTCAGGGTTTCATTTTGCATTTGTGGATTTCTTTTTGTCAAGTCCTAACATATTAATATAACAAACCATTTGTTTACTGTGTTGAATTGGAAATCTGCATTAAAATTAAATTAAATATTGTTAACTTATTATTGGTTTAAACATCTTCATAAACTAGGAAATTTTGTTTTGAAATGTATTCTCCCAAATGTTTTTATCATAGTGTCTGTAATGCAAGATCGTAGTGTGGTAAATAGGGGAAACATACTATGGGCGGGGAACATTTTATTTTCCCTCTTAGAATTTTGAAGCAATCACTAGTCATTTGTAGCTTTTTTCTTGTTTGTTTGTGATGCAGTTATTTGATCCCTCAAATTTGTTCTTAGACTATCCCAGGACAAGGATGTAAATTGTTGGGGAAAATCACCTGTATATGTGTTTTATTGTAAAAGAGGGTTTTTAACTTTAACTCTGAGCCTCACTGATCTTCGCTCTTAGTAATACACCTTACAACAATTTCTTGCGTAATATTTTTCAGAAACGATGACATGTCTCCAACATGATGCCCGTTTATGTGTATGAGGTCTAATTTTTGGTCACTTGTGGAGGATTCTCATTGGTTTACCAGGAAGAAATTTTAATGTAATTCATTCTCACACATATTAAGTGCATTCCATAATTATTGTCAAGCTCCTCCCAGTTCTAATTGGATTCAAGCTAAATCTATCTTAGAAGAATTTTACTAATCTTTATTCATGTTTGTCAAAGATTTCAAGAAGATGGGTTCACATGGAACATCAGTACAGGTCCATAGTTTTTGCACTATTCTAACTTGCTATCTAGTGGTTTACAGAGGTATTGTGTTTCCCATATATGAAGGATGCTATGTTGCTCCTAAAAAAATCTTGTTATTCCTAAATCTGTAAGGTGGCAATAGAAAAATCAATTGCTATAAATTATTGAAACATAATTCCAAACTAACAATAAATATGTAAATAAAATTAGCTTTGCAAAATAGATATGCAACATTTATGTATAGTTGTCAGAGATAAATTTACAAGGTCGGAGTGGAACAATCAATTGCATGAAGTTATTGAAAGATCATTCTAGAGTAACAATTAATATCTAATTAAAATTAGATAAAAACAATAATATGTATGCAATCTATGTCCAATAGCCAAAGATTCCAAGAGAATGGGTTCACATGAAGACATTAATATAATATAATTATATCAAGTTTTGTTTCAATTTCCCATATTCAGGGTTGCTGTTTTTGGACTAATTTATCTGTTATTCACTAGTTTACAGAGGTATTATAGTGTTATTTGTATATTAAGGATGCTCACCTGAAACAACTCCTGTTATTCCTAAATTTGTAAGGTAGGTGTCAAACAAATTTGTAAGGTAGGTGTCAAACAATAAATGTTAACAAGGTTTTTTTAACAACAATGGATAGAAATTGGTATAAAAAAGGCTGCAGCCAAATTGTACAACAAAGTTATACAAAAGTAGAAGTTATCTTGCACATAATCACCAGTATATCCAAAAAACAAGAAGTTATAAAAGAAAAGTTAATATCCTTCTCTAATAAGTCCTTAATACTAATGAAAGTATACGACCAATAAAATATACCTAACACAAAAACTGATTTACAAAGCATTACATAAATTCATTGAAAGAATTGTTGAGTGTGAGCTTCTCCTAGCTCTCTAATGGTCTAATGCATTCCCTAGTTCTCTAGCTCCGTGTCTTCTAACAGTTGTAATACTATATCTTTTTCCTTGGTATGTACCTGGGTAGAGCCAAAGGATTGTCAAGGAAATGAAGTTGTTTAATGAGTGCCTTTGTTGATGTTGAGGATTTGAGTGTCAAATATTCTACCTCTAATGCTTGAATTTATCTTCTTTGTTGTATCACAATGTGCATTACCTCAGATTTCTGTAAATTGAAAATATTCTCATTGCTTTGAACTGCATTAGCAAGAAAGAGGATGGAGGTTCTGTTCTCATTTACATGTTCTTCCCATGATTGGAGAATCTTTTTGTTTCCCATCATAGCCTTGGTAGTGCATGGTTCTCTCGAATGCCCAAGTCTGTGTAATATTAAATAGAATGGTGACTAGTGAATTGTTTACCCACCAGTATAGGTCCATTTAAAAGGGGATCTACTAAGCATCTAGAGGGATCAAATATCTAAACGTGTAAACTTTTTTTTAGAGTGGAAGTGTTGGCGAAATGCGTAATCCAATCTTTATAGTTTTAGTTTATCTAATTTATATTGTTTTATATATATGCAATTCTAAAAAATTTAAATTTAATTTAAGCCTACATGTTATTTTTAATAATATTTTATTATTTTTATAAAAGACATGTGTCAACTTTATGATGAGCACTAAAGGAGTTGCACATCTCTCTCATACTGGGCTTCAGAATGTACCTCTTTGGTGCAACAAGATGTCGAAAGTATATACCCAACTGAGATTTGATAACTTGAAAACTGGATTCCACCAACTACAACCTGTCCGTTGATGCTACAAACAAAATCATGTCTGTCTGGCCTTCTATGTGAATAGAGGGAGACTAAAGATATTGAATTGTCAGGACATAACACCATAGATCAATCCCAGTTTCTCCAAGGTTGTTGGGTGCTACAAGGTGGTGAGTATGACTTTCAAAAATCCCCCCTTTTCACCGAAGACGGTGACAATACACCAAAAGACAAAGACCCAAATTTAAGAAAACACAAGAACCCAAAGCACCCAGGAGCTCAACCTTCAAACAATTCTCTTCTCCAACTCAAACCAAACCGAAATCTTAACCATATAGTGCTGAGTCGATATACCTCATTGATACCGAGCTAGTTGAAGCTATCATCACCGAGCTCTGTGATATCCTCAACATCTAGGTAAGGGATGATTAATTAAATTTGATTAATGGAATTCATAATATGTAACTCAGGGAATTGGGAGATATTCAATAATTATATTCTATATAGCTCGTCGTGGAGACAAAATGTCGTCTTTTATTATAGAAAATTAAAGACATTGGAAGAAGATGGAGGTAAAGATTGTTGATTGAAGACATTTTATGAATTTTAAATAAATAACCTTTGCATTTCAGTTCAGAGCTCACATACAATTGTGGAAGGAGGATCAACTTTAAATGCTTACAAGGAGGCACCAGGAAAGAACACGGAAGCGTTGTGAAGAAATTAGTTATATCTTAAGCGGTGAACACAAAAAATATCGGTCATCTGTTTTATCCCGATTTGCATCTGCACCTGCTAGTTCACGCCACAAGTATATTAACGTTTAAGACAACGTAAAAATCACATTTTATATGAAATGACCATTGTTTTTTGACCTAGATGTGCTGACTGTATGCATTAAGAAAAGACAGTTACGTGAAACCTGAAGTCCAACCCCAAATTTATTAACTGTAAGCATTCTGTTTTTAGGTTTGTGTGAAGCCTATCTCATAGAATAGGGCGAACAATATTCAGCCTGCTGCAAGTTAATTAATGCAGCTGCTGTAAGTTAATTATTACAGTTGCTGCAAGTTAATTATTGCAGCTGTAGTGGGCATGGTACCAGTTGTGGTCAAGCTGCTTGAGATCCAACTGACACTATACCTGCTGCAGTTGTATTAATGAGTATGCAGCAGACTAAATAATTTTAGTCCATAAAATATAAGGGAAGGAGAATGAATGATTCACATAACGCTTAATGAACTAAGGGATGGAAAAGCATTTATTTGCTAATAAATAAGGTTTATACTTTTAATGAACTAAGGGATGAGAAAGCATTTATTTTCTAATAAATAAGGTTTATACTTTTAGAGGAATTTGAGCACTCCTAAAAGAATTTCTTTGTACACCGTTGCATTCTGCTTTTTGTACACCACTTACACTGTTGAATGATACAATTTATTTCTCTCAACAAAAGGAACTCTACATCGGGGGAACACATCTCATATACAATAGTCTCACTACTTAGTAGCAATGATAAACCCATGTAAAAAAAAGTTATCTTTCTTAAAAAGATTTATTAAAGGAAGCTTGATCCCCATTTTTTTCATTTTGGCTGCTACGTTGGCGTGGGCAACTTCTTTTCCATAGAGTTCTTGGAAAATGCGATACAACTCAATGTCTTTAAAATAAGAGGCTTCATTTTTTATTTGGGGGATTATTATAGAGTTTGCCATTAAGCTGCTATGCTTGTTTACGAGTTCCCAACTATTAACTATTAATACAAATTGCACCCTAGTTAAATCAATACCCTGAATCTCTTAAAACAAGACATAGGACCCAACATAACAAAATATCAAATTTCGTACTCTTTTCTTCATGACATTTATCTATTTCCAAAGAATTCTAAAGTAACCATTATGAAAAAGAACATTTTTATCCACCAACTAGTTTCTTAATTCTATGTTAAAGAATATTTTTATCCACCAATAAGTTTCTTGATTCTATATTAATATTGAAGGCACACCCAATACCCAACACATAACTATCGACCCAATACTGAAAAAAAAAATTCCCTACCATGGGGTTCAAACAAACAACCACAAGGCTAAGAGCCTTGCGCTCTACATGTTGTTCCACGTTTTAGCAATTAAAGAAATGCAACTTGTCAAATGCTTCTGTTAGTATAGATTTCAAGTATCTAACATGCATATAAATTAAATAAATCCCCCCAAAAACATGAATCCCATACTGAAGATTTTTGCATGAGACGTGAACTCTAGTACAAATACAATACTTCCAATTTGTAAGACCTATGCCAACCAGAGTTCTACACAGCGACAATCATTTATAAAATATTGCTATAGAGTGATTTGAATTCTCAAATTGACCAATTCTAAATAAAAATAGAGAATTTTTTCAGCACTATAACCCATTACATAAATCAAATTTGGATTAAAGTTTCCCTTGGTATCCATGTTGTAGTATTTGATATGGACAATAGTTACGACTCTACATTATACAAGACAATGTCTCTTTTATCTCCCGCAAAAAAAAGGAAAAGAAAGGGGGAGATTGAAGGGCATATAATTATTTTTTTAATTTTATGAAAAGTAAGGATGAAGAAATTTACATAATTTTTTATTTTATGAAAAGCAAGGATGAAGAAATTTACACGGCAAACTTAAGGAGAGGGCATGAACGTTAAACATCCAAAGTCTATACATAAAGTAGAGGGGGTACCCATTACCTCACCAACCACACCAATCTCGAAGATTCCACAGTTATCTCACTTCGCATAAAATAAACAAAATTAAAAAGAAATAGATAGTCCTCTACCTGGTGTTGATCACCACGTGTACATCGCTGCCCGTGAGGCTCAGAACTGTCTGTTGTCTCTGTGGTTCACGAAAACAAAAGGATTCTATAAAAATGAAATGCGATAAAAGATAAATGTTTCGCACTGGAAGAAACAAAAGATACAAATGGGCATTCCTTTCAGAAAAATAATTACCTTAACATGATAGAAAACAATAGAAGATTTATATTTACAAGCAGAGAGTCTAAAATTTTAGCAAGAAGCAAAAGTTGACCGATTTGATCCGTTTCGTTGGGAACAATGATTTTTATAGGCTAATATTAGCTGCAAGAACTAGAAATATAACTACAATAACAAAAAACCTAATAAAACATTGAAAAACTAATTTTACACAAAAACATACTCTAATGAAACATTGAACAAAACTAATTTCACCCAAAAACATAGATAAAACCACCAACATCACACATTCAATCTTAGAGGAAAATATAAACTAAATCCTAAGTAACGAAATGCAATAGATATCAAGATAACTTAGAGCATAACAAGTCATACCCATTGATTTGCGAAAAATTGGATGAGTACTCATAGCTCGTAGGACAACCTCACTGCAAACTAGCAAGTTTAACCCGAAAGTATTCCAGGAATCAGGTGATTTTTGTAACAATGGTGTCACTCTACCCTATAGAACCCTTAAAACTCAGTATAATGCCAGGTTCACCAACAAGGATCTACACATTGCAACCATAAACTTACCTTTCGGACTTGTTCATAGTTGTTCTCCATGAGGGAAAATTGCTTGGCTTCCTGGCTTCCAGTAGGGATCTGGTTTTCACATGTGCTGTCACCAAATTCTAGTCAAAACATTAAATCTAAACATAGCTATCATTTATATAATTTAAAAAAAATAACAAAATGGCTAAATCCCATTAAAGGCACATGAAAATCATATTGCTCTGCTCTTCCAAAATCTATGTACAAACAAAAATACTCACTGCCAAACCCTAGGTTCATGGTTGATCTAGAGCCCACTAGATCAATAGCCCAAGATATCCAGACACACTAGAAGATGGACAGAGGAAATGTTTCTGGATAGTTCCTTACACAAAAGGAATTTGGTATGACCCATACCATTGCTACGTAAAATCTATTTGGTCTATTATTTTATGAGTACCAAATATGAGTAGAATACAATACCAAACCATGTAAATGACCACCTTATTACCAATAAACAAAGAGAGGGATTGGACGCCCCTAGGTTAAGATCAATGTTTATGGAGAGTTCTTTTGGTGTAAAACAAAGAAGTCACATTACATTGATATAACCTTTCTTTGCAACATTGGAAATTTGGATTAAAGACGAGCAATGCAGGCATGCAAGACTCTTTAAAAAAGGACTAAATGTTAATGGATCAAGATAATTTCATGGGAAGAAACTATGAAATGACATCACATTATCAGATGGGTGACAGGTGATTGCAAATCTATGACAAAATCTATAATGGAATGACAATTCACTAACTCATTAATATTTTTATATATTTGGTGGGTAATAATGGAATGACAATCCACTAACTCACTAATATTTCTATAGATTTGGTAGGTAATACTATGTGGATCTTTTTTTATTTTCTTTTTGAATTTTTAGTATTCCGTTCAATGATAAAAAATTTCTAATGAGTAGCTCTAGTCCAATAAACATTAAGAAAAAACCAAATTAAAAAAATAAGAAAATAACTTTATTTTGGTTAACCTTAATAAATATGATGAATTTCAATAGATTGATCTCTAACTAATTGAAAAAGATGGAACATATAGTCTCTGCCTACGACATGAACTAAGGAAACTCAAATAAACTTGTAAACTTAAAAATATTTTGGACTAAAGAAACTCAAATAAACTTGTAAAGTTCAAAATATTTTGGGACTACTTTTAGTGTTCCCTCCTTAAAAAAACGTAGACAAGAAAAATCTCTCCAACCCTTCTTCCACCCCTCTCACAAGAAAGATAAAAAAACAGACCAAACAAAGAACAAGGAAGTGAAATAAACAAATCCAAGCCTTGGGATCCTAGAGGACCATAGCTATGACACTAAGCAGCAAGAAGGGCTGAATTAAAATAATTTGTTATAAAGTTAAAATTAGGATAAAACAATATATTAAAAAATACTCTACCAAAATTACAATAAGTACCAACAAAATAAAATTTTGACTAAGACAATCATTTAACTTGTGGTGGGTGACTAATGATATGCCACAAATAAGTTATCTTTTATTTGTTCTCTGGTTATCCATGCATCAACTAAGAGTTATCCATGCATCAACTACCAGTTGGTTATTTTTGATATTCATTGTTTTTTATAATTGTTTATTTTGAATTTGGAATGACTACCATAAAATCAATCGGGACCATACACTTGTCTCATCCTTATGTAATCTAGGGAAAACATATATGCTAATCCACCCCAAATTCTAAAATATAAACACTTATCAATGCAAATATACATATATTTTTTAATTATTTTACAAATAATACCTCACATCGCTTCCTTAATGTCTATTTAAACAATATGTCTTTTTGGCTAACATGCCTATGCTCCAAGTGTTAGTTGTTTGTTTTATTAATAAAATAACCAAAATTTTATGGTAAAAAAACAACACATCAACTTTTCATTAATTATGGTATTAGATATATATTTTTTTCAGCGGAAAAACCACTTTCCTGCTATTCCGAAGGAATCAAGGAAAGCTCACATATGCAGGAGAAATCTTAACAAAGTTCCCCACATTTCGTGGATGGTAGGTCAAGCAAACCGTCAACCAAACATCCAAACCATAACATGTCTCAACTAAATTGAACCCCAATAGATAAAATAAAACCAGTCTAAACTCACCCAAAAATCACCTTATCTTTGACAATTATAGTATTATATATTATATACTTCTGCTAGTCAAAATAATAATAATATATAATACCAAATATGGTATTCTTTATTATCATCATTTAACTGGTAGCCACATACAAAATACATTTTCCAAACTTTTATGTTTCAAAAGAATACATCTACGGTGTATTACTTTGAGTTATTCCAAAACTTATTATGATGGTAAGCTATTCCAAAACTCTTGTATCACTTTGAGTTATTCCAAAACTTATTATGATGGCAAGACTTTTACCATAGTTATTCCAAAACTCATTGTAATGGTCGGGATTTAATTATTCCAAACTTATTATGAAGTAGAGGATATTGTGGAGTAGAAAATCATATTTATAAAAAAAAATAATGTAACACAAATCTTATTGAAAGATTAATAAATTATAAGAAAATATGTATTTTTAAATATAAATATGGATGTGAGATTGATGTTTGAAGTATTCTACTTTAAAATAAATATATTAAATATTTTTTAAAATGTTGTTTTAATATATGTTTATTAAATATTTTTTAAAATGTCATTTTAATATGTATGATAAATATTTTTTAAAATGTTATTTTAATATATGTATATGATGATAATGAAAGCACTAAAATCAATATAATGATGATTTATTGTATTTAGAAATTTGTTTTATTGTCATTTAATATGTATTATGTATTTTTGTTTAAAATGCTTAATGTTAAAATTTAAATTTTCCATTAAATCAATGCATCAAATTAGTGTTAATCATTGTCACTTTTTGTGGATTGATACGACTTTACAATATTGATTAGATAAACAACCAACTTTAATACCATAAAGGTAGTGCATTGCACACCAACTTTAATACCATAAAGGTAGTGCATTGCACACCAACTTTCAATAATTGTAGTGGTCTCTTAAAAATTAAACAATTTATGTGTCTCTTAAAGTGGTATTTGATTCCACCAATGTTACATCTTAACAATAATTGGCATTAATGAAACTTCCAATGATAGCAATCATATTATCATATAAGTATGCACTTCATTAAACATATTAGGGTTATATAACTTAGTCATATAATAAAAAATACTTCTATAATATGAAAAACTTTATAAATTCGAAGACCATCATATGAAACACTGGCACTCAAAACACAACACTATGTAATGCATTACTTCTATAATATGAAAACAATTTAAATTCAAAGGCTACAATGTCGAAAATTGCAACTACTTAAAGCACATCATAATACAACAATGCATCATTGTGTGTATGATTCTATGGTCAACACAACTCAAGTCTTACACTCTTTGTGTGCTTCATTTGCAAAGTAATAATGAATTATAGCTCTCAAGCTGATTCAATTCTACAACTCATCATCCCACACACTAAATTGACTATATAAAGATTGTTTGTTAGTTAGTTTGTTTTAACATAATAGCTAACATTTATAATAAAAAAGGGGAAGCAATTATTACACAACATAAGAAAAGTTCAGGTATTACATACAAAAATTTCTTGAGAAACACATCTACCCATAGTTTTTGTAAATCCAAAATACATCTACCAAAACTCACCAACTCTATTTCCTCACAAACTGCCTCACACATAATTGACTCAAACATATAACTTCAAAATACATACCAAAACAAATTAGCTAAAACATGAATTGAAATGATGGCCTCTTATGAACCTCTTCAATCCAATGCCTTTTTCCCAATCTTTTCCTCTTGCTCCCAAGAAGCTTGCTCTTTGCTCTTTTCAATTGTAGGAGAATCGAAGTGCGCGGAGTCCATTAATGATGCCCAAGAAGAGTTTGAAACAAACGAAGAATTTTCCTGGATGGGGGAGCCATAACCAAATCTAGGACGCCATGATGAGATGCCATCATTGAATCATATTTTTAATAAAATCAACCTGTAAAGAGATATCCATATTCCCATTAAGTTGTACAACCATGAAAGCATCCACTCTCTTTTGCCAATTTTTCAAATCTATAACATGTCTTACAATGTCAATTGCATGGGTGTCTCTTTTAGAGCTCATATCATGTGGTTTATTTCCAAATCTATTTATTAATGCTCCCATTGAATGTAGGCATTAAAAACATCTAGTGCACCTCATCACCTACCTACCCTTTTATTCAACTATTATATTTCACATGCAAAGCACTTGTTGCATACATAGTGCACCATGACAATCCGATTATTGATTTCCCAGCCAAAATGTCCTTTCGTTGTCATTGCAACTAGAAGCCTTAAGTACCAAGAATTGAGACTAGCCAATCACTATCCAAAATTCCTAGGATCAAAGACCAAATGAACCAATTACCAATAAACGTAAGTTCCATAGCCATGATAAAAAAATATTCAAGCAAAGACAAGAGGGGAAGAAACCTAGAGCTTGTTGAGCCTAGGCAAAGATAGGCAGAATTCAGTTAGAATTCTACTCAAGTATGAAAAGAGTCAGGTCGCAAGAAGTAAAAGGAGTTGCGAAAGAAGTAGAGAAGGAAGAACAGAAGAAGGTAAAGAAGGAAAAGGAGCTGCGAAAGAAGTAGCCGCGAAAGGAAGGAAGACAAGGTAGAAGAAGTAGTAAGGAAGGAGGATACAAGAGAGGAGGAACAAAAGTAGACAAAGAAGAAAGAGCTAAGGAAAGACGCAACTAAAGAGGAAGCCGTGACAGGAGAGAAAGAGAGTTCGTGACAGAAGAGAGTCCACGACGGAAGAAGAACAACGATAGAAGGAAAGGATGTGACAAGGAAGGATGCGATGGAGTTAACCATGTCAGAAGACGTGCAATGGTGCAACGGCTAGAAATCAACAGTTCAGAAAGATCGTGGGTACAAGGTTGGCTAGAGTCAGCGAAAGCCACGCGTATGAAAGCATATTTGTAAGTCGGGTCGTTAGTGCCTACTGACATGTGTCGATAGAATATGAAACATATCATGTTGGCTAACAATATGAAGTCGACTAAAAATGACATGTAAGAGTCTATAAGAGGAGGAACCCAAGCTGTATACGGGGTAACCTCTGTGGTACGTGGTCATGTTAGACACTCGCGGGTCATTCAGTGACAATCTGATTGCATTGTATGTTAGTGTATTGAGTCGTAGAGAGGATTCAAAGAACATGCAACTGAGTGCGTAGGGGTGTAGGAGAGATTGAGTTGATCCAAGCTGTGTGCGGATCACTAGTAGAGTCGTAGAGGAAGTCGAGTTGATCCAAGTTGTGTGCAGATCACCAGTAGAGTCTAGTAGAAGAAGAATAGTGACAGAATACTAGAGAGAGTGAGAGGAGTAATAAGTCTGTATAGATAAGAAAGAGAGATCTAGAACAAAGTCTACAACTTAGTGCGCAGACCAAAGGCGCCATATATTTCTCATTCCAGATGAAGAGCGCCTTTGTGGTTTTCCCTGGATTGGTTTACAC
>LPNX010904161.1:49437-97711 GCA_001517045.1 Pseudotsuga menziesii | reverse complement strand
AGTCAACTATCACAGCCTAAACAGGAAAATGACTTCTGAGTCATTATTGGCCCTATCGTGGCCAAAATGACTCTCAGGCGAATTTACAACAGTTCCCAAACACAATAGCAACCCAAGTACAACAGGGGAAAATCAACAGTCCGTCAAGACAATGAAGCCACGGGGAGACTTACACAAACCATGCGGTAAAAGAAATTAACAGAATTCCGACCTGGGCATGAGTAACAATCAACGCCAAACCCATAGTTCAGCTCGTGAGGCAAAGATACAGCTGCACCGTCCACCAATCCGCAGAAGAAAATCATGTGGGTAAGACCCAGAAATTCCTGTGCGTGAGAGAAACAATCAGACCCCGTGAGGAATGAACAGCTCTTCCTGGGCTCGTGGGTGAACAACAACAGCTGAGAGGACGCGAAATTGGATGTGCGTGAGTAACATGCACAATTCCCTGCGTGAAGGTGAGCAGCAATGGCCAGGATGCGAATTGCAATGCCTGAGCATTTTGCAACTCGTGGTGAGAGTGGAATTGCATGCGTGAGTGAAGTCAACAGGGGTGGAGTGTGCGTGTGGGTGAGGACTGACAGTACTGCCACCCCACTCCCCAAAACCATTAACTGCCTCAACCACCAGCAGTCTTTCTTAATGAAAGTGGTTGGAATAAGACAAGGGAAGAAGACACATGGGTATTTTCACCCCAATGGCCAAAAATGGACAAATCCCCCCCCACATCCTTATCCTTGGGAAAATCATGCCCCATTTGATTTAGTTGCCGCGACCGTAGCTGGTTGTGTTCATTTTAATTATTTATAGATGCATATTTACATGATGACCATCATAATATATGCCGCATGCCCCAATATACCATCGGTGACAACCTAAATCCAAAACATAGCATTATCGATCAATGGTGGGGCCTTGGCCTTTAGCTCCACACCATGATCATTTACAATATATATATATCATATACATCTAATGTAACGGGGTCAAAACCGGGACATTACAGTTGATTCTATCAAAACACGTGTCTTCCCTAAAGACACCTAAAGAGATGTTTGATTCCTTGACCAAGCTATTTGAAGGGAAGCATATAAATCAAAAGAAGTATAGGAACTCCGTGATCCTTGAAGAAATTGACTTATGTCAGTATTTCAGTAAGAAAGGTCTAGGAGACAGATGGAGACGAGGCTAAGGCTAGAGCCAAGATAATCATTCCAGATTCTATTAAAGATCATCTCATCCCTCATGTGTCATCCCTAAAGACACCAAAAGGAAGTGTTCGATGCTATGACAAAGCAGTCAAAGAAGAATAAGATATTGTCATGGCCTCCCAGGATCATGGGACTCATCCCATTCAAGAAATGTGTGCCAGAAGGAAGTGATTACCTTTAGCAGACTCTGGGAAGAGTGCACACAAGAAGAAGCTTGGCTCATAATAAGAGAAAGAGAATATGGGAGCAACTGAAGATCAAGCTCTCACGATCCAAAGGAGATCCCTCAAGCGATGAGGAATACGAAGGACTCAACTCTTGAAGAACCTCTTGTCCATATTAGAATTTGGATAATAAATGATGTTGTTATGAATGAAGAAGATGATGAAGCTGAAGGCTCAAGAAGGAGTCTACCCACAAAACAAATAAAGATAAGCATTCAATTGTCATTTCATGGTATTGTTTTGTCATGCATTTGTTTATGTTCAGTTGATGTGTTATGCACGATAGAATGTTTGCATTAATGATAGTACACTACTAATATGCATGTGATGGGTAAGTAGCTCATGGTGCTATACAACTCTCCATTTCTACTTATCTAGAATGAAACCTCTTTCCTGGCATATTGGATTAGTGCACAATCTCAATGATGTCATGGTAGAGATGGAAGGCATCTAGAAATTTTCCGTGAGATAAGGATGAATATTGTATTGGCTAAAATAGTTGCATGATTATATCTTTATGCATAAGAATTTTCCATTATGAATATGCCTTATGAAATGTTTCTAACCATACAACTAATGCATTTGAATTGTAGGAAAGATTTTGTATAATCGCCTACAAGAAAAGAAGGATGAGACTTGTTCCGAAGAACAAGTGATGACAGTTCAAGAAATAATACAAGATGAAGAATAATACAATGTTACTTTCAAAGGAAGAAAGAGGTCTTAGACACAGTGCAGTGATGTGACACTGTTGAGCGACATCATTGATGCAGAACCTTCCAACTATGAAGAAATAGCCAAGAAGAAAGGGAAGGAGTGCACCAGTTCAAGAAGAATGATGTCTAGGATGTGGTATCGAGACCTGAAGGGAAGTACATAGTATCTTCCATATGGATCTACAAGTTCCAGCATGCAGTAGACGGAAACAACGTGGGATACAAGGAAAGATTCGTAGCATGAGGATTCTCACAGAAATAAGGCACAGACTACGAAGACACATTTGCAGCCAGTGGGAGTTGAAACACATGACAAGAAGAATCATGTGTGCAAATTAAAGAAGGCTTTGTACGAGCTCAAAAGACACCCATGGGATAACACATACATGTGGAACTTGAATATCACCTAGAGTGATGAAGATATTAAATTTTTCAACAAGGTTGAAGATGAAATCCTATAGAGGATGACAAGCTCACAGATGGGTGCAAGAAGAAATTTTCAAAGGTTCAAGATAGAGGATCTTGGTATCCAGTGACACTAGATGGATACATAGAATATTAGTAGCAGAGGAAGCGACTTGTCACTCCAGTGCAGAATGTTTCAATACATAGAGTATGAAAGGAAGAGGGAGAATGATGCTCCACTTCGGAGGGAGTGACTACAGAAGATCCCGAGGTTCGACATGGTACGACAGAATTGACAGCTTCCTAACTGGCTTAGGCTTTAGCAAAATTTAAGCGGATCCCAACCTTTACTATAAGGTTGAGGAAGGGAACCCTATGATACTCATACAGTATGTAGATGACCTATTTGTAACAGGTGAGGATGGGTTGATTGTTGACACAAAGAGGAAGCTTGCTGCCAAGTTCGAGATGAAAGACTTTGGTATGATGCACTACTTTCTAGGCATGGAGGTATGGCAGAATATAGATGGAATCTCCCTGCGACAAGGGAATTATGCAGTAGAGATCCTGAAAAGGTTTAGGATGATGGACTGCAAGGCCATGACCACACCTATGGCATCGAACCTGAAGCTATTGAGTGATGCTTCATCAAAGTCGGTTGATGCTACGATGTATCATCAGATGATTGAGTCCTTGATGTACCTAACGAATACGAGACCATATATTTGCTTTGCTATGAACACATTGATCCAGTTCCTGACAGATCTGAGACATGTTCACCTGATTGCTGCAAAGCATATTTTCAAGTACCTGAAGGGTACAGTTGATTATGGGCTCAAGTATGGGGTGAATCAAAAGATTATCCTGGAATATTATGTGGATTTAGATTGGGCAGGAAGTGCCACTGATAGGAAGAGCACTTCGGGGTGCTGCTTCAGTATCGGATCAGGCATGATCTCTTGGTTTAGCAGGAAGCAATCCTGTGTGGCACTGAGTACAACCGAAGTAGAGTATGTCACAGCTTGTTCATCTAGTTGTGAGGCAGTGTGGTTGAGGAAGCTACTATATGATTTGTTTAATCTCCAGTTGGATGCTACTTGTATATATTGCGACAACTAGAGTTGAGTGAAGTTTTCAGAGAACCTGGTTTTCCATGACAAGTCGAAGCATATCGAGATCAAATATCACTATATCAGGGATATGGTGCAGAGAGGAGTAGTGAAGCTCCAGTATGTTGCGAAGGACGAGCATATAGCCGATGTGTTGACCAAGCCATTAGCTAGAGTGAAGTTTGAGTACTTCAGGGAGAATCTTGGTGTTCTCCAGATTGAGGTTCCTTCCAAGGGGAAGTGATGAGTGCGTGTGCCTTTCTGACATGGTGGTAGGATTGATTCCTCCCATGGTTATATGTAAGTGCAGAGCCCTTCTGACATGGTGGTAGGATTGGTTCCTCCCATGGTCAGATGTAAGTGCAGAGCCCTTCTGACATGGTGGTAGGATTGGTTCCTCCCATGGTCAGATGTAAGTGCAGAGCCCTTCTGACATGGTGGTAGGATTGGTTCCTCCCATGGTCAGATGTAAGTGCAGAGCCCTTATGACATGGTGGTAGGATTGATTCCTCCCATGGCCAGATATAAGTGCTAGGCCTTTCTGACTTGGATGCTGGATGTGTTCCCCCCATGGTCAGATGTAAGTGCTGAGCCTTTCCGACGTGGTGGTAGGCCGGGCCTCCCATGGTAGGATGTAAGTGCTGAGCCTTTCCGACATGGTGGCAGGCCAGGCCTCCCATGGTCAGATGTAAGTGTTGAGCCTTTCTGACATCGTGGTAGGTTGGGCCTCCCATGGTCAGATGTGAGTGCTGAGCCTTTCTGACATGGTGGAAGGCTGGGCCTCCCATGGTCAGATGTGAGTGCTGGGCCTTTCTGACATGGATGTTGGATGTGTTCCTCCCATGGTCAGATATAAGTGCTGGGCATGCCTTTCTAACATGGATGCTGGATGTGTTCCTCCCATGGTTAGATATAAGTGCTGGGCGGAACTTTCTGACATGGATGCTGGATGTGTTCCTCCCATGGTCAGATATAAGTGTTGAAGAAGATGAAGACCTACATGGAGGCTAGGACTACAACCATCATGAAAAAGGGCTGGCTCTGTAGAACTTCCTATGACTAGTAGAATTGAGAGATAGAACCATTTGCTTGAGATAGCGGGAGCAATGATGATGATGATGATCCAACTTGATGATGATCCAGTTTTGATGATGATCCAGAAATGAAGACTTGTGCTGATGAATTGTGTCAAGAGAATACCTTCCTAGTTAAGAGGGAGTGTTGTTGTATTTGTAACTTCAGAATGTATTCGCTTGTATATCTTATATTGTATTTTATTGTACCCCGATGTTCCTATCAGGAGAATCATTAATATAATAAAGTCATGTAAAGTCATTGAGGTTAACCCTCTGTTGTAAGTAGGGGAAATAGTCCCCACAATTGAGTTGAGGTTAAGTGTCAAAACCCCAAAATTTCATAAAAATTTACTTTAATTTTTTTTTAAGATAACATAAAATGTCTGAATACGCAGTTTACTAACTGCTAACGGTTAGCAGAAAATGAAATAGTCTAACACTTAGTATTAACTGCTAGCCATTAGCAGAAAATGAAACAGTCTAACACTTAGTATTAATCATTTTCATATTAGGTTAACTAATACAGCTTTCATTTTCGTAATGTATATGAGATTGACCTGCACACAGTTTTCTTTCAGTTTTACTAATAAGTTTACTTTTTGGCAAGTAGGTGAAATATATCTTTGAAAACCTGGGCATACTTAGCATTTATGCTAATGTAGGTGGACTGCTGGTTCTGACAAGTTTAACAGGTAACGATCGATCAAGTAGGGGTTTAATTCATAAAGTAGCAAGAAGTATATCTGTTGCATGTTACATGCTAGTAAATAACTAACTATTTAAAAGCAAGCTCTAAAGGGGTAAAGTAATTGTCTTTTATTTCATAAAAGTACTTCTATCAGTCTTGATAGTAAAGATTTCCAATAGAATACATGTTTCTATTTTGTCTCTAACTTATTTGTTATGGAAATTATCAACCTGTTGCTAGTATGTAAATAAGCTCACTATCAAGTTATAACTTCAGTACTTACATTATCGCCTTGCTGCATGTACCATTGTAACAACATCCATTACCATATTATTTTGTAATGTACCAATCTGATTGTTACTTGCATCCTGTAGAAATTTTACTACCTGAAAACCTCTTTGAGATTATAAGTTTGGTCGTTTGTAATTTAATGCATTGATTCATGATGGAATACTATTTACCATCATTTTCATAAGTCTAAGTCATAGGTAAAATATATTCCAATAATTATAGACCTGGAGCAAGGTTTATTCTGTTGTAACTTTACTATTATCATGTTGCCTCACTTATTGCAAGTTCCTGTTTGATAATAACTATTATGGTAGATATTTTCTATCTAGAACTTCTAATCTGAAGTCTACCCTAAGTGAAAACTAATATGACCCAGGTTCTTATATTATGCTAAGAACAGACATAAATAAACAATCCCATACTATCTTTGCCAAATAATGATAGTGTCTATTATTATTGTTGACAAGTTAATTATACAAACTATTATTTGTGAGAGGTTATACCAAGGTCGAGCCTTGTGATTGTTTAAATGTCATGTTTTAAACACTTTTTACTCTTATAGTCAAACTTCATATATTATAGCTACTTTAAACCATCGGTTACAAATAATGAAGTTTGAAATATAATATGGGAATATTTGATCATCGTTTTGCATAGTATACATATTAAAAGTTACTTGGTAAAGTTCTAATGCATGGTCGACTTTTGGATGGTTCTAATGCCAAGGTTGTTACAACCTTACCCGAAGGTCAATGTTATGTAAACATCGTTAAACAACATACAATCTTCGAAACTATCATAAACAAGGATATAGTTCTTGTATTATCATCGGTGGATGATTTATATATGCACTTCGTAGCCATGTACATAGTTGGTTATTAAATCATTGTATTAATAATTCGAATAATTGGGAACACAGATAACTATAGACCAAACCCGAGCGTATTTGAAAGATTTGGAGGCATGTGGATTCTTCTCGTCCATGCATTGGTGACTTTTAAGGGCTGGAAACCCTATTCTCTTGTCATTGTCTCCGAGGGTTTCATTGGCCTTCGGGCTGCTCTGTGTGATTGCTTTGGCGACCATTAGAGGTTGTTCTCTGTCTTGCTTCTCCGTGGTCCATATTCGTGGCCGCGAGGTTTTCAATACTTAGTCTTTGCTGGCATACCCTCGAGCTTGTGTACCCTTCTACGTGAGTGGTCATTGTTTGTATTTGGCTCTTGGCCTGTCAATAGTTTAGCTTTTCCCTTCTTGTGGCTTGTCACGACTCGATAACACTTAAGCTTATTGGCCTCATCTCCACTCCAGGGCTAGCGTAGGGTTTATATCCATCTCTGCTTCAACTACTTAAGCTGGTAACAGCTTAGTCGATGCTCGAATTCTTTTTCTTGCTAGCAGGTAAATACACTTGGTTTTTCTTTTAATATGAATAACTCACAGTAAAATGTTTTTACAGTTAGGTTTTTAATGGAGACAGAGCTTTGTAATAACGCACAGTATTGTGCTCTTCTTGCAGGAACTCGTGACAGCTCTAAACTTCAGTGACGAGGATAGCATTGGCTGGCTTCAGCGGACTCATGGCCCCAACCGGTAAGCCCTGAGTTCAAAGAATGGGTTTTTACCCTGCTTGTAAAAAGGGTTGTTGAAGGTGACACACAAAGCCTAGAATCCTGTCCGGTTTCTTTGTTGGATATGAGATTTTAATAAGTTGTTTGTTCAATTTTGTTTACAAACCCTCGCTACGATGCTAGGTAGTATTGGCCTTGAGCTGTGTGTTGTATTTTAGTTAAGTTTCCATCCTTACGGCCTGACAGTGTAATACATTGGGTTTTTAAGAAGGATTTAACTTCGAGCTCAGTCTTGTTTTTTGCAATGGTTTTGTAATCTTGTAAATTATGATTCTGTGTAATTTAGGGTTTTTCCTCTTCGACTGTTAGTGAAGAAAATTACTGTCTAAGTGATATTGTTAATATAAAGACTATAGCTCAATCATAATGTGAAATTTATAATTTTGAACTTACCTGTCCAAAATATACTAGCTAGGGTTTTCCGGAAATGAAACCCTTGTCTAAAATATGTTATTAAATTTATTATTCCGTAGGTTCTGCTACTTGGTATTTCGGTTTGATTATTACAGGTGTTTGGTGGTATTTTAACTTGTTAACTGTAACTTATCTTGCTTGTTTATAAAAGACATTTGTTTTCAGAAAAGACTGTAAACAGTCTATAGTAGACACTATAATCTTCTTGTAACGTTTATTTATATAATTATCAATGTAAATGGATTACAACTTAGATAGTTTAAATTATAATAGATAAGTAAATTGTTTAGGGTTTTGACCCTGAAGTTTATCCTTCACAGGTATAAGCATGTCTGGTAAATGTAAAATAGTTTCTAAATATGTAAATATTTAGTTTTATACCAGTTATTGTTTATATTTACATTGTTTTTATTTACTAAACTGTCACCTAGAATTTTTTCAGAGTTCTCGAAAGGATAGAAAATAAACTCTGTAACTCTGTTTACTCTTTATAAATTAAGGACTTTTAATATAACCCTATCTAGTTTATATTAAATATTAGTCTTAGATTTAGTTGATATTGTTAGAAGATAAACTATGTAGTTAGTAGCTTGTTTATATACTTAACTGTATGTAATCACTATAACTCGAACGTAGTTTCTTTGCTGCATTTCATTCAGTTATACTAAGTGAAAACATAGAAATAGAAATAAATCATAACACTGTTTTTCCTCCATAATATTTTAACATTGAAATAAAATTATTCTACGATCTATAGTTACACAATCCTATCTACTATTTTCATTCTCTTATCTACTTAAAGCATTCTATCTGTGCTAGAGTACGGCCTGGTTTCCAGGTGTGGAAAAACACAGTCTAGAAATTATTTTCATTCTATTTCATTATTTCCTAAACCAGTTTCATTTCTATAACAATCTAATAAGGATACTAATTCTAACATTTCACAAACTGTACTTTAACATTCTTATACCAGTCAAACTTAGATTTATTTAACTAACACAGTAAAATAAAACAACATAGAACCTGCTTAGCATAGACGACAACAACGTTAGGACGCTGTTCCTCCCTACCAATCTCCTTGAGAGAACTCAAACAATGCTTCCTCAGGACCCCCGAGTCTGTTCCTGGTCTTATTGGCTGAGAACTGGTGGAGTATGCAAACAGTAGAATCCTCTATCAACTGACTCGTTCAATATTTCAGTAAAATAATCTGCTCTTAGCAGTATGATCTTTAGCTTAAAAGCTGCAACTAGATCAATCAAAAGTTATCCCCTCAAATACTTTCTAGATTTCCCTTCCATTGAATTTCTCTGAAGTACATTCATTCAACCTGAATGATCACTTCTCTACAATGAGCAGCCTGAGCTCTCTTCAATGGGACTTTTTATAAATATTGCCTAAGTCTTTTGGGTCAGTTGTCATTAATTGAGCCACCTACTTTGATTCCACTTTCTTGGGGAATCATGACCCCAAATGTAGGGAGGTTGCCACCTGCAACAGTTGGAAGTGGTTTGAGGATGCTGCCACATGTTAGTTTTCTCTCCACCCAGTCTCCTCCACCAATTTGACTAGTAAACACTCTTTTAATAGCTCTCCTAAGCTGTTGTCTCCTCGTTTATTCATTTATAAATAAAATATTTAGAATTACATTAAATATCCTTGACCCTGCTGAGTCATCAATTATAACCTAGAATTAAATTTAACATATTGTCCTCAAATAATATTAAATAATATAAAATTGTTTTTGCAAAATTGGGGTATGTGACATACACACCCCCTTAAAGCATAACATCGTCCTCGATGTTATTTATTCTTCGTCCTCAGAATTCCCCTGGAACATAATTGGATATGCATCCTACATATTACTTTCCAATTCCTGGGTGGCTTCCTCTGGACTAATGTGCTTCCATTGCACCTTCACTTGACCAATGGTGCAGTTCCGAAGTGTGATCTCCCTCCGCCCGAGGATACACTCCGATTCCACCGAAAAAGCTCCTTCTGGTGCCACCTGTACATCATTCTAGTTAACAACATGAGTAGCATCATGAACATATTTCTTTAGTACAGAAATGTGAAAAACATTATGAACTCTTAAATTCGGAGGTAAGGCTAATTGATAAGCTACTTGTCCAATCCTGGATAGTATTTCAAATGGACCATAGTAACGAGGTGCTAGTTTGGCACAACTACCCTATAATGTCCCGGTTTTGACCCTGTTACATTAGATGTATATGATGTATATATTGTAATGATCATGGTGTGGAGCTAAAGGCCAAGGCCCCACCATTGATCGGTAATGCTATGTTTTGGATTCAAATTGTCACCGATGGTATATCGGGGCATGCGGCATATATTATGATGGTCATCATGTAAAATATGCATCTACAATTAATTGAAATAAACACAACTAGCTACAGTCGCGGCAACTAAATCGAAAGGGGCATGATTTTCACAAGGATAAGGATATGGGGAAAAGCCAAAATGTCTAGGAGAAGACCCATCAAGCTGTCAACTACTTTTCTTGTCTTTTTCCCCAATCATTTATTTCTTCCAGAATGTGGTTGAGTTAGTTATTGCATGGAATGGGAAGAGTATGGGCAAAAATTCGAATTGGGCAGAGACCCATTTTTGAAAAACGTGTTCTGACTTCCTTGGCAAGGAAAATGCCCAAAAACGTATGCCATTCTGCCATGCATCCACGTTTTTCCATTTTACTCACCATTCTCCTTCACGTTGGGGATTTTGGGAGCAGCTGGACTTTTTCCTGTGTTTTTCATTCCACGTTTTTGGTTGCTGGCTTCATTTTTCCATGGATGGGAGGTCGTTTTTGTAGTGCTGGGGATTGGGCTGTTTTCCTCACGTTTTGGATGCTACTGGTGCATTTTCCATCCACGTTTTTGTAGCTTCATGTGTTTTTACCATGGCTGTGAAGGGCCATTCACGTTTTTGGCTGTCTCACCAACTATTGGTCTCACGCACAGACTTTTTGGGGCGTTTTTCCCTGCTGTGAGTTGTGCTCACTGATAAGCTTCAGGACTGTGTGTTTTCCCCCATGTTGTGAGTCATTTTTGCTGTTACGTTTGGGGACTGTTGTAGATGGATTGAAGTCATTTTGCCCTGGTTTAAGATGTAATAGCTAAATTAATTGCCGGAGTGCAATGGTTGGTCTTCGGACTGTGAGAGGAGCAGAGATGTTGGCTTAGATTTGCTTGATAAACCTGGTGGCTGGAAACCACACAGACAGAGCTAGAGGGCTGGCCTTCTTCTCCATCACCCCTGAATAGCACTGGAAGGGAATGCAGGGCCTGAGGGACTGTGTAGCAGAGAAGGGACTGATTCCTTGTGTTGGGTGTGTTTGGGTGTTTTAGAGGTCAGGCTAGTTCTGGTGTAGGTGTTCTTAGCTCTGTAATGAGCTCACCAGCTTAGCAATTTTCCTTCATCAGCTCCTTAATGGCCTGATAAACCCAACTTTGTTGGCTTAGCTATGTTTTGGTTATCCTGGCTATGTGTAAGCCTGCTAGTTCCCTTATTCCTTGGAGAATCATGCCCAGCTCGGGGGTGGCAGCGCTGCTGAGAGATTAAGGAGCACGCTGGCCTATGGTTGGGTGGAACGTTGCAGCGACGTAGCTGGTTGCGGAAGAAGTTCTTCATAAGATAAGTGCTCTGTCCATTTTACTTCTGCAACTGTAAATTCTGTTAATGAAAATGAAATGAACATGTTGAAAGAATGCTGTATAAATATATGTTGTTTCCGCTGTGCATGGAAAATAATTTCTCATATGTGCATAATTAAGTTCAATGCATACATTTAAGCATTATGTTTCTAGCAATCTTTAAGCCTGTACATGTTCGTGGGCGGTTAGCCTGGTCTGATCAAGCCTGTAGTCGCGTCTTCTTCGCCGGTCGGAGGCATGGGGACGTGACATACCCAACCTCAGAGAGCTCTTTTTGGGTCTCACCTTGATGAACACATGTTCACCTACCTGAAACTCCTTTTGAGTTCTTTTAAGGTCTGCTTGACTTTTCTGTCGATCCTGCGTAATTTTCAGATTACCTTGTACCTGCTTTACAATTTCTTCCATTTCTTTCAATAGTTCAGGACCTAATACTAATCTATCCACCGGATTACTCCAAGAGATAGGAGTATTACATTTCCTTCCATACAAGATTTCAAAAGGACTAAATTTGGTTGACGCTTGATAATTATAGTTATAAGCAAATTCTACCAGATGCAAAGAATTCTCCCATTTACTTGGCTGGTCTTTCACATACATTCTTAGTAAATCTTCCAGTAATTGGTTTACTCTTTCACTCTGCCCATCTGTTTGAGGATGGAATGAAGTACTAAAATTTAGTGTAGTGTTTAATCCTTTAAACAGAGATTTCCAAAAGTTACCTGTAAATTTAGGGTCTCTATATGAGATTATAACTTTCGGTATTCCATGCAGTTGGAAAATTTGCTCTAGAAAGATATCAGCTATGTTTGCAGCTTTATACGTAGTTTTAACAGGTATAAAGTGGGCTGCTTTACCTAATTTATCAACCACTACCATGATAGAATCATTTAAATTTTGATTTTTAGGTAGTCCAGTAACAAAATCGAGACTAATTATCTCCCATTTCTAGCTAGGAATGGGCAGCGACTGAAGTAATCCAACTGGGTGTTGATGTTCGGTTTTCACCTGCTGACATTCAAAACAACTAGCGATATATTCTGCCAGTTCAGTCTTCATGTTTCACCAAAAATATTCTTTTCTTAACATATTTATAGTCTTCTGATAACCTAGATGGCCTGAGTATGGAGTTTTATGGATTTCATCCAAAATTAATAACTTAACTTTAGGTACATTAGGTACATATATTCTGTCTTGGTACAGTAAAAATCCTTTTTCATTCAAACTGTACCCTTTACTTAAGATTTCTGTTGGATTTTCTTTCGTTTTAGCTTGTAAATTTTGGTAAATTTCATCTTGTTCTACCCCTGCTTTAAGCTGTTCATCTAGATCTGTTGTATAGGTGCTGATAACTGCTGTAAAGTTCAGCCTTGCATTTCTACTTAATGCATCAACAACTTTATTTTCTTTCCCTTTAATGTGCTGAATTTTGAAATCATACTCACTTAGAAAAGCTAGCCACCTAGCTTGTCTAGCATTTAGATTAGGCTGATCTAACAGATATTTTAGTCCTTTATTATCGGTCATTAGAATAAATTTTCTGCCAATTAGGTGATGACACCACATCTTTAGAGCATGTATAACAACAGCTAATTCCAGATCATAAGTTGCATAATTCTTTTCATGAATTTTTAATTTCCTAGACTCATAAGCAATAACATGCCCTTCTTGAGTCAATACTTCGCCTAAACCATCATTACAGGCGTCAATACAGACTACAAAATCTTTATTTGGATAAGTTATTCTTAAAATATGTGCGTTGGTTAATAAAGTTTTTAACTTTTAAAGCTATCCTCGCATTTCTGGTTCCAATCAAATTTCTTTCCTTTCTTCTGCAAAGAAGTTATCGGATTTGCGATTCTCGAAAAACCTTCAATGAACCTCCGGTAATAATCGGTAATTCCCATGAAGGATCGAACATCAGTTACATCCTTAGGAACTGGCCAATCTTCAATCGCCTTTATCTTTTTAGGATCCACCAAAATCCCTTCCTTAGTCACCACATGACCTAAGTACTAAATTTTATCCTTAAAGAAACCACATTTACTAAACTTTGCAAAGAGTTGATGATCTCGTAACTCTTGCAAAACAATTTTTAAATGTTCCTTATGTTTTTATTCAGATTTCGAATAGATTAATATGTCGTCAATAAACACGACCACAAACTTATCTAGATACTTGTGCATAACGTTGTTCATTAAACACATAAAAACAACTGGGGCATTAGTAAGCCCGAACGACATGACGACAAACTCATAATGGCCATATCGAGTCCTAAAAGCTGTTTTAAAGATGTCTTCATCTTTAATCCTAACTTGGTGATATCCAAACCTTAAATAAAATTTTCAAATCACCGTGGCTCCACGTAGTTGATCAAATAGATCATCTATGCGAGGCAATGGGTATCTATTTTTAATAGTCATCTTATTCAAGTGACGGTAATCTATGGAAAGTCGCATAGTTCCGTCCTTTTTCTTAACGAAGATGATAGGTGCCCCCCATGGAGACACACTGGGTTGAATATACTTCTTGTCAATAAGTTATTTTAATTGTGACTTTAGTTCATTAAGTTCAAGTATGTTCATTCGATAAGGGGCCTTTGAGTTGGGTACTGCACCAGGTACCATCTCAATGGTAAAATCTAGTTCCCTTTTTGGAGGTAGTCCTGGAATTTCTTCCGGAAATACATCAGCATACTCTCTTAAAACCGGTATGTCCTCCAATTTTAATTTGTTTGTTTTATTTAGATTTTCCTCATCAGTTATTGTTACTGCATAAGCTTTACAACCCTTCCTAACAACTGTCTTAAGCTGCAGAGCAGAAATCTGCCTTATGGTTGTTTTTCTAGGGATTCCCTTTACACTTATTGATTTTCCATCATTATTTATACACGTAAAGGTTTTATCATAACAGTTTAAGATCACTCTATGTTGCTCTAACCAATGCATACCGATTAGTATGTCGTAAGAACCAAGAGGTAGTACATTAAGCTTTACAATAGTTTCAAATTGATCCATAACTACTGCACATTTCTTTACAAAAAAAGTTACCTTCCTTTTTGCACCAGTGGCTAACTGAACCAACCAAGAATTTTCAAATTTTTCAACAGGCAGCTTACATTTTTCTACCAATTTAGGTGAAATATAACTGAGACTAGCTCTTGGATCAATTAAAATAGCTATAGGGGTTTGGTTTATCATACCTTCTACTTCCACCATGGAAGTTTGATAGTCTGATTGTTGATTCTCCAAGGCTGCATTGATTCTGGGCATAGTCCTCGCTAGGTCTCCAACAATCATTTCCTCCTGTATGGTATGAATATTATTGACAGTCTTTTTTCGATTAGGACAGACTGAGGCATAATGTGGGCCATTACACTCCCAACACTTTATGGGTTCTTTAAGTTCAAAGTTCTTTGTGTAATTACCATGATTATTAGCAGACTCTTTCCCATAGAATTCTAAAGTAACCATTATGAAAAAGAACATTTTTATCGACCAATTGGTTTCTTAATTCTATGTTAAAGAATATTTTTATCCACCAATAAGTTTCTTGATTCTATATTAATATTGAAGGCACACCCAACACATAACTATCGACCCAATACTTCAAACACACAACCACAAGGCTAAGAGCCTTGCGCTCTACATGTTGTTGCACGTTTTAGCGATTAAAGGAATGCAACTTGTCAAATGCTTCTGTTAGTATAGATTTCAAGTATATAACATGCATATAAATTAAATAAATCCCCCAAAAAACATGAATCCCATACTGAAGATTTTTGGATGAGACGTGAACTCTAGTACAAATACAATACTTCCAATTTGTAAGACCTATGCCGACTAGAGTTGTGCACACTGACAATCATTATTAAAATATTGCTATAGAGTGATTTGAATTCTCAAATTGATCCATTGTAAATAAAAATAGAGGATTTTTTTAGCGCTATAACCCATTACATAAATCAATTTTGGATTAAAGTTTCCGTTGGTATCCATTGGTATCCATGTTGTAGTATTTGATATGGACAACAGTTACGACTCTACATTATACAAGACAATGTCTATTTTATCTCCCGTAAAAGAAGGACAAGAAAGGGGGAGATTGAAGGGCATATAATTATTTTTTTAATTTTATGAAAAGTGAGGATGAAGAAATTTACATAATTTTTTATTTTATGAAAAGCAAGGATGAATAAATTTACACGGGAAACTTAAGGAGAGGGCATGAACATTAAACATCCAAAGTATATACATAAAGTAGAGGGGGTCTAGGGTACGATCCATTACCTCACCAACCACACCAATCCCGAAGATTCCACAGTTACCTCGCTTCGCATAAAATAAACAAAATTAAAAAGAAATAGATAGTCCTTTACCCAGTGTTGATCACCACGTGTACATCGTTGCCCGCGAGGCTCAGAACTGTTTGTTGTCTCTGTGGTTTATGAAAACAAAAGGATTCTATAAAAATGAAATGCGATAACAGATAAATGTTTCGCACTGGAAGAAACAAAAGATACAAATGGGCATTCCTTTCAGGAAAAAATTACCTTAACATGATAGAAAACAATAGAAGATTTATATTTACAAGCAGAGAGTCTAAACTTTTAGCAAGAAGCAAAAGTTGATCGATTTGATCCGTTTTGTTGGGAACAATGATTTTCAAAGGCTAATATTAGCTGAAACAACTAGAAATATAACTAGAATAACAAAAAACCTAATAAAACATCGAAAAACTAATTTCACACAGAAACATACCCTAATGAAACATTGAACAAAACTAATTTCACCCAAAAACATAGATAAAACCACCAACATCAAACATTCAACCTTAGAGGAAAATATAAACTGAATCCTAAGCAGCGAAATGTAATAGATATCAAGATAACTTAGAGCATAACAAGTCATACCCATTGATTTGTGAAAAATTGGATGAGTACTCGTAGCTCGTAGGACAACCTCACTGCAAACTAGCAAGTTTAACCTGAAAGTACTCTAGGAATCAGGTGATTTTTGTAACAATGGTGTCACTCTACCCTATAGAACCTTTAAAACTCAGTATAATGCCAGGTTCACCAACAAGGATTTACACATTGCAACCATAAACTTACCTTTCGAACTTGTTCATAGTTGTTCTCCATGAGGGAAAATTGCTTGGCTTCCCGGCTTCCAATAGGGATCCGGTTTTCACATGTGCTGCCACCAAAGTCCAATAAAAACATTAAATCTAAACATAGCTATCATTTATATAATTTAAAAAAAATAACAAAATGGCTAAATTCCATTAAAGGCACATGAAAATCATATTGCTCTGCTCTTCCAAAATCTATGTACAAACAAAAATACTCACTGCCAAACCCTAGGTTCATGGTTGATCTAAAGCCCACTAGATCAATAGCCCAAGATATCCAGACACACCAGAAGATGGACATAGGAAATGTTTCTGGATAGTTCCTTACACAAAAGGAATTCGGTATGACCCATACCAATGCTACATAAAATCTATTTGGTCTATTATTTTATGAGTACCAAATATGAGTAGAATACAATACCAAACCATGTAAATGACCACCTTATTACCAATAAACAAAGAGAGGGATTGGACGCCCCTAGGTTAAGATCAATGTTTATGGAGAGTTCTTTTGGTGTAAAACAGAGAAGTCACATTACATTGATATAACCTTTCTTTGCAACATTGGAAATTTGGATTAAAGTCGAGCAATGCAGACATGCAAGACTCTTTAATAAAGGACTAAATGTTAATGGATCGAGATAATTTCATGGGAAGAAACTATGAAATGACATCACATTATCAGATGGGTGATAGGTGATTGCAAATCTGTAACAAAATCTATAATGTTAATGGATCAAGATAATTTCATGGGAAGAAACTATGAAATGACATCACATTATCAGATGGGTGATAGGTGATTGCAAATCTGTAACAAAATCTATAATGGAATGACAATTCACTAACTCATTAATATTTTTATATATTTGGTAGGTAATAATGGAATGACAATCCACTAACTCACTAATATTTCTATAGATTTGGTAGGTAATACTATGTGGATCTTTTTTGTTTTTGTTTGAATTTTTAGTATTCCGTTTAATGATAAAAAATTTCTAACGAGTAGCTCTAGTCCAATAAACATTAAGAAAAAACCAAATTTAAAAAAAAAAGAAAATAACTTTATTTTGGTTAACCTTAATAAATATGATGATTTTCAATAGATTGATCTCTAACTAATTGAAAAAGATGGAACATATAGTCTCTGCCTACGGCATGAACTAAGGAAACTCAAATAAACTTGTAAACTTAAAAATATTTTGGACTATAGAAACTCAAATAAACTTGTAAAGTTCAAAATATTTTGGGACTACTTTTAGTGTTCCCTCCTCAAAAAAACTTAAACAAGAAAAATCTCTCCAACCCTTCTTCCACCCCTCTCACAAGAAAGATAAAAAACAGACCAAACAAAGAACAAGGAAGTGAAATAAACAAATCCAAGCCTTGGGATCCTAAAGGACCATAGCTATGACACTAAGCAGCAAGAAGGGCTGAATTAAAATAATTCTTTATAAAGTTAAAATTAGGATAAAACAATATATTAAAAAATACTCTACCAAAATTACAATAAGCACCAACTAAATAAAATTTTGACTAACACAATCATTTAACTTGTGGTGGGTGAATAATGGTATGCCACAAATAAGTTATCTTTTATTTGTTCTCTAGTTATCCATGCATCAACTAAGAGTTATCCATGCATCAACTACCAATTGGTTATTTTTGATATTCATTGTTTTTTATAATTGTTTATTTTGAATTTGGAATGACTACCATAAAATCAATTGGGACCATACACTTGTCTCATCCTTATGTAATCTAGGGAAAACATATATGCTAATCCACTCCAAATTCTAAAATATAAACACTTATCAATGCAAATATACATATATTTTTTAATTATTTTACAAATAATACCTCACATCGCTTCCTTAATGTCTATTTAAACAATATGTCTTTTTGGCTAACATGCCTATGCTCCAAGTGTTAGTTGTTTGTTTTATTAATAAAATAACCAAAATTTTATGGTAAAAAAACAATACATCAACTTTTCATTAATTATGGTATTAGATATATATTTTTTTCAGCGGAAAAACCACTTTCCTGCTATTCCGAAGGAATCAAGGAAAGCTCACATATGCAGGAGAAATCTTAACAAAGTTCCCCACATTTCGTGGATGGTAGGTCAAGCATACCGTCAACCGAACATCCAAACCATAACACGTCTCAACTAAATTGAACCCCAATGGATAAAATAAAACCAGTCTAAACTCACCCAAAAATCACCTTATCCTTGACAATTATAGTATTATATATTATATACTTCTACTAGTCAAAATAATAATAATATATACTACCAATTATGGTATTCTTTATTATCATCATTTAACTCGTGGTCACATACAAAATACATTTTCCAAACTTTTATGTTTCAAAAGAAAACATCTACGGTGTATTACTTTGAGTTATTCCAAAACTTATTATGATGGTAAGACTTTTACGAGAACTCGTGTATCACTTTGAGTTATTCCAAAACTTATTATGATGGCAAGACTTCTACCACATTTATTCCAAAACTCATTGTAATGGTCGAGATTTAATTATTCCAAACTTATTATGAAGTAGAGAATATTATGGAGTAGAAAATCATATTTATAAAAAAATAATAATGTAACACAAATCTTATTGAAAGATTAATAAATTATAAGAAAATATGTATTTTTAAATATAAATATGAATGTGAGATTCATGTTTGTAATATTCTACTTTAAAATAAATATATTAAATATTTTTTAAAATGTTATTTTAATACATGTATATTAAATATTTTTTTAAAATGTTATTTTAATATGTATATTAAATATTTTTTTAAATGTTATTTTAATATATGTATATGATGATAATGAAAGCACTAAAATCAATATAATAATGATTTATTGTATTTAGAAATTTGTTTTATTGTCACTTAACATGTATTATGTATTTTTGTTTAAAATGCTTAATGTTAAAATTTAAATTTTCAATTAAATCAATGCATCAAATTAGTGTTAATCATTGTCACCTTTTGTGGATTGATACGACTTTACAATATTGATTAGATAAACAACCAACTTTAATACCATAAAGGTAGTGCATTGCACACCAACTTTCAATAATTGTAGTGGTCTCTTAAAAATTAAACAATTTATACATCTCTTAAAATGGTATTTGATTCCACCAATGTTACATCTTAACAGTAATTGGCATTAAATGACACTTCCAATGATTGCAATCATATTATCATATAAGTATGCACTTCATTAAACATATTAGGGTTATATAACTTAGACATATAATAAAAAATACTTCTATAATATGAAAAACTTTATAAATTCGAAGACCATCATATGAAACAATGGCACTCAAAACACAACACCGTGTAATGCATTACTTCTATAATATGAAAACAATTTAAATTCAAAGGCTACAATGTCGAAAATTGCAACTACTTAAAGCACATCATAATACAACAATGCATCATTGTGTGTATGATTCTATGGTCAACACAACTTAAGTCTTACACTCTTTGTGTGCTTCATTTGCAAAGTAATAATGAATTATAGCTCTCAAGCTCATTCAATTCTACAAGTCATCATCCCACACACTAAATTGACTATATAAAGATTGTTTGTTAGTTAGTTTGTTTTAACATAATAGCTAACATTTATAATAAAAAAGGGGAAGCAATTATTACAAAACATAAGAAAAGTTCAAGAATTACATACAAAAATTTCTCGAGAAACACATCTACCCATAGTTTTTATAAATCCAAAATACATCTACCAAAACTCACCAACTCTATTTCCTCACAAACTGCCTCACACATAATTGACTCAAACATATAACTTCAAAATACATACCAAAACAAATTAGCTAAAACATGAATTGAAATGATGGCCTCTTATGAACCTCTTCAATCCAATGCCTTTTTCCCAATCTTTTCCTCTTGCTCCCAAGAAGCTTGCTCTTTGCTCTTTTCAACTGTAGGAGAATCGAAGTGCGCGGAGTCCATTAATGATGCCCAAAACCAAATCTAGGACGCCATGATGAGATGCCATCATTTCAATCATATGTTTAATAAAATCAACTTGTAAAGAGATATCCATATTCCTATTAAGTTGTACAACCATGAAACCATCCACTCCCTTTTGCCAATTTTTCAAATCTATAACATGTCTTACAATGTCAATTGCGCAGGTGTCTCTTTTAGAGCTCATATCATGTGGTTTATTTCCAAATCTATTTATTAATGCTCCCATTGAATGTAGGCATTAAAAACATCTAGTGCACCTCACCTACCTAACGTTTTATTCAACTATTATATTTCACATGCAAAGCACTTGTTGCATACATAGTGCACCATGACAATCCGATTATTGATTTTCCCAGCCAAAATGTCCTTTCCTTGTCATTGCAACTAGAAGCCTTAAGTACCAAGAATTGAGACTAGCCAATCACTATCCAAAATTCCTAGGATCAAAGACCAAATGAACCAATTACCAACTAAACGTAAGTCCCATAGCCATGATAAAAAAATATTCAAGCAAAGATAAGAGGGGAAGAAACCTAGAGCTTGTTGGGCCTAGGCAAAGATAGGCAGAATTCAGTTAGAATTCTACTCAAGTATGAAAAGAGTCAGGTCGCAAGAAGTAAAAGGAGTTGTGAAAGAAGTAGAGAAGGAAGAACAGAAGAAGGAAAAGAAGGAAAAGGAGCTGCGACAGAAGTAGCCGCGGAAAGAAGGAAGACAAGGTAGAAGAAGTAGCAAGGAAGGAGGATGCAACAGAGGAGGAACAAAAGTAGACAAAGAAGAAAGAGCTAAGGAAAGACGCAACTGAAGAGGAAGCCGTGACAGGAGAGGAAGAGAGTTCATGACAGAAGAGAGTCCACGACGGAAGAAGAACAAAGACAGAAGGAAAGGATGTGACAAGGAAGGATGCGATGGAGTTAACCATGTCATAAGACGTGCAATGGTGCAACGGCTAGAAATCGACAGTTCAGAAAGATCGTGGGTACAAGGTTGGCTACAGTCAGCGGAAGCCACACGTATGAAAGCATATTTGTAAGTCGGGTCATTACTGCCTAGTGAAACATATCATGTTGGCTAACAATATGAAGTCAACTAAAAATGACATGTAAGAGTCTATAAAAGGAGGAACCCAAGCTGTATGTGGGGTAACCTCTGTGGTATGTGGTCATGTTAGACACTTGCGGGTCATTCAGTGACAATCTGATTGCATTGTATGTTAGTGTGTTGAGTCGTAGAGAGGATTCAAAGAACATGCAGTTGAAGGCGTAGGGGTGTAGGAGAGATTGAGTTGATCCAAGCTGTGTGCGGATCACTAGTAGAGTCATAGAGGAAGTCAAGTTGATCCAGGCTGTGTGCGGATCACCAGTAGAGTCTAGTAGAAGAAGAATAGTGACAGAAGACTAGAGAGAATAAGAGGAGGAATAAGTCTGTATAGATAAGAAAGAGAGATCTAGAACAAAGTCTACAACTTAGTGCGCAGACCAAAGGCGCCATATTTTTCTCATGCCAGATGAAGATACTATGTCAAATATGTGAATAATGAATGTGATTGAGTTGCATATATATGTTACTTTGAATATGTGTATATGTATTTTCTTATGAATGAGTTTATATGTATTTTCCGCACTATCATTGTTGAATGTGCCCATGCTGCATCGGTTTTGTTGATATAATACCTGTCGAAGGACGAGTTGTAGCACAACTTAACTGTGTGTAATAAGTATAAATACCCACCCATCAACCTCTGTCGAGTACCTTGGTAGAGCACCAAGGGATGGGAAATCCCCCACCCAACTACGGAAACCTGGTTCCGGAAGTTACCCATAGAAAGATATCTCGAGTGAGACTGCATATGCGCCGTAGGTGCTGCCGAATGAGCCTTGCTCTATTAGGCCAATATCTTGGGATTTTTTGTGCTCCAAGGGGGTACTCAACCTGGGTCGAAAAGAGTTCAACACCAAAAAATGGTTTCGTTTTCTAGGACCCTGATTAATTTTGGTGAGGGATATTTTGTGGCATCCGACAAAGGCTGAAATCCAAGATTGGGTGGATTTATAATCATTAGAGTTTGCACAAGAAGAGAGTAAAATATCTCGGTTGAATCCAATAGAGTCGTTGGGATGATATATGTACACAGATATTCACGATTTTTCTTTTCCTATTTTCCTGTTGTGTTGCATGAGTGGCTGTCGAAGTTGGCAACCTAGCAAAGGAATTTTCAAGGAGGAGAACTGAAGGAGTGGAATCCTTAGTTGATTTAGTGACTGAAAAGTGTGAGCAAACCTATGTCAAGGGATGTTGATTTTTGGGTGGATAACATTTGCAAGGATGTATTATTGAGTTTGCTATCGACACAATAACCTCATATAGTGAGGCGGAGAGAAATTTTTTCCAAGGACCCCGTGGAAGGTATTTGTCATCCTTGAAAACTTAGATAAAGATGCTCATATGTGAAAAATGAATTTTACGAATGTAATAGTTGAGAACTGTGCACATAAAGTTGGATATGTCGCAGTAGAACTGTGTGAAAAATGACGCAATTTAAGTTGAGATGTTCCCTGGAGATAATGGAACCGAAATAGAGGTTGGTTATTTAAGAAGTGGAGGAATATTTAGGTGGGGAAAGAGAAGAAATACTGTCACAGGAAGAGGAAGTTGCAGTATGACTAGAGGAGAAGAATATGAGCTTACATCGCACGTAGACGAAGGATCTTGCAATGAAGAAGAAGAATATCGACCAATATCCGAAGGAGAAGAAGAATAAGAAGAATCAACAGAAACTCCAAGACCAAAACACGAGTACGGTACACCTACAACACCGCGCACATCACCGAAGGTAAGATCTAGAAATTTGTCTCTAAGAATAATTGTCAATACTACTAATACTAATGCTGTGAATAGTGTACAAGGGAATCCAACTACTCCAAATTTTTGCCCAAGTGTATCAGGAGCCAACATAATGGCTAGAAAAGACATTAAGTTTCCAATATTTAATGGAAATGGGTTGGAATACCCAGAACAACATTGGTTTCTCTATGAAGCTGCATGGAATGTGCGACAGATCCAAGATTAAACCACTAATGTTTCTTCAATTGGATTGGACAACTTGAGCCAAGCCAATGCATTTAATAATCTACAAACATAAATTTAGGTACAAGATATCAAGTCATACTTGTGGTTGATAAGTAGGCATTTTTTCTTATTTGCGAATTATATTCTTTGTTGATTTCTTTAAATTATTTTCACTATGTTTAACAAGTTGAAGAAGGGAATACTTAAAGCACAAGTGCATATAGCACTTACTATTTTGGTAGCTTAAGAGATGGTGGAAAGAGATTTGTTTCAAATGAAACATTGTTTTTATTGTGTGCTTGTCAAAATGAAGAATTCTTGATGGACATAAAGGCACCTAGTAGAGGAAGCAAGCAACTTTCATAGGGAATTCGACCTACACTCAATTCTAGTATTTTCTAAACGAAACACACTATATTTACATTCTATTTTGAAATTCTGAAATTTCCTTTTGTTGGTTTGTTGTAATGACCCAATTTCAAAATTCCAAACAAAGGCAGAATTTGGGGAAAATTTGTATTGACTAGTCTTGACTTTAGGGGCTTCGAATGGCACAAGAGGGTCTCGAATTTGGTAGATACTGATAAGGGGACTATTAGGACCACTCAATAGACTCCGTGGTAACTTTATAATAGGTTATAGACATCTGCAACTCGATTTTGGGTCATTAGAAAAAATGGAAAAATTGCCAGTAAATTGTGATGAAATCCCCCCTAGCGTGTGAGCAGAAATGGCTCTCCAACTCATATGCGACCCTCCCAAATTATCAAACAGATTATGTGTAATGATATTAGAATTAATTTAATGTCATTAGGTGTTATTATAAGTTCTGCAACAGATATATAAAGCTTCATATTCGAATGCATATGTTCAATGATATTTGCTTAAGGGAAATGGCAGTAGTAACTTAACTTTGACTCATCAAATGTATATGTAATGGTTCAGAACATAGCATAAGTAATGTACACCATTAAAAAAATATTGACAACTCACTCAACATAAATCAGAGCAAATCCTCAACACAAATAAGAGACAGAACTCCATCGAAACGGGAAACCAATACATGGAAGCTAGTCAAATCATAGCTTGGAAATGTGGACATTTTTGGATATGTATTTCTGATAATTTCAACTTACAGAGAGAATGGAAGACATATTACAGAGCCATAAATAATCCACCCATTATTTGAAATCAAATGGACTCACCAAGGTGCAAGCTGTTAGGATTTATAATCCTCCCTTAACCAAACTGTCTATTAGACTATTTTAGCCTAACTTAGGAGTCTTTTAAAATTTTTGGGGTCCACTAGTACCGTTGGGTCCACTTGGAATAATGGGATAACATGTACTAGTCACTAGAGTGTGGGGAACACCGATAGAGGCTAACTGAGGCTGACTGCACTTGCATGCATCAGTTTAGGTGCCTCCTAGGCCAATCCCTACATTTTAGGAGCCACTGGTCCTGACACCAACATCCTTCAGTTGTTGGGAGTTGGTAACTAGTTAATATTAGTTACTCTTCAGTTACATTCAATTATTTCTACTCCAATTTAGTTAGTGCTGGTTATGCATGGCTGCATGTGGGAAGGCATTAGTTCTCACCTACTTCTCACCTACCACTGCAGTTAGACTGGTTTAACTGATTATAACTGATGGATTGATTGAATTAGACATATGGAGTTAACCACTTGGACTACGATAGTGATTTTGACATATTTAGTTGGCCATATATTCAGATACAGTTAGATTCAGTTTGTGGATTCGAATTTATCCCTACTGATTCGAATTCCTCCATATGTAACATTATTGTAACACCAGATTCTGTAATGAAGATAATACTGTAATTCTCTGAGCAATACTTGCCATGTTTCCTGTGATATTTGATTTGTTCAATTTGTATAATTCATTCCTCTTCACTACATTATAATTAAGAATCTTAATGCACTCATTTCTTGATGATCTAAATGGAACAACAATTCTAACATGGTATCAAAGCCATCTCAGGCAAGCTTCAAGTCTGTCTACTCTCCATTGCACACTAGAAGCAACTGGGTTTCCACAGAAGTCCCACAAAGATTGCATTGTTTCCTTTGAATTTATTCAGAGTGGCGGTGTAGGCATGATGGACCTTGAGAAAGTTTGCATGTCGAGAGGGAATGCTTGATTCTAACAAGTTCGAATGATTTTGGTTTTGTAGTGAAATTCTACTAGTGCTACGTAGATTGTGTGAATATATTGTCTGTTCCAACAAGAGAATTACGGATTCTCAACCTTCTACACCTCGGATCCTAACACCCTTCAATTATGTTGATTGGAGGGAAGATATGCAAGTATCCTTGTGCAACAAGGGCTACTTTAGGATAATACTTGGAATGGAGGTCGAGCCCCATCATCCATCTGAGAAAAATAAGATTTTGAACCGCTTAGATGAATCTTTTGGTTATCTATGTACTCACATATCCGGAGATCTCCTCTTCAACCTTGAAGGTTTGAGGACTCCCAAGGAATCTTGGGAGAAGCTTGAAGTATTGTTTCAAAAGCAATATGAGCTTTGGGGACACATTTTGGAGAAAGAGTTGATAGCCTTGCATCCCAACAATTTTGAGACCATCTGACAATTCTTTACTAAATTTAAGTCTCTTGCATTTCAATGCAGTCAATGCGGAATATAAAGGAAGGATGAGCAACATGTGCTCTCCATACTCAACAAAATAGGTACTGAGTATTCTATATTTGTCTCAATATTCCATTCCGAAAGAACAAGAGAAGTTGGTCCAGATGGGAGTCATCTAGAATTTCAAAGATCAAGTCCTCCTAGTGACAAAATCTAACAAAGCGCAAGCTGAAGGGAAATATAAGGGGAAGGAGCCTAAAGCAGTTGATTCGAAGCCTAAAGAGAATCAGAAGAATTCTAAAGGAGATTTGGGATCTAAGAAGAACAAAAAAAATATGTGTTCCTATTGTATGAGGGGATTTCATGTAGACTCACTCGTGCATGAAGAAGACCCTCGACTAGTTGAAAGCTCTATGTGTACTAAGCAATATTTTCCTTGCACAAGGTGCAAAGATGTATGATGATGAAGAACATACTCAATAACATGAGATATGCCATGACTTGCATGCAATTCTCACTCCGTTGAAGGCTTATTTGATAGATTCTGGAGAATCCAACCACATGGTTTCCTCCAGGAAATCCTTCATCACTTTCCCTCTATCAGGAGGACCTAGCAGTCATATCGGAGAAGAATCTAAAATCCCAGATGTTGAGAGTGTTGATGTATTTGTAACTTCAGAATGTATTCACTTGTATATCTTATATTGTATTTTATTGTACCCCCATGTTCCTATAGGGAGAATCATTAATATAATAAATTCATGTAAATTCATTGAGGTTAACCCTCTATTGTAAGATGGGGCAATAGTCCCCACAATTGAGTTGAGGTTAACCCTCCGTTGTAAGTCGGGGAAACAGTCCCCACATTTGAGGAGTACTAGGATTATTAAACTCTCCTAGTGAAGTCGGACCTGATAAGTGATTTTCAAGTGGAAAAATAGTATAAATAGAGGGTGAGACTCTCTATTTGGAACATACACTCACTCAACTATAATGCACGCGTGAGAGAAGAGGAGGTCGCACAAGTGAGAGAGAGAACAATTGTCGGAGATCATCTTTCTGTTTTTGGGTTTTACTTTTGCAATTGGTGCTCATTCTATCTCTGAGGAAGTTGAGGCATTTTCTCCATTATGGTTTCCCCGAGGAAAACTATTTGTGTCTCTTGTCTCTTATGATTATTGCTATGCATTTTATTCTCTTAGATATGATTCTAAGATCATATTGACTAAATGGTAAAAAGCTAACATGGTCTTAGAGCTAAATTGAGAAGAAGACATTGTGCAGTTGTAGAAGCTAGGGCTTCTTACTTTTGGGCCTCTCTTCACATATCATTAGCAAAAGGAGGCTAGGATAACCCTCCATTCAAGGGCTCATCTTTCTGTCGAAGCATAATTTGATTCCGAGCATTTTCAGTTTTTGACCTGTCACTGCTGCGGGAAATTAGGGTTTTTACATAAGAGGAATTTTTGAGTGAGCCCAACATAGGATTTATCTCCTCCTCAAAATCGAAATTTAGAGACCAAGATTGAAATTTTTGGATGGGTAAAACTCCAAGAAAGTCAAACCCTAATTTGACCCTGGACTAGTTAACCCTAAAAGACTAAAACTAGTCATTTTGGTGCATTCACCATATCTCTATAGTGGAGAAGGATCAGAAGCCAAAATTTTTACAGGACAAAGAAAAGTTTGTGGTGAACACTATATAAAACTTTCAGCCTCATATTCTCTATATTCTTGGAGATATGATTCCTCCAAATCAGGGTTCCAACCTCTCCTAGGATTCATTCCTAAACATGACACCTAGGGAGAATTGCTATATATCAGGATACGAAAGTCCAAATGAAATTTAGCAAGATGTTCCAGATAGGGTACAGACTTTAATTTATATGGTAAAATTTTCATACCCCGAAGGTGAAACAGTGACACGTGGCACTCTATACAAGTTCTCTATGTTGAATAATCTTGAAATGGGTGACCTTGGGAAAACTCTCATAGGTCCCAATTGGTGAAACCAATTCTGCTCAAACCTACGGTGTTGGAAAGAGGACATATGAGGCTAACTTAGTGCAAAGTTTCAGACATAGGGGAGCAGTACATTTGAATATATTGCAGAAACAATATCAGTCATTTATGTAGAAGAAATTGAAGAAAACCAGGGCATGAGATATTTCGCAGTTCTGATCACAGTTTTCGGAAAACGAGTATGCTTCTTAACTCACCTTCAGGAGGAAGATATTTCTATCGAATCATATCTGAAAGATTCCAAGTTTTGAAAATTAGGGTTTCTCTGAAAAACCCTAGATCAGCCAGATCCAGAACCAGGACGGACACCTCAAATTAGTAAGATCTAATCTTTTGCTATTTACATTTGAGGTTCTCATTTCAAAATGACCTATCACACCAGCTTGATGAAATTATTGGTGACGCTGAAAAATTATGAGCATGGAAGTATAGGATTTCACTGGTTCTTGAAGAAAATGAATTGGACACCTACATAAGTGGAGAGGTTCCAGTTCTAGAGGGAGATGAGGCTAAGGCCTTACACAAGAATAACTTGGTCAAGTCCAAGAGGATTATTGTTGATTCTATCAAAACACGTGTTTTCCCTAAAGACACCTAAAGAGATGTTTGATTCCTTGACCAAGCTATTTGAAGGGAAGCATATAAATCAGAAGAAGTATAGGAACTCTGTGATCCTTGAAGAAATTGACTTGGATCAGTATTTCAATAAGAAAGGTCTAGGAGACAGATGGAGATGAGGCTAAGGCTATAACCAAGAGAATCATTCCAGATTCTATTAAATATCATCTCATCCCTCATGTGTCATCCCTAAAGACACCAAAAGGAAGTGTTTGATTCTATGACAAAGCAGTCGAAGAAGAATAAGATACTGTTATGGCCTCCCAGGATCATGGGACTCATCCCATTCAAGAAATGTGTGCCAGAAGGAAGTGATTACCTTTAGCAAACTCTGGGAAGAGTGCACACAAGAAGAAGCTCGGCTCATAATAAGAGAAAGAGAATATGGGAGCAACTAAAGATCAAGCTCTCACGATCCAAAGAAGATCCCTCAAGTGATGAGGAATACCAAGGACTCAACTCTTGAAGAACTTCTTGTCCATATTAGAATTTGGATAATAAATGATGTTGTTATGAATGAAGAAGATGATGAAGCTGAAGGCTCAAGAAGGAGTCTACCCACGAAACAAATAAAGGTAAGCATTCAATTGTCATTTCATGGTATTGTTTTGTCATGCATTTGTTTATGTTCAGTTGATGTGTTATGCATGATAGAATGTTTGCATTAATGACAGTATACTACTAATATACATGTGATGGGTAAGTAGCTCATGGTGCTATACAACTCTCCATTGCTACTTATCTAGAATGAAATATCTTTGCTGGCATATTGGATGAGTACACAATCTCAATGATGTCATGGTAGATATGGAAGGAATCTAGAAATTTTCCGTGAGATATGGATGAATGTTGTATTGGCTAAAATAGTTGCATGATTATATCTTTATGCATAAGAATTTTCCATTATGAATATTCCTTATGAAATGTTTCTAACCATACAACTAATGCATTTGAATTGTAGGGACGATTTTGTATAATTGCCTAAAAGAAAAGAAGGATGAGACTTGTTCCTAAGAACAAGTGACGACAGTTCAAGAAATAATACAAGATGAAGAATAATATGATGTTACTTTCAAAGGAAGAAAGAGGTCTTAGACACAGTGCAGTGATGTGACACTGTTGAATGACATCATTGATGTAGAACCTTCCAGCTATGAAGAAATAGCCAAGAAGAAAGGGGAGGAGTGCACTAGTTCAAGAAGAATGATGTCTAGGATGCGGTATCGAGACCTGAAGGGAAGTACATAGTATCTTCCATATGGATCTACAAGATCCAACATGCAGTAGATGGAAACAACGTGGGATACAAGGAAAGATTCGTAGCATGAGGATTCTCATAGAAAGAAGGCACAGACTACAAAGAGACATTTGCAGCTAGTGGGAGTTGAAACACATGACAGGAAGAATCATGTGTGCAAATTAAAGAAGGCCTTGTACGAGCTCAGAAGACACCCATGGGATAACACATACTTGTGGAACTTGAATATCACCTAGAGTGATGAAGATCTTAAATGTTTCTGCAAGGTTGAAGATGAAATCCTATAGAGGATGACAAGCTCATAGATGGGTGCGAGAAGAAATTTTTCAAATGTTCAAGATAGAGGATCTTGGTATCTAGTGACCCTAGATGGATACATAGAATATTAGTAGCAGAGGAAGCGACTTGTCACTCCAGTGCAGAATGTTTCAATACATAGAGTACGAAAGGAAGAGGGAGAATGATGCTCCACTTCAGAGGGAGTGACTACAGAAGATCCCGAGGTTCGACATGGTACGATATAATTGACAGCTTCCTAACTAGCTTAGGCTTTACCAAAATTAAAGCGGATTCCAACCTTTACTATAAGGTTGAGGAAGGGAATCCTATCATACTCCTATTGTATGTAGATGACCTATTTGTAACAGGTGAGGATGGGTTGATTGCTGACACAAAGAGGAAGCTTGCTGCCAAGTTCGAGATGAAAGACTTGGGTATGATGCACTACTTTCTAGGCATGGAGGTATGGTAGAATACAGATGGAATCTCCCTGGGACAAGGGAATTATGTAGTAGAGATCCTGAAAAGGTTCAGGATGATGGAATGCAAGGCCATGACCACACCTATGGCATTGAACCTGAAGCTATTGAGTGATGCTTCATCAAAGTCGGTTGATGCTACTATGTATCATCAGATGATTGAGTCCTTGATGTACCTAACGAATACGAGACCAGATATTTGCTTTGCTATGAACACATTGATCCAGTTCCTAACAGATCTGATACATGTTCACCTGATTGCTGCAAAGCATATTTTGAGGCACCTGAAGGGTACAGTTGATTATGGGATCAAGTATGGGGCGAATCAAAATATTATCCTGGAAGATTATGTGGATTCAAATTGGGTAGGAAGTGCCATTGATAGGAAGAGCACTTCGGGGTGCTACTTCAGTATCGGATCAGGTGTGATCTCTTGGTTTAGTAGGAAGCAATCCTGCGTGGCACTGAGTACAACCGAAGTAGAGTATGTCACAACTTGTTCAGCTAGTTGTGAGGCAGTGTGGCCGAGGAAGCTACTATATGATTTGTTTGATCTCTACTTGGATGCTACTTGTATATATTGCGATAACTAGAGTTGCGTGAAGTTGTCAAAGAACCTAGTGTTCCATGACAAGTCGAAGCATATCAAGATCAAATATCACTATATCAGGGATATGGTGCAGATAGGAGTAGTGAAGCACCAGTATGTTGCGACGGACGAGCAGATAGCCGATGTGTTGACCAAGCCATTAGCTAGAGTGAAGTTTGAGTACTACAGGGAGAATCTTGTTGTTCTCCAGATCGAGGTTCCTTCCAAGGGGAAGTGATGAGTCCGTGTGCCTTTCTGACTTGGTGGTAGGATTGATTCCTCCCATGGTCAGATGTAAGTGCAAAGCCCTTATGACATGGTGGTAGGATTGGTTCCTCCCATGGTCAGATGTAAGTGCAGAGCCCTTCTGACATGGTGGTAGGATTGGTTCCTCCCATGGTCAGATGTAAGTGTAGAGCCCTTATGACATGGTGGTAGGATTGGTTCCTCCCATGGTCAGATATAAGTGCTAATCCTTTCTGACATGGATGCTGGATGTGTTCCTCCCATGGTCAGATGTAAATGCTGAGCCTTTCCGACATGGTGGTAGGCCGGGCCTCCCATGGTAGGATGTAAGTGCTGAGCCTTTTCGACATGGTGGCAGGCTAGGCCTCCCATGGTCAGATGTAAGTGCTGAGCCTTTCTGACATCGTGGTAGGCTGGGCCTCCCATGGTCAAATGTGAGTACTGAGCCTTTCTGACATGGTGGAAGGCTGGGCCTCCCATGGTCAGATGTGAGTGCTGGGCCTTTCTGACATGGATGTTGGATGTGTTCCTCCCATGGCTAGATATAAGTGCTGGGCATGCCTTTCTCGACATGGATGCTGGATGTGTTCCTCCCATGGTTAGATATAAGTGCTGGGCGGGACTTTCTGACATGGATGCTGGATGTGTTCCTCCCATGGTCAGATATAAGTGTTGAAGAAGATGAAGAACTACATGGAGGCTAGGACTACAACCATCATGAAAAAGGGCTAGCTCTGTAGAACTTCCTATGACGAGTAGAATTGAGAGATAGCACCATTTGCTCGAGATAGTGGGAGCAGTGATGATGATGATGATCCAACTTGATGATGATCGAGAAATGAAGACTTGTGCTGATGAATTGTGTCAAGAGAATACCTTCCTAGTTAAGAGGGAGTGTTGATGTATTTGTAACTTCAGAATGTATTCACTTGTATAACTTATATTGTATTTTATTGTACCTCGATGTTCCTATCGGGAAAGTCATTAATATAATAAAGTCATGTAAATTCATTGGGGTTAACCCTCTGTTGTAATTTAGGGAAATAGTCCCCACAATTGAGTTGAGGTTAACTGTCAAAACCCCAAAATTTCATAATTTTTTTTTTTTTTTAAGATAACATAAAATGTCTGAATACGCAGTTTACTAACTGCTAGCAGTTAACAGAAAATGAAACAGTCTAACACTTACTATTAACTGCTATCGGTTAGTAGAAAATGAAACAGTCTAACACTTAGTATTAATCATTTTCATATTAGGTTAACTAATACAACTTTCATTTTCATAATGTATATGAGATTGAACTGCACACAGTTTTCTTTCAGTTTTACTAATAAGTTTACTTTTTGGCAAGTAGGTGAAATATATCTTTGAAAACTTGGGCTTACTTAGCATTTATGCTAACGCAGGTGGACTGCTGGTTCTAACATGTAACGATCGATCAAGTAGGGGTTTAATTCATAAAGTAGCAAGAAGTATATCTGTTGCATGTTACATGCTACTAAATAACTGACTATTTAAAAGTAAGCTCTAAAGAGGTAAAGTAATTGTCTTTTATTTCATAAAAGTACTTCTATCAGTCTTGATAGTAAAGATCTCCAATAGAGTACATGTTTCTATTTTGTCTCTAACTTATTTGCTATGGAAATTATCAACCTGTTGCTAGTATGTAAATAAGCTCACTATCAAGTTATAACTTTAGTACTTACATTATCGCCTTGCTGCATGTACCATTGTAATAACATCCATTACTATATTATTTTGTAATGTACCGATCTGATTGTTACTTGCATCCTGTAGAAATTTTACTACCTGAAAACCTCTTTGAGATTATAAGTTTGGTCGTTTGTAATTTAATGCATTGATTCATGATGGAATACTATTTACCATCATTTTCATAAGTCTAAATCATAGGTAAAATATATTTGAATAATTATAGACCTGGAGCAAGGTTTATTCCGTAGTAACTTTACTATTATCATGTTGCCTCACTTATTGCAAGTTGTTGTTTGATAATAACTATTATGGTAGATATTTTCTATCTAGAACTTCTAATATGAAGTCTACCCTAAGTGAAAACTAATATGACCCAGGTTCTTATATTATGCTAAGAACAAACATAAATAAACAATCCCATACTATCTTTGCCAAATAATGATAGAGTCTATTATTATTGTTGATAAGTTAATTATACAAACTATTATTTGTGAGAGGTTATACCAAGGTCGAGCCTTGTGATTGTTTAAATGTCATGTTTTAAACACTTTTTACTCTTATAGTCAAACTTCATATATTATAGCTACTTTAAACCATCAGTTACAAATAATGAAGTTTGAAATATAATATGGGAATATTTGATCATCGTTTTGCATAGTATACATATTAAAAGTTACTTGGTAAAGTTCTAATGCATGGTCGACTTTTGGATGGTTATAATGCCAAGGTTTTTACAACCTTACCCAAAGGTCAATGTTATGTAAACATCGTTAAACAACATATAATCTTCGAAACTATCGTAAACAAGGATATAGTTCTTGTATTATCATCAGTGGATGATTTATATATGCACTCCGTAGCCATGTACATAGTTGGTTATTAAATCACTGTATTAATAATTCGAATAATTGGGAACACAGATAACTATAGACCAAACCCGAGCGTATTTGAAAGATTTGGAGGCACATGGATTCTTCTCATCCATGCATTGGTGAATTTTAAGGGCTAGAAACCCTATTCTCTTGTCATTGTCTCCGAGGGTTTCATTGGCCTTCGAGCTGCTCTGTGTGATTGCTTTGGAGACCATTAGAGGCTGTTCCCTGTCTTGCTTCTCCATGGTCCATATTCGTGGCTGTGAGGTTTTCAATACTCAGTCTTTGCTGGCATACCATCGAGCTTATACCATTGAGCTTGTGTACCCTTCTACGTGAGTGGTCATTGTTTGTATTTGGCTCTTGGCCTGTCAATAGTTTTAGCTCTCCTCTTCTCGTGGCTTGTCACGACTCGGTAACACTTAAGCTTATTGGCCTCATCTCCACTCTAGGGCCAGCATAGGGTTTATATCCATCTCTGCTTCAACTACTTAAGCTGGTAATAGCTTAGTTGATGCTCGAATTCTTTTTCTTGCTTGCAGGTAAATACACTTGGTTTTTCTTTTAATATGAATAACTCATAGTAAAATGTTTTTACAGTTAGGTTTTCAATGGAGACTGAGCTTTGGAATAACGCACAGTATTGTGCTCTTCTTGCAGGAACTTGTGACAGCTCTAAAATTCAGTGACGAGGATAGCGTTGGCTGGCTTCATCGGACTCGTGGCCCCAACTGGTAAGCCCTGAGTTCAAAAAATGGGTTTTTACCTTGCTTGTAAAAAGGGTTGTTGAAGGTGACACACAGAGCTTGGAAGTCTGTCTGGTTTCTTTGTTGGATATGAGATTTTAATAAGTTGTTTGTTCAATTTTGTTTACAAACCCTCACTATGATGCTGGGTAGTACTGGCCTTGAGCTGTGTGTTGTATTTTAGTTAAGTTTTTAGCCTTACAGCCTGACAATGTAATACATTGGGTTTTTAAGAAGGATTTAACTTCGAGCTCAGTCTTGTTTTTTGCAATGGTTTTGTAATCTTGTAAATTATGATTCTGTGTAATTTAGGGTTTTTCCTCTTCGGCTGTTAGTGAAGAAAATTACTGCCTAAGATATCTTTTATAAGTAGATATTGTTAATATAAAGACTATAGCTCAGTTGTAATGTGAAATTTATAATTTTAAACTTACCTGTCCAGAATATACTAGCTAGGGTTTTCCGGAAATGAAACCCTTGTCTAAAATATGTTATTAAATTTATTATTACTTAGGTTCTGCTACTTGGTATTTTAGTTTGATTATTACAGGTGTTTGGTGGTATTTTAACTTGTTAACTATAACTTATCTTGCTTGTTTATAAAAGACATTTGTTTTCCGAAAATACTGTAAACAGTCTACATTAGACACTATAATCTTCTTGTAACGTTTATTTATATAATTATCAATGTAAATGGATTACAACTTAGATAGTCTAATTTATAATAGATAAATAAATTGTTTAGGGTTTCGACCCTGAAGTTTTTCCTTCACAGGTATAAGCATGTCTGGTAAATGTAAAATAGTTTCTAAATATGTAAATATTTAGTTTTATAATAGTTATTGTTTATATTTACATTGTTTTTATTTACTAAACTGTCACGTAGAATTTATTCAGAGTTCTCGAAAGGATAGAAAATAAACTCTGTAACTCTGTTTACTGTTTATAAATTAAGGACTTTTAATATAACCCTATCTAGTTTATATTAAATATTAGGCTTAGATTTAGTTGATATTGTGAGAAGATAAACTATGTGGTTAGTTAGCTTGTTTATATACTTAAATGTATGTAATCACTATAACTCTAATGTAGTTTTTCTGCTGCATTTCATTCAGTTATACTAAGTGAAAACAAAGAAATAGAAATAAATCATAACACTGTTTTTCCTACATAATATTTTGACATTGAAATAAAATTATTCTACTATCTATAGTTACACAATCCTATCTACTATTTTCATTCTCTTATCTACTTAAAGCATTCTATCTGTGCTAGAGTACGGCCCGGTTTCCAGGTGTGGAAAAACACAGTCTAGAAATTATTTTCATTCTATTTCATTATTTACTAAACCAGTTTCATTTCTATAACAATCTAATAAGGATACTAATTCTAACATTTCACAAACTGTACTTTAACATTCTTATACCAGTCAAACTAGTATTTATTTAACTAACACGGTAAAATAAAACAACATAGAATCTGCTTAGGACAGACGACAACAACATTAGGAGGCCATTCCTCCCTACCAATCTCCTTGAGAGCACTCAAACAACGCTTCCTCAGGACCCCCGAGCATGTTCCTGGTCTTCTTAGCTAAGAACTGGTGGAGAATGCAAACAGTAGAACCCTCTGTCAACTGACTAGTTCAATATTTCAGTAAAATACTCTTCTCTCAGCAGTATGATCTTTAGCTTAAAAGATACAACTAGATCAATCAGCAGTTATCCCCTCAAATACTTTCTAGATTTCCCTTCCATTGAATTTCTCTGAAGTACATTCATTCAACCTAAATGATCACTTCTCTAGAATGAGCAGCCTCAGCTCTCTTCAATGGGATTTTTTATAAATATTGCCTAGGTATTTTGGGTCAGTTGTCATTAATTGAACCACCTGCTCTGATTCCACTTTCTTGGGGAATCATGACCCCAAATGTAGGGAGGTTGCCACCTGCAACAGTTGGAAGTGGTTTGAGGATGCCGCCACATGTTAGTTTCCTCTCCACCCAGTCTTCTCCACCAATTTGACCCGTAAACACTCTTTTAACAGCTCTCCTAAGCTGTTGTCTCCTCCTTTATTCATTTATAAATAAAATATTCAGAATTACATTAAATATCCTTGACCCTGCTGAGTCATCAATTACAACTTAGCATAAAATTTAACATATTGTCCTCAAATAATATTAAATAATATAAAATTGTTTTTGCAAAATTGGGGTATGTGACATACACACCCCCTTAAAGCATAACATCGTCCTCAATGTTATTTATTCTTCATCCTCAGAATTCCCCTAGAACATAATTGGATATGCATCCCGCATATTGCTTTCCAATTCCCAGGTGGCTTCCTTTGGACTAAGGTGCTTCCATTGCACCTTCACTTGACCAATGGTGCGGTTCCGAAGTGTGATCTCTCTCCGCCCGATGATACAGTCTGGTTCCACCAAAAAATATCCTTCTGGTTCCACCTGTACATCATTCTAGTTAACAACATGAGTAGCATCATGAACATATTTCTTTAATACAGAAATGTGAAAAACATTATGAACTCTTAAATTCGGAGGTAATTCTAATTGATAAGCTACTTGTCCAATCCTGGACAATATTTCAAATGGACCACAGTAACGAGGTGCTAGTTTGGCACAACTACCCAACCTCAGAGAGTTCTTTTTAGGTCTCACCTTGATGAACACATGTTCACCTACCTGAAACTACTTTGGAGTTGTTTTAAGGTCTGCTTGACTTTTCTGTCGATCCTGCGCAATTTTCAGATTACCTTGTACCTGCTTTACAATTTCTTCCATTTCCTTCAATAGTTCAGGACCTAATACTAATCTATCCACCGGATTACTCCAAGAGATAGGAGTATTACATTTCCTTCCATACAAGATTTCGAAAGGACTAAATTTGCTGATGCTTGATAATTATTGTTATAAGCAAATTCTACCAGATGAAAATAATCCTCCCATTTACCTGGTTGGTCTTTCACATACATTCTTAGTAAATCTTCCAGTACTTGGTTTACTCTTTTAGCCTGCCCATCTGTTTGAGGATGGATCGAAGTACTAAAATTTAGTGTAGTGTTTAATCCTTTAAACAGAGATTTCCAAAAGTTACCTGTAAATTTAGGGTCTCTATCTGAGATTATAACTTTCCGTATTCCATGCAGTCAGAAAATTTGCTTTAGAAAGATATCAGCTATGTTTGCAACTTTATACGTAGTTTTAACAGGTATAAAGTGGGCTGCTTTACTTAATTTATCAACCACTACCATGATAGAATCATTTAAATTTTGATTTTTAGGAAGTCCAGTAATAAAATCGAGACTAATTATCTCCCATTTCCAGCTAGGAATGGGCAACGATTGAAGTAATCCAGTTGGGTGTTGATGTTCAATTTTCACGTGCTGACATTCAAAATACCTAGCGATATATTCTGCCAGTTTAGTCTTCATGTTTGGCCAAAAATATTCTTTTCTTACTATAGTTATAGTCTTCTGATAACCTAGATGGCCTGAGTATGGAGTTTTATGGATTTCATCCAAAATTAATAACTTAGCTTTAGGTACATTAGGTGCATATATTCTGTCTTTGGACAGTAGAAATCCTTTTTCTTTCAAACTGTACCCTTTACTTAAGATTTATGTTGGATTTTCTTTCGTTTTAGCTTGTAAATTTTGGTAAATTTCATCTTGTTCTACCCCTGCTTTAAGCTATTCATCTAGATCTGTTGTATAGGTGCTGATAACTGCTGTAAAGTTCAGCCTTGCATTTCTACTTAATGCATCAACAACTTTATTTTCTTTCCCTTTAATGTGCTGAATTTCGAAATCATACTCACTTAGAAAAGCTAGCCACCTAGCTTGTCTAGCATTTAGATTAGGATGATCTAACAGATATTTTAGTCCTTTATTATTGGTCATTAGAATAAATTTTCTGCCAGTCAGGTGATGACGCCACATCTTTAGAGCATGCATAACAACAGCTAATTCCAGATCATAAGTTGCATAATTATTTTCATGAATTTTTAATTTCCTAGACTCATAAGCAATAACATGCCCTTCTTGAGTCAATACTTCGCCTAAACCATCATTTCAGGTGTCAGTACAGACTACAAATTCTTTATTTAGATCAGCTATTCTTAAAATAGGTGCGGTGGTTAATAAAGTTTTTAACTTTTTAAATCTATCCTCGCATTTCTGGTTCCAATCAAATTTTTTTCCTTTCTTCTGCAAAGAAGTTATCGGATTTGTGATTCTCGAAAAACCTTCAATGAATCTCCGGTAATAACCGGTAATTCCCATGAAGGATCGAACATCAGTTACATCCTTAGGAACCGACCAATCTTCAATCGCCTCTATCTTTTCAGGATCCACTGAAATCCCTTCCTTAGTCACCACATGACCTAAGTACTGAATTTTATCCTTAAAGAAATTGCATTTACTAAACTTAGCAAAGAGTTGATGATCTCGTAACTCTTGCAAAACAATTTTTAAATGTTCCTTATGTTCTTCTTCAGATTTCGAATAGATTAATATGTTGTCGATAAACACGACCACAAACTTATCTAGATACTTATGCATAGCGTTGTTCATTAAACACATAAAAACAACTGGGGCATTAGTAAGCCCGAACGGCATGACGACAAACTCGTAATGGCCATATCGAGTCCTAAAAGCTGTTTTAAAGATGTTTTCATCTTTAATCCTAACTTGGTGATATCTAGACCTTAAATAAAATTTTGAAAACACCGTGGATCCATGTATTTGATCAAATAGATCATATATGCAAGGCAACAGGTATCTATTTTTAATAGTCATCTTATTCAACTGACGGTAATCTATACAAAGTCGCATAGTTCCGTCCTTTTTCGTAACGAAGATGACAGGTGCCCCCCAGGGAGATACATTGGGTCGAATATACTTCTTGTCAATAAGTTCTTTTAATCTGTGACTTTAGTTCATTAAGTTCAAGTATGTTCATTCGATAAGGGGCCTTTGAGCTGTGTACTGCACCAGGTACCAGCTCAATGGTAAAATTTAGTTTCCTTTTTGGAGGTAGTCCCAAAATTTGTTCCGAAAATACATCAGCATACTCTCTTAAAACTGGTATGTCCTCCAATTTTAATTTGTTTGTTTTATTTAGATTTTCCTCATCAGTTATTGTTACTGCATAAGCTTTACAACCCTTCCTAGCAACTCTCTTAAGCTGCGGAGCAGAAATCTGCCTTATTGTTGTTTTTCTAGGGATTCCCTTTAACACTTATTGATTTTTCATCATTATTTATACACGTAAAGGTTTTATCATAACAGTTTAAGATCACTCTATGTTGCTCTAACCAATCCATACCGATTAGTATGTCGTAAGAACCAAGAGGTAGTACATTAAGCTTTACAACAGTTTCAAATTGATCCATAACTACTGCAAAACAAGTTACCTTCCTTTTTGCACTAGTGGCTAACTGAACCAACCAATAATTTTCAAATTTTTCAACAGGTAGCTTACATTTTTCTACCAATTTAGGTAAAATATAACTGAGACTAGCTCCTGGATCAATTAAAATAGCTACAGGGGTTTGGTTTATCATACCTTCTACTTCCACCATGGAAGTTTGATAGTTTGCTTGTCGATTCTCCAAGGCTGCATTGATTCTGGCATTGTCCTCGTTAGTTCTCCAACAGTCATTTCCTCCTGTATGGTATGAATATTACTGACAGTCTTTTTTCGATCAGGACAGACCGAGGCATAATGTAGTCCATTACACTCCCAACACTTTATGGGTTCTTTACATTCAAAGTTATTTGTGTAATTAATATGATTATTAACAGACTCTTTCCCCTTTGAATTGTTCTGATTGCTTGGTGAATTATTCTTATTCCCTTGGAAATTATTGTTAGGAAAATTTTTGGCTTTATTATTTTTAGAATTCCGGTTGGGTAGAAACTCTTTCTTCTTTTGATCATAATGGTTGTTATTCTTTTTGGCCTTCTAGTTTGCCATGCTCTCCTTCTTCCGATTCTGTTCATAACAGAAATTAGCTTTCCTCATAGCTTCTTCCAGAGTTTTTGGATTATCATACTCAATCCTATCCTTGATGTGATAAGGTAAATAGCTGAGGAATCACTGTACCTTTGGTTTTTCATCTACAAGGTATGGCACATACCTAAGCAGACTTAAAAACTTGCTGTTCAAATCTTTCATGGTCATTGAACCTAGTTTAAGCTCATATAATTCTTTTGCTCTCTCTTCATAGTACTGCACAGATAGAAATTTATTTTTAAAGTACTTCTTGAAGGTACTCCAATTTACATTCTTCTCTCTTATTCCCTTCACTCTCTTTAAGTCTTGCCACCATATATCAGCCTTCCTTGAAAGATTGTAGATCGCCATTCTAGACTTTAATTGGTTAGAATAGTTATAAATTTGGAAGTAGTTCTTCATCCCAGATAACCAGGATTCCGCTTCCTTCCCCTTCTCAGTTTCTCCATTGAATGTTGGTGGTTTAATCTTTTTAAACTCCCCAGAAATTTCCTCATAAGGTTTATATTTTCTCTTTTTTGTATAAGGTTTATATTTTCTCTTTTTGGTGACTTATATATTCTGAATCAACTCTTTTACCCCTTCCCTCAGTTTGAAATCTTTTTGTTAGGATTTGATTCAGCTCCTCCTGAGCTCTCAGAATCCTTTCATTTTCTCGTTTAATAGATTCCATTTCAGATTTGAAGTCTTTTACTGTTTGTAAAAGCTCTTAGGAATTAGTGGTTATGTCTCCTTGTATAGGGTCTCTTTGCAAGTTTTCTTGTTCAGTAAAGGGAGATTCCTCTTCCGCATATTCCTCCAGTCTTTCCATACCTGTTGTTTAAACTTCAGAAACAATTTCTCTGTTGAATAACATTAAAAGAAAATAACATCAGCAAAAAAAATAATTTAAATTCATTGTTTCATAAAAGCAAGTTAGGCTTCATCAAGGCCTACTGTTTGAACCTTGTGCTCTGATACCACATATCAAAACCCCAAAATTTCATAAAAAATTAATTAATTTTTTTTTTAAGATAACATAAAATGTTTGAATACGTAGTTTACTAACTGCCAGCGGTTAGCAGAAAATGAAACAGTCTAACACTTAGTATTAACTGCTGGCGGTTAGAAGAAAATTAAATAGTCTAACACTTAGTATTAATCATTTTCATATTAGGTTAACTAATACTGCTTTCATTTTCGTAATGTATATGAGATTGACCTGCACACAGTTTTCTTTCGGTTTTACTAATAAGTTTACTTTTTGGCAAGTAGGTGACATCTATCTTTGAAAACTTGGGCTTACTTAGCATTTATGGTAACGCAGGTGGACTGCTAGTTCTGACAGGTTTAACAGGTAACGATTGATCAAGTAGGGGTTTAATTCATAAAGTAGAAAGAAGTATATCTGTTGCATGTTACATGCTAGTAAATAAGTGACTATTTAAAAGCAAGCTCTAAAGAGGTAAAGTAATTGTCTTTTATTTCATAAAAGTACTTCTATCAGTCTTGATAGTAAATATTTCCAATAGAGTACATGTTTCTATTTTGTCTCTAGCTTATTCGTTATTGAAATTATCAACCTGTTGCTAGTATGTAAATAAGCTCACTATCAGGTTATAACTTCAGTACTTACATTATCGCCTTGCTGCATGTACCATTGTAACAACATCCATTACCATATTATTTTGTAATGTACCAATCTGATTGTTATTTGCATCCTCTAGAAATTTTACTACCTGAAAACCTCTTTGACATTATAAGTTTGGTCGTTTGTAATTTAATGCATTGATTCATGATGGAATACTATTTACCATCATTTTCATAAGTCTAAGTCATAGGTAAAATATATTCCAATAATTATAGACCTGGAGCAAGGTTTATTCTGTTGTAACTTTACTATTATCATGCTGCCTCACTTATTGCAAGTTGTTGTTTGATAATAACTATTATGGTAGATATTTTCTATCTAGAACTTCTAATCTGAAGTCTACTCTAAGTGAAAACTAATATGACCCAGGTTCTTATATTATGCTAAGAACAGACATAAATAAACAATCCCATACTATCTTTGCCAAATAATGATAGAGTCTGTTACTATTGTTGGCAAGTTAATTATACAAACTATTATTTGTGAGAGGTTATACCAAGGTCGAGCCTTGTGATTGTTTAAATGTCATGTTTTAAACACTTTTTACTCTCATAGTCAAACTTCATATATTATAGCTACTTTAAACCATCGGTTACAAATAATGAAGTTTGAAATATAATATGGGAATATTTGATCATCGTTTTGCATAATATACATATTAAAAGTTACTTGGTAAAGTTCTAATGCATGGTCGACTTTTGGATGGTTCTAATTCCAAGGTTGTCACAACCTTACCTGAAGGTCAATGTTATTTAAAAATCGTTAAACAACATACAATATTCGAAACTATCGTAAACAAGGATATAGTTCTTGTATTATCATCGGTGGATGATTTATATAAGCACTCCGTATCCATGTACATAGTTGGTTATTAAATAATTGTATTAATAATTCGAATAATTGGGAACGCAGATAACTATAGACCAAACCCGAGCTTATTTGAAATATTTGGAGGCACATGGATTCTTCTCGTCCATGCATTGGTGAATTTTAAGGGTTGGAAACCATATTCTCTTGTCATTGTATCCGAGGTTTTCATTGGCCTTCGAGCTGCTTTGTGTGATTGCTTTGGCAGCCATTAGAGGTTGTTCTTTGTCTTGCTTCTCCGTGGTCCATATTCGTGGCCGTGAGGTTTTCAATACTCAGTATTTGCCATCATACCATCGAGCTTGTGTACCCTTCTACGCGAGTGGTCATTGTTTGTATTTGCATCTTGGCCTGTCAATAGTTTTAGCTCTGCTCTTCTCATGGCTTGTGACAACTCGATAACACTTAAGGTTATTGGCCTCATCTCCACTCCAGGGCCAGCATCGGGTTTATATCCATCTTTGCTTCAACTACTTAAGCTGGTAACAGCTTAGTCGATGCTCGAATTCTTTTTCTTGCTCGTAGGTAAATACACTTGGTTTTTCTTTTAATATGAATAACTCGTAGTAAAATGCTTTTACAGCTAGGTTTTCAATGGAGACTGAGCTTTGTAATAATGCATAGTATTGTGCTCTTCTTGTAGGATCTCGTGACAGATATAAACTTCAGTGACGAGGATAGCGTTGGCTGGCTTCAGCGGACTCGTGGCCCCAGCTGGTAAGCCCTGAGTTCAAAGAATGGGTTTTTACCCTTCTTGTAAAAACGGTTGTTGAAGGTGACACACAGAGCTTGGAATCCTGTCTGGTTTCTTTGTTGGATATGAGGTTTTAATAAGTTGTTTGTTCAATTTTGTTTACAAACCCTTGCTATGATGCTGGGAAGTACTGGCCTTGAGCTGTGTGTTGTATTTTAGTTAAGTTTTCAGCCTTATTGCCTGACAATGTAATACATTGGGTTTTTAAGGAGGATTTAACTTCGAGCTCAGTCTCGTTTTTTGCAATGGTTTTGTAATCTTGTAAATTATGATTCTGTGTAATTTAGGGTTTTTCCTCTTCGACTGTTAGTGAAGAAAATTATTGTCTAAGATATCTTTTATAAGTAGATATTGTTAATATAAAGACTGTAGCTCAATCGTAATGTGAAATTTATAATTTTAAACTTACCTGTCCAGAATATACTAGCTAGGGTTTTTCAGAAATGAAACCCTTGTCTAAAATATGTTATTAAATTTATTATTACTTAGGTTCTGCTACTTGGTATTTCGGTTTGATTATTACAGGTGTTTGGTGGTATTTTAACTTGTTAACTGTAACTTATCTTGCTTGTTTATAAAGGACATTTGTTTTCAGAAAAGACTGTAAACAATCTATAGTAGACACTATAATATTCTTGTAACGTTTATTTATATAATTATCAATGTAAATAGATTACAACTTAGATAGTTTAATTTATAATAGATAAATAAATTGTTCAGGGTTTCGACCCTGAAGTTTTTCCTTCACAGGTATAAGCCTGTCTAGTAAATGTAAAATAGTTTCTAAATATGTAAATATTTAGTTTTATAATAGTTATTGTTTATATTTCCATTGCTTTTATTTACTAAACTGTCACTTAGAATTTATTCAGAGTTCTTGAAAGGATAGAAAATAAACTTTGTAACTCTGTTTACTCTTTATAAATTAAGGACTTTTAATATAACCCTATCTAGTTTATATTAAATATTAGTCTTAGATTTAGTTGATATTGTTAGAAGATAAACTATGTGGTTAGTAGCTTGTTTATATACTTAACTGTATGTAATCACTGTAACTCTAATGTAGTTTTTCTGCTGCATTTCATTCATGTATACTAAGTGAAAACAAAGAAAGAGAAATAAATCATAACACTGTTTTTCCTCCATAATATTTTAACATCGAAATAAAATTATTCTACTATCTATAGTTACACAATCCTATCTACTATTTTCATTCTCTTATCTACTTAAAGCATTCTATCTGTGCTAGAGTACGACCTGGTTTCCAGGTGTGGAAAAACACAGTCTAGAAATTATTTTCATTCTATTTCATTATTTCCTAAACCAGTTTCATTTCTATAACAATCTAATAAGGACACTAATTCTAACATTTCACAAATTATACTTTAAAATTCTTATACCAGTCAAACTAAGATTTATTTAACTAACACAGTAAAATAAAACAACATAGAACCTACTTAGGACAGACGACAACAACGTTAGGAGGCTGTTCTTCCCCACCAATCTCCTGGAGAGTGCTCAAACAACGCTTCCTCAGGACCCCCGAGCCTGTTCTTAGTCTTCTTCATTGAGAACTGGTGGAGAATGAAAACAGTAAAACCCTCTGTCAACTGACTAGTTCAATATTTCAGTAAAATACTCTACTTTCAGCAGTATGATCTTCAGCTTAAAAGCTACAACTAGATTAATCAGTAGTTATCCCCTCAAATACTTTCTAGATTTCCCTTCCATTGAATTTCTCTGAAGTACATTCATTCAACCTGAATGATCACTTCTCTAGAATGAGTAGCCTCAGCTCTCTTCAATGGGAATTTTTATAAAGATTGCCTAGGTCTTTTGGGTCAGTTGTCATTAATTGAGCCACTTGCTCTGATTCCACTTTCTTGGGGAATCATGACCCCAAATGTAGGGAGGTTTCCACCTGCAACAGTTGGAAGTGGTTTGAGGATGCTACCACATGTCAGTTTTCTCTCCACCCAGTCTCCTCCACCAATTTGACTTGTAAACACTCTTTTAGCGGCTCTCCTAAGCTGTTGTCTCCTCATTTATTCATTTATAAATAAAATATTCAGAATTACATTAAATATCCTTGACCCTGCTAAGTCATCAATTACAACTTAGCATAAAATTTAACATATTGTCCTCAAATAATATTAAATAATATAAAATTGTTTTTGCAAAATTGGGGTATGTGACATCAACCCTTCGTTGTAAGTCGGGGAAATAGTCCCCACATTTGAGGGGTACTAGGGTTATTAGAATCTCCTAGTGAAGTTGTCCCTGGTAAGTAATTGTCAAGTGGAAAACTAGTATAAATAGAGAGTGAGACTCTCTATTTGGAACATACACTCACTCAACTGTAGCGCATGAGTGAGAGAAGAGGAGCTCGCACAAGTGAGAGAGAGAGCAGCCGTCGGGGATGATATTTCTATTTTTGGGTTTTACTTTTTCCATTGGTGCTCATTCTATCTCTGAGGAAGTTGCGGGGTTTTCTCCTTTATGGTTTCCCCGAGGAAAACTCTTTGTGCAGTTTCTTGTCTCTTGTGATTATTGTTGTGCATGTTATTCTCTCAGATAAGATCCTAAGATCATATTGAATAAATGATAAAAATATAACAGAGATAGGTTTAGATAAAATCCAGCATGATGAGTTCATGCCCTCTCCTACAACAAAGCACTAGTACAAGTGATCAATTTTGCCACGGCAAAAACATGGCAATATCCACGGAAAAGCGTGGATATTGCCACGTCTAAGTGTTTTTTGTTCCGTGGAAACTATTTCGTCGCAATAGAGACGACCCCTAATTTGCGTCGCAAGAGCGACGACCCCTTCCTGTCGCTATAGCCACGCTCTGTACAAGGTTTTTTTAAAAATGGAAATCCAAGCCGTCGCTATAGCCACACAATTCCGTCGCTATAGCCACGCAATTCCGTCGCTATACCCACGTTGTGTCGTCGCTATATCGACGGTGAATAAAATTTTATTAAAAAAAATATTTGCATTGCCGTCACTGTATCGACGGTGGGTGAAATTTAAAAAAAAAAAAAATTACTTGCTGCCGTCGCCAGCAGGGATCAAGATTGAAGGGCTGGTCTTAATTTCATATTGAAGGTTTTTCTATTGCATCCGCTCTTTGTATGGTCTCTTTCATCATGTGTATCAACTATTAAAATTGGCACACTTCCTGTGAATGATGACGACTCTTGGATCGAATAATGGCTAAGAATCCTGGATTGATTGAAGGGAGTAGCGGAATCAAGTGCATGAACACCTGGGATTGAGTACCAGCATTGTAACCTGACATTGAATATTGTTATTGGCTGATTGGCTATGACCGGGGTATGAGATATGATATAAGTTCACAGACATAAAAGAATCCATCGATCAATCGTTTCCCAAACAGAAAATAAGAATCCATTGACACTTTACAGCAAGTAGCATCATCGAGTAGCAGTATTGAGTGCATACAACAGGCATAGACTAGTAGATATAGTACTGGCAGATTTCCTATTGGACTAAACTACTGCTAGTCATGCAGCCCTTCATTGATGAAGGGCTTTCAAAAAGTTTACATTTTAAATGACATTAATAAATTAATTGTACATTTCATTTACTTGATGACAAAAATTAAAAACAATTTTTTTCTTTTCAAAATGGGACTTGTAAAATTGCACAAGTAAATGTATATCCCTGCCTACATTGTGTTCAATCTATTTGATTGGGGAATATGTCTACAATTGCTCAGTTGCTTTAAGGTTTATAATAAAAAAGGAACTCAGACAGATGGTCAAGCCGAATAGTACAATCTATGGCTATAAATTTGGAAGTATGGATTGAGGACGAAAAAACGTGCTCACTTAAGAGACCATTCTTGATGGCGTTGAAGGAAATTCAAAACAAGAGGTAGG
>LPNX010904161.1:0-45028 GCA_001517045.1 Pseudotsuga menziesii | reverse complement strand
AAACAATTCAGAGAAGAAATCACCAAGTAAACCAATGAGGATAAAGATTGGACTACATCCATTATCCCAACTGTCTTGGACATGAAAACACAACTACACTGTCTTGTATTATTCTACTGCTTTTGTTTAAGAACATTTGGTTGCAAAACTGTTGCAGATCTTGGCGTGCAACGTCTCTTTTTATCGAATGTATGTAATCTTCAGAATTTTATGCAGTTCTAAGGACTGTGCCGATAAGATAGGATGGATCATAGATAAGATCATGCAATTCAGTTGCAGAATTTGAATAGCCATCCATATCAAGAGCTATTTATATTTGTGGTCTCTGCCGAAGAATCTCAACATGTATTTTTCTATTCAGACCTAATTAAATCTCGTAACAAGTTTACTTTTTTTACTTTCTTGTGTCATATAGAGAGCTCTTGCACTGAGTTTTATAATGCTTTTATTTTTCTTATTTATTCTTTATGAAGATCCTACAAGTCTGGATTGGCGTAATAATAACACTTCTGTACTAATTTTATTTTAAAAATATTGTTAGCGTTAGATTGGGATCCCTTCCACCCCAAACTGTAATAACATCTCATCGTTTTGGGTGTGCAAGAAGAACATAGATAACTAAATTAATCTTAGTTAAAATGAAGTTTTTGTTTTATCTAACATTCATAAGTTCTCCAGAATATCAATTGATCAATTTGATTCCAGGTCAGATGAACAAAGCTGTAAACCTTTAGCTTCATCTGAATATTTCGTGGGACTTCCATTTAGTTTTTAACCTCAAGAATAAATGTTTTACACCAGAGCACCAAGAAGTAAAACATGCATTGCCTGCAACCCTTCTAAATCACTGTTTAAGACTTGCAGGCTCACCAGTACACAAATTCCACTCAGTACCATCATAAGTAGAGCAGTATAATAATTCGATGAATCTGCCACATTGCTCAAGATATGGCATTTTTTCATACATAGAACTTATCTTAGAATTAATAAGTGGCATCTTTTCTAAAGACCTTTCTTGCTGTGCAAAGAGAAGCAAAGTTCAGATTTCTTGGGTGAGCCAGAGGAGAAAGGCTCTCATGTCAGTGGCAGCTGATTGACCCATTATATTGTATTGCTTGAGCAATACTATACTTAATATGCAAGTGGCATCTTTTCTAAATTCATTTCTTGGTGTGCAAGACAAGCAAAGCTCACATTTGTTGGGTGAACCAGAGGAAGGCTCTCAACTATACATAATATGTCAGTGGCAGCTTATAGACAGGTTATATTGTATGGGTATTCTTTCTTGGTTGAGCAATACCATACTTAATATGCAAGTGGCAGCTTTTCTAATGATATTTATTGGATGAAGCAAATGTCTAAATTATATATATTATATATAATATGTCAGTGGCAGTTTTATGAAAGAAAATACTACACAGATATTTTATGCTTCCATTGATTAATATCATGTCAGTTCCACTTCGAGACATCCCAAATTCCAGTATGTACCACTGTCTTCATCGAAAAAAATCAAATTGGGTATATGTTTGATCTCGTAGGGTTATTTTTCGGTGTTTTTTTGCTGGTTTTGAGATTGCTGGTTTTTGAGGGTACATTCAAACCTATTGACCCAGAATGATTCATTGTTAATGGTAATTAAAATTCTTCAAATCTTTCAAATGCTATGTTTACAAGTCTTATAATACTGTCTATTCTAAAATTTTGTATGCATTCACTATAAGTATGCTCGCACAAGCAGAGTGAAATCAGTCAAAGCTTGTCCATTAACAGCATAATCTAAAATAGGACATTAACAAATTTCTTGATATAGATTACAAGAAATAACACAAATAACAAGAAATAAAAGCAGGTCTCAGATCTCACCTTTCAGATCTGTAATTTGTGTAGTGAACTTTCTATCCCCCATATTGCATCTGTGTTCAAGTGAAATTTTTTCACTTGAATAGCAGAAATGACATGGTCACGTGGTCAGCTTATGAGAGTGTTATGGTGAGATCTTCTCTTATGGGACATTTGTTTTAATGAGAGTAAAAATACACAGGGAAAATCTGAGTACACTTTCATTTTCAAACAGCAGTAAGCATTTCCAGGACTACATTTGTCCAATTTCATTGGACCTAATGAAAGATCCTGTTATTGTTGCTACAGGACAGGTAATGCACAGACCCAGAGCCTAGGATCTGCAGTAGCCTACTATCTCTGCTGTAGTGCACTATCTTTGCTGGAGGAAGAACAGTGACTGAGCAATCACAGATAAAAGCCAACACAACCATACCTAGCCACAAAAAAACTGGTTGTTGCCAGAAAGGCTTTGCGATTACTCCCAAATTCATATGACTTCACCCATAGGAAGAGAACTCATAGCCACAGATTTAGTTAGCCAACACAAAATCTAAATTAAATTATATTTACAAGAGAACAACTATCTGTTTTGGCAACCCAAAATGGTCATTTCTCTACTAACTAAACCATGAGTACTCTGTCCTTTATCCACATGAATAGTTGATGGATCACCCCACACACACTCATGATGTAGAATGCACCTCGCTTCTCTTGGAGCAACTATTTTACCAAAAATGCTCAAGACCTCCATCCAGCCTCATCCTTTTGAAACTCATGCCATATTGGGTGTTGTAAACCACTAGAAGATGGCATAACAAGTTAGCACTCCATTGAAATGGTTTACTGTAGAATCAACCTGCCTGTTCCCATTGGCAGCATTAAAAGCATATTTCTATGCAGCTTTCTTGCGTTGTCTATAATGGCATATGTACATATATTGTATATCAATGTGTTATATGTGTTGGGCAGAATTTGCTTTGGTTCCAAATAGACAGACTTCGAGACCACTTTTGGATAGAGGCATTTCATTGCACATACAAAGCAGAGGGGATCAGCCAAAGATTGTTTATTGAAGATGGTGGTTACTTGTGACAAAACATCCATTTCTGGATCAACTTTAAGAATCTTAAGTTGCCCCATTTTCCCATTGTATACCAGATGGCGAGATCTACAAAACAAGAATAGTATGATTCCAGAATCTTGGCTTCTGCAAGGTAATTTTGAGTTGGTGCATAATATAGTTAGACCAAGTTGAAATAGAAACAATTTTAAGGAATCCCTGGCTAGCGCATGAATTGAACTGTAGATTACTTCGAGCACAAATTGCCTGTTGGTAAATAAACTGCAAATAAGATTGTTTATTTTATTTTCAAAAGAACAAAATTTATAAATTACCCCTCTCTATGAGCACTCGAGTTGCTCTAAACTACTGCAGGTTTAAAATTGCCCACACAATACGTAGTAGAATCAATTGGAATAAAAATAAGCAGTGATTAATTTGTATTTCAATATCAATCAAGAACAGAGTGTATGCTCCTTTATAGCAAACTTAGAAATGAAAATATATTTGATAGGCACCAAATTGCCGAGGACGTAATATGACAGGCACCAAAAACTTGAAAACGTCACCAGACATACCTGGCCAGACATGTTCGATGCTCAAAAACCTCAACGCCTCAGATAAACCCTTGTATGCTGATTTAGGACCACGGGTGCTCTGAATCTGCCTCCAAGTGTTCTGTTCCTGACTTTGGTTGGCCTGACGAAATTGTGAGGAGATGCGAGGGTTGTGAGGGACGAAAATGGAGGCGGTAAATGGCCTGGTATAGATGAATCCCCGGTAAAGAGATTTGTTGCTTTGAGAAGGCTATTTGTTTCCCTAAACTGGTCGTGGGTGCAAAGTGGTATGTTGTGCTACAAGATCATATTATGAAGTCGTTAAAACATAGGTGATGCATAGAATATGATAGTACTTGGAAGGATTAGGCTATGTAAATTGAAGCAAAAACCTTGGATTATATGATAGGAGGAGCTTATGTAAATTGAACAAAAAAACCTTGGATTATATAGGAGGAGCTTATGTAAATTGAACAAAAAAACCTTGGATTATATAGGAGGAGCTTATGTAAATTGAACCAAAACCTTGGATTACATGATAGTAGTTGGAAGGATGAGGTCTTGTAAATTGAACAAGAAACCTTGGGTTATATTAAGGGGTTGGAAATTAATAAGGGTAAGAAGGATGGCATGATACAAGGACTAAGAGATAAGAACCCTAGGTACATGGTTGTGGAGTAGGGTTGGGAGGGAGACTATGGAGGGAAAGGAATTTTTGGAGACGCAGATGTTGAACTTCACTTGATTAAGAGCTAGAATTATTGGCGGTGGCTAACTTAAAAGATTTGTCATTTTTGTAGATAGTATATGAATCATGGTGAGCATTATAGAGATCCCTGCATTGTTGTTGGTATGGGAGGTCAAGGATCAATTCGGGGCAATCAAGTGGAGATACAATATAATTGAAGGTATTATTGAAGGGGACAATGGTAAAACTTTGACTTTTGCACCCCGGGTCAACTAAAAATCCAATTCTAAGTCAGCTTGACATTGTCGTCGCTATAGCGACATAGCTCCGTGGATACAGCGACGTTGAAGGAGGAAGGCGTCGATATAGCGACAAAGAAGATTGCCATCGTCGATACAGCGACAAGTAAGCGACGAGTAAGCGTCGATACAGCGACGGCAAGTTCATTTTGCTTCCGATTTTACACCAAAATGTATGAAACGTGGAAAACTTCCGTGGAAAAACCCGCGCTTTTGTATTAGTGAAGAAAATTGTTGAAGATGAAGAAGAAGCAGGATTTTCCACAGTCAATTCGAATTGAAGAAAGTCTCCATGGAGTGACTCCTTCTCCTGTTGCTCCCGAAGTTTATGATATGTCTGACATCTCATCTTCTCATAAGGATGATCCAGAGGAAGACATTTGAATCTCTATTTTAGATGAAAAAATCTCTTTCCATTCTTTGCAAAAATTCTCCAGTGATTCTTCTATTTTAAATTATGTGCATAGTTTACCGGTGATTGTTTCATAAAATGAGGAGGAATTTGATTTCTCTATATCTAATAAAGTTGCTAGTGTGCAGATAAGTAATGCCATGGATATTTTTGAAATAATATTAGATTGTAGGAGTGATCCATTCAATCTCATTTATCTAGAGCTTTCAGTAACTTCCTACATGATTGCATGCACCAATTTTTAGAATTTTGAAGAAGGAGAAAATTGTGCATCTACCATCTTGGTGGAGCACACACTTGGATATGATATGAAACTATTTGGATCTGATATGATATTATTTGGTTCAGGTTTTAAATTTCAAGAGCCTTTAGTCATGCCTATAATTGGTCTCATCAATTTTGGTGTGACAAATCAAGTACCACACGTCTTCTTCAAACTTGTTGCTAGGGATTTGATGTTAGTTTTCTCTTATGAGTTTGCTGATATTATATTTTGTGAATCATTGGTTATTTCTGAAGCTATATCATATTACAGCGCTGAACCATTTGCTCTCCACGGTCCCGGGGCTTCTCTACCTATCTATTTGATCACATGCTCATCTCCTCACATAACTAGTAAAGATGGAGACTTTTTGGATTCGCCTAGACACTTGCTCCTAACACTTGGGGATGATTTTACCTCACATGGTTCGATGTTAAAGGATGCAATATATTAGTTGCTTGGGTGTTCCTCACATGGTTCGAATTCTCAAGCACTTTTTCTCTTTCATCAGTTGATTTCAGTTGCTCTACATGGGTTTAGTTTTTATTTAGCACCTGTCTATATTTATGATTCAGTTGAGCATATTCTTATTCTTCCAAAGAGGAAAATTCCTCCAAACATAGCCACTAGTTTGGAGAGGTTCACATGCAAAAATTCAGGATGCTACTGCACAAAAGAACCATACTGCTGCATAGAGCTGCAAATTTGTAGCAGAGTTTCTGCAAGTTATTTTCTAAGGAGAAAACTTCTTTTCTTCTAAAAATAGCTTGTTTTTTCCTATTCCTGCTTATCTTTAGGGGGGGGGGGTCCCATGAAGTTTTCCCCTATTTCCTCGGTTTGTTAAGCAACATTTTTATTTTTTAGATTGTATACAGGTGAATTTTGGCCTTGTTTCTAAGGCCCATAGTTTTCCAAGTTAGGATTTAGGATTGATAATCCTCCCTTGTTGAAATTGTCTATTAGATTATTTTATCCTAACTTAGGAGTCTTTTATTAATTATTGGGTCCACTTGGCCTAATGGGGCCACATGTACTAGTCACTAGAGTGTGGGGAACAATGATAGAGGCTAACTGAGACTGACTGCACTTGCATGCATCAGTTTAGACGCCTCCTAGTCCAATCCCTACATTTTAGGAGCCACTGGGAGTCCCGACACCAACCTCCTTTAGTTCTTGGGAGTTGGTAACTAGTCAAGCTTAGTTACTCTTCAGTTACATTCAATTAGTTCTACTCCAGTTCAGTTAGCGCTAGTTATGCATGGTTGCATGTGGGAAGGCACTAGTTCTCACCTACTTCACACCTACCATTGCAATTAGACTGGTTTAACTGATTATCACTGATGGATTGACTGAATTAGACATATGGAGTTAGCCACTTGGATTCTGATAGTGATTTAGAAATATTTAGTTATCCATGCATTCATATACAGTTAGAGTCAGTTGGTGGATTTGAATTCATCCCTAATGATTCAAATTCCTCCTTATGCAACACTATTGTAACACCAGATTCTGTAATGAAGTTAATACTGTAATGAGTTTGAGCAATACTTGTCTGTTTCCTATGAGATTTGATTTGTTCAGTTTGTGTAATTCATTCCTCTTCACTGCATTATAATTAAGAATATGATTGCACTCATTTCTTGATGATCTAAATGGCGCAACAATTCTAACACAAGTATCATTCACACTAGTGTGCCATCATATGGAAACATGGGAATACTGAACTAGGGAATGAGAGAATGGGAGGGAAGATGGATCATGAAATGTAGAAGCCTCTTATATGCACTAAAAACAATCCATTAATATCCAAATGAGAGTTCATGGTGGCCTTTTCAACAACCAGTTTGGATGAGAATCCAACTCCTTCAAAATTGGCTCACTAGTAGGGAGAGTGAGCACTCACCGTGCAATGGACAAGTTTGTGCTTTCCAAAATGGCATGGGAAAATGATCAAATGATAAGAAGACATTCTCCTTCTTCATGAAATATTATTTTATAACTCTCCTAATGTCCTCAAAGGTCGAATTCCCTCCCATAGGCTTCCTCCAACTCATCCTTGATGTTTAGTAACCCCCACGACACTTGTCCTTTTCCTCATCCCTCCATCTTCCTCCAAATTTGAATTGCTGATACCAAACACCAAGTGCGCCCCCTTGGAGGATATTTTTAGCCTTGACATTTCATATTGTCATAGGTTTGCAATAAGGTTTGCAATCAAGTCTAATTTTGTCATAGAATCTTCCATCATTTTTGTCATAAAACATAGGGAATCTCTCTCCAAGTGGCACATAGTTTCTTCCTAGTCTCTTCCTCTTCCATGGGGAGTTATTCCTCTTCACCCATTAGAATATTTGGGCTCATGACATGTTACTTGACACCTATTCACCTTCCAAGAACATTCCATTACTCATAATTTTGAATTTGGGGTTAACTCATGACATGTGTAAGGAAGAATCTAGCCACCCAAGGTCTTCATCATGTCTCCATGAACCTCCAAATGTCTTCATGAAGCAATGCCACTTCATTTTATCCATATTATTTATTATTTGTATGACCCAATTTAATGTGTATATGGTACACTAAGGTTCTCTTGGGTCTCATAGCTCCCCTATTGCAAAATTTAATGCCTCCTCCCCAACTTAGGGAACTAGTAGGTGGATGAAACATTGCTAAATAGTAGTCTCATTTGGATGGAGACATGCCAGTCCTTCCCACCCAATATTGCTTGTCCTCAAGCAATTCCAAGTTTGGATGCTGCAAAATTTGTTCATATTCCAAAGTGGCTTCCTCACCAGGCAAATCCTTCCATTGTACCAAGTATTCTTTTATTGTTCTACTCCTTAACCTTCTCTCCCTTATTTTCAATATTTTGTTTGGAATGAGAACAAGTTTCCCTTCATCATCCAAGGGAGGTAATGTATCTAAAACTAAGATATGCTAACCTATAACCTTCTTTAGACATGAAACATGAAATACATTATGAATCTTACTTCCCGTGGGAAGCTCCAATTCATAGGCCACTTCTCTAATTTTCTGAATCACTTTGTAGGGACCATAAAACCTTGGTTTGAGATTTTCTGAACCTTTACCCCTTATGGTGGTTTGTTTGCAGGGATGCAACCTCAAATATACCAAGCCATTCACTTGGAAGTGCCTCTCCACTCTATGTTAGTATGCATATTGTTTTTGCTAATTTTGGGCAACTTGTAAGTTATCTTTCAAAACCTTCAAAATTTCTTGACTTTATTCAATCCAATCCTTAGCCTTTGGAGACATACTATCACAAAAAAGGTGGTCAATAAAAGTGAATGCATCATAACCATAAATTTATTTGAAAGGAGACATGCCAATAGAAATATGAAAAGTAGTATTGTAACAAAACTCACCCAAATGCAACCATTTTATCCATGCTTTTTGCTTCCCACTAACATAGTTCCTCAAGTATCCTTCCAACGATTGATTCATCCTCTTTGTTTGGGCATCAGTTTGTGGATGATAGCTTGTGCTAGGTTTCAAAATTTTCCACACGATTTTAAAGATTTCTTGCCAAAATGCACTAAAAAATCTGTTATCTCTATCACTAACAATGCTCTTGGGAAGACCATGCAATCTAAAAAATTCTTTAAAGAATAGTTCAACCAGTTGTGCAGCAGTGAAAGTGGTAGTACCGACAAAGAATTGAGCAAATTTAGTGAGTCTATCCACCACTACAAATATGTAATCCTTACCAAGTATCTTGGGAAAACCAATGATTAAATCCATGGAAATGCTCTCCCATTTTTGTTCTAGAATAGGAAAGGGGTGTAAGAGGCTAGTTGGATGAGTGTGCTCCACTTTGTTTTGCTGAGATGTGGGTGATTCATTAAAATATTTCAGAATATCATCCTTCAACCCTTTCCATGAGAATCTTTCCCTCAACATTCTATATGTTTTGAAGAAACCAAGGTGACCTGCTAGAGGAGAATCGTGAGCTTTCTTTAAAAATTTCTCCTTCAAACTTGAACCAGGGACCAAATAGATTCTATATTTGTAGTAGATGATTCCTTCCAATATATTATACCTATCATCATGGTCAGTCCCATCAAAAATTTCACAAGAAAACTTATCCTTGGCATACTCTACTTCTAATATGACTTTCCAATTTTCTGTTACATCCATTAGAGAAATAGAAGGTCTTCTAGATAAGGCATCAACTATCACATTATTCTTGCCCTTCACATATTCAATATCAAATTAAAATGCTTTAATATTACTCAACCACTTTTGCTTCCTTTCATTTAGATCCTTTTGAGTGAGGAATTACCTGAAGCTGTTATGGTCAGTTTTGACCACAAACTTGTTTCCCACCAAGTATTGCCTAAACTTGATCATAGTTGCATGCATGATGGCTAACATTTATTTATCATAAATAGAGTAAAGCTTCTCATGTGGCTGTAGCTTTCTACTCTCGAAAGCTATTGGGTGTTTTCATTGCTTTAGTAGTACTCAAATGCCTTGGGCCCGATGCATCACATTCCAAGACAAATGGTTTAGAAAAATCAGGCAAGGCTAGAATAGGACAATTGCTTATTTCCTATTTCATTCTTTGGAAAGATTTTTCAGCCCCTTCATGCCATTGGAAAGAATCTTTCTTTGTCAAATCAGTGAGAGGTGAAGTGATATGGGAGAATCCCTTCACAAACTTCCTATAGTAGGTACAAATTCCAATGAATCCTCTCAATTTAGTGAGATTTTTGGGATGAGGCCATTCTATAATGGATTTTATTTTTTCCATGTCCACCTTCACACCATCTTGACCAATGACGTGTCCAAGATACAAGAGTTCTGTCAAACCAAACTCACATTTTGACAGCTCAACAAATAAAGATTAATCATGCAGAATTTTTATACCACTTCTAGATGATGCAAATGTTCCTTCCATGTTTTACTATAAATAAGAATGCCATAAAAGAAAAACAGTACAAACTTACGAAGTTTCTTGTGGAATATATTGTTCATGCATGATTTGAATGTGGCAGGATCATTCTTTCAATCCAAAGGGCATGGCAACAAACTCAAAGTGACCATAGTGGCATATGAAAACAATCTTTGGTATGTCTGCTTCCCTCATTCGAATTTGATGATAGCCCGATCTAAGGTCAATCTTTGAGAATAACTTGGATCCATGGAGCTCATCCATGAGCTCATCAATGCTTGGGATGGGATATCTATTTTTCATTGTCTTCTTATTCAAAGCTCTAAAATCAATGCACATCCTCAAAGTTCCATCATTTTAATTTACCATAACAACTAAAGATGCATATGGGCTTGAACTAGGCCTTATGGGACCCAACTCCAAAACTTATTTAATGGCCTCCTCAGTTTCATATTGAATCCTTTTGGGGTGCCTATAGGTCTTCACTTTGATAGTTTGTGTTCCTATATCTAACTCAACGATATGCTCCACCCCGCTATCTAGTGGTCTTCCTTGGGGAAGGTCTCCAAAAACCGTCTCATACTTACTCAATAATTGATCTATCTCCTTAGGATGCTTGAAAACCTTTAAGTGAGGTTTATAAGATGTAATTAAACATTCAACAACCCATTCTATGTCTTCATGCCTCAATATATACCTCATACTATGAGAGGACACCACTTGGTTTGGGTAAGTGTGCATTCCCCTCAACAAGATGGGTTTCCCTTCCAAATTTTTGAACTTCATTTTAGGGAATTGATAGTTCATTGTATGCTCCCATAAATAATACAACCATTTTACTCCAAAAACCACATTTGTATCGGCCACATTCACTACATATAAATTTTCAGTGATAATACGATTCCCTATAGTAACTTGAAGCTTTGGAATCCATTTGGTGTAGTCCATATAATTGTTACCTGGAATGATGAATGTGAAAGCATTCAAGGTTTCAACTTGTAACTTTATCCTCTCCACCAAGGCTGCATCTATGAAGTTATGAGTGGATACTCCATCCACTAGGACTGTAACATTTTGGATTTGTATGTTACCCTTGAGTCTGAGGGTGTGAAATCTAGGTACACCTGAAATTACTGCAATTTTTCCTATCTCAGGAGTTGGTTGTTCTTATTATACTATTTCATACCCCTCCTCTTGGGCTGCAAGTTGTGCCTCTTCCTCCTCCCCCTCTTCCTCATATTCATAGAAAACTTCAATGTAGTGTGCCTTCCCCTTTGCACACTTATGTCCCAAAACCCAAGGTTGTTGACATGTGAAGCATAGTTTCTTTCTTATAAGTTCTTATTTGCTTGGACCTCCCTTATTTTCTTTGGAATATGAGTCCTTTTTCCATGGTTTCTTACCTTCCTTGAATTTGGAAGGGAAATTAGGCTTAGGGGGGTATTTGGTTCTTGGCAACACATTCTGCAAGTCTCTTGTCAAATTCATGGCATCCTTCAATGTAGCTGGCTTGTGGGATTTCACAATCCATCTCAAAGGTTCTGTCAATACTTCAATAAATAGTAAATCCAAACTATCCATAGACACATTAGAAACCATGACTTAAATCTTTTCAAATTCTAACATATATGCTTTAGGATTTCCAACTTGCTTCAATTGTGCTAGTTCTTTGAAATGAAGTTCGGGGTCTTTCCTCTCAAATATCTCCATTAATGCATGGGAGAAAATTTCATGAGATAAAATATGATCATGTACCAAGGTTCTAATACCATGGAACCACCAATCACTAGCTTCCCCTTCAAGATGCAAAATAGCCATTTTCAATGCATCTTCTTCAACCATAGGATTTAACTGAAAATACACACTTAATTTTTGCAACCAAGCACTAGCAGACATTTGGGAAGAACCATCAAAGGAAGAAATAGTTACTTTTCCCATGGTATAATTTAATTCCTAATTAAGAGGAGGTTCCCTATTCCCGCTTCCTCCTTTATTAAACTAAAGAGAGGCCCTAATGAACTAATCGAAAGGTAGGACTTTCCTACATTCATCACTTAGTTGTTGCCAATCATTTGTTGCTTCCCTCACATCATAAGTAGTGTAAGGGCCCTATTTGGACTCTAAAAACTTAGGAATTATAGGTCCAGTTTGATTCTTGAATTCATGGGTTCGGTTATGAGGTCCAGTCTTTGAAAAGATGGTTTCCCCATGGGTCTTCTTCTCATCGAGAGGTGTACTACTACTACTACTCCCGGGTGTTGACTTGCCCCCAAGTTGGTTAGCCAACAATTCGAACCCTTGCATAAAAATTTTGGTCATACCTTCAATAGCTTCCTTAATGAATGTTTTAAGGTCCTCATTATCTTCCTTTTCCACCATATGTATAAATCCTAGTTCTTTCCTAATCTCCTCGTACCTAGAATTAATTTCTTCACTCTCTTCTCTTCCATTGTTGGTGCATATGTATTTTTGCTAATTTTGACTTACAAATATTATGGGAGACATATTACAGAGCCATAAATCATTCACCCATGCTTGGTCATCAACTAGATTCAACAAGGCGCGAGCATCATTCACACTAGTGCGTCATCATATGGAAACATGGGAATAATGAAGTAGGGAATGAGAGAATGGGAGGAGAGATGGATCACAAATTGTAGCAACCTCCTATATGCAATAAAAACAATCCATTAAGCTCCAAATGCTAGGTCATGGTTGCCTCTCCAATAACCAATTTGGATGAGAATCCAACTCCCTCAAAATTGGCTCACTGGCAAGGAGAGTGAGCACTCACCGTGCAATGACAAGCTTGTGCTTTCCAAAATGCCAAAGATAGATTCTCAAACGATCAAAAATTCATGACATATTTTTATAACCATCCTAAGGTCCTCCAAGGTCGAATTCCCTCCCATAGGATTCCTCCAACTCATTCTTGATGTTTAGTAACCCCCATGACACTTGTCCTTCTCCTCAGCCCTCCATATTGCTCCAAATTCGAATTGCTGCTACAAAAACCCAAGTGCACCCTATTGGAGGATATTTTTAACCCTAACATGCCAGACTATCATAGGTCTACAATCACGCCTGATTTTGTCATAGAATCTTCCATCATTGTTGTCATAAAACATAGGGCATCTCTCTCCAAGTGGCACATAGTTTCTTCCTAGTCTCTTCCTATTCCATTTGGAGTTATTCCTCTTCACCTATTCGAATATTTGGGCTCATAAAATGTTACTTGACACCTATTCACCTTCCAAGAACTTTCCATTACTCATACTTTCAAATTTGGGGTTAAGTCATGACATGTGTAAGGAAGAATATAGCCACCCAAGGTCTCCATGCAACTCCAAATGTCTTCATGAAGCAATGCCACTTTATTTTACCCATATTTATTATTTGTATGACCCAATTTAATGTGTAGATGGTAAACTAACGTTATCTTGGGTCTCATAGCTCCCTTATTGCAAAATTTAATGCCTCCTCCCTAACCTAGGGAACTAGTAGGTGAGTGAAACATTACTAACTAGTAGTCTCATTGGGATGGAGACATGACATTTGTTCATTTTCTTTGCTAGACTAAAAATGTTCTCACCAACATGATTTATTCTTGTTGATAGGAAATATTCTAGCTGGAAATTGGTGGTTGATCTTATCCTCTAAATTGTTAAATTTCAAATTAGTGTGCTTTGAACATTGTTATCAGTCCAACATAAATGTGAATAGATCGATTTACAATAATCTTAAAGCTTAAAGTTTGATGTAGCATTACTTCATATTACCATGGATAACATAAACACTTTGATTTTCTAAATTGAAACTGCATTTTCATGAGATTATATAAATTAACAGAGAATAATTGACCTCGTTATGAGATAACATAAGGTGAATAAATATGACACTAGTTGAAATAAAGTGTTAGAAACATTTTCAAGCATACCATTAATTAATTAAGGGGAGTTGCATACCAACAAGTCCCTACCTTTAGTGCTTGTTTTTTTATTGGCTAAAGAAACAATTTTTTAGTGAGTATGTGAAAAACTGTGTGCAAAGATGTGGCAGTTGAAAAACATACTTGAACTATTAGTAATGTTTTATCTATTAACAACATGAGACTAGTAACAATCATGATAATAAAGACACTAACCTTGGGTTTAGGGGTCAAATATGATCATGATATCTACCCTGAAACAAGTCTTAGAGCTATCAGTTTATTCCTTTGTCATGTCCCCTCATGAATGATCTATGGATTGAGTTACTAACCCAATCAAATCCCTTGGGTGAGGAAATGAATTAAATGTCTTGGGATTAATTTTCAAAGTTCAAAGCATTAATTACTTAATTATGAGGTGTTATTTTCTTTGATAAAGTTTGAAGGTATTTATTGAAAGTCAAATTTATGAATAAATATTTGAATTACAGAATAAAAATGGAGAATTATCCTCAAGGGTGCATTGGAGTATAAGGTTGACCGAGAGATAACTTGCACAAGAAGAAAAGACAAAAGTAGTGAAGAAGAAAAGATGGAACAAAGCAAAAAAGAGAATAAATTGGAAAAGCAAGGATAAGGTAGAAAGAAGGCCAAGGCAAAAAAACAAAATAAAGCAGGATAAGGCAGAAAAGTAGAATAAATCAAGATAAGGAAGAAAAGGAGGAAAAAGCAATGAAAAGTAGAGAAAAATCAAGAAAAGATACGACAGGAAAGAAAAAGAAGGATATAAAAACAAGAAAAAGTAGAGAAAAAACAAGAAAATCTAAATCAAGAAGGAAAAAAGTAAAATATGAAAGCAAATCAACAAAAACTAAAGAGAGAAGGCAAAAAGTAAAGCATGAAAGCAAAGAAAATTTATCCATACATGAGGGCACATTAGCCTCTCTATATTTCTCAACAAGTCATCCCTAGTCTATAAAATAAAGAGTGCGCACCACTAGGATCTAGCCCATGTTTTGACAATTTGTGAATTGATCTGAGAGCATTGCACTCAATACTTGGGAGATGTGCCCCTAGTCAAGTTGGGAGATGTGCCTCTGCTTCCATTGAGAGGATCAAGACATCCAATATTCATGATTGAGATTATTTTTAGGTAATTGATCAGATCCAAGATTGTTCCAATGATTGAAGAATTCAGAGACTCAAATCCTCCATTTCTCCAGTGAATCGTGTCTCCAATTTCACTATATTGATGTATTGATGTCAAAGATTGTTTCCTAAGCTATATAAGAGATCTGTTTTAACTTCCAACTCTTTTCTATTATGTAATGAATCTTTTATGAAGTTTTAATGGTAGTTCAAATTGTTTTTAACAACCTTCTTATGAGTTGATTCGACCTTGTCTAGATTTACATGTAATTTTGACTAGTTTTATTGTTTCAAGCATAGATCAGCTTCACTGCCACACAATCACTTCATTATTGTTCTGATAGAATCTTGAGACACTGATCTAAGGGTTCCATTCCTAAAACCAAGAATTCATTTCCATATCCTACTGTTTGGGAATCCAAAAATCAATTCCTTTGAGCTATCCACCAAACTAGTTTCACTAGGGTGAACCCCAGAGCTTCCCAATTCTACTATAAAACTGAAAAATGATTTTATTACTGATTAATAACATATCATATTTCTTCAAGTCTCTTTAATTCAAATCTTTTCACCACTAGTTCTTGGAGAGTGAATTGTAAAGGTTCTAGTTTACATATGTTGGGACTCCCATGAGCCTGGAACTAGACTTCAGCCTCGATGATGTTTGAAACCTAAAAAAAAACAACACATTGTGCATAGGAACCTTAACACTCATGATTCTTTCCTTACATTGTTGAGCCTCCTAAATTTCCCTTCTACTCACTCATTCAACTAGAAATTCCTTGCTTATTAGCTTGTTTTGAAAAAAAATTGTGCAAAGGAGTTAATGATCAATTGGACCTGATTTGGATCATTACAGTGGTATCAGAGCATGGTCCTCTAAACATGCTTGGGTTTTAAATCACGATTCACAGAAGATATCCAAATCCCAAAAATAAAGATCCTTTAGGGGATGATTACAATGAAATGAATTCTACTGAAGGGAAATTCCAAGGAGAAAGTGAAAAACACAGCACGGGTGGAAATGGCAAGATCCAAAGTCTAATTTCAAGTATGATGCAAGGATTCTAGGACATGAACCATAACATCATCCTGTTTGGCCAAGAAAATAGAGAATTCCTTGTTAAAGAAATGGAGAATAAGAATAGTGAAGGGGGCAGTCATGGTTCGTAACATAGAGAAAGGAAGAGCCTTGGGAAGTTTGTATTTTCAAGTATTGGGCCTCATTATTGGCCTAATTAATTCACAAAGGAGCCTCCAAGTCAATCAAGTTCTAATATGCCCAAATTCCTTGATGAACAAAGAGAAGAGTTGGAGATCCAAAATGAAAACATTTCTACAGTGGAGGACAAGCATGGTGAATACCTTACACTGAATGAATAATGTAGAAGGGATTTGAGATTCAAAGAATTTTGTGATTTCTGATACAAAACCAATACAAGAGGTAACTTCCGGAATCATAATCAGAATTATGAGATGAAGAATGTTATTGGAAAAAATTCTCTTCCATATTTTGATGATTCATCAAAGTGCACAGCTAGCTCATGGGTCAAGAAGCTAGGTACATACTTTTAGTTAAATCCAATGGTTGAGAGAGAAGCTATCAAGGTGTCCATTCTAAACTTGGATGGTGAAGCAAATGGATGGTGGTTTCATGGGATGAAGACCCTTGGACATGATCAAGTGGCTAGTATGAGTAATTCACAAGAAGGTTGATTGACATATTTGAAAGAAGAGACCTTGAAATCTCCTTTAGAAATCTTGCACATGTGAAGTAAACTGGGACTCTTGAAGCTTACATCTCTAAGTTCCAGAAGTCGGTTGTTATGGTGACTGGTATCTCAGAAGCTCAGTTGATCTTATTGTTCATTAAAGGTTTGGAAAAACCCTTGAAAGGTTTGGTGAAAGATTATATATCCTCTACTTTGCAAGATGCATTGAATATAAAAAGAGATTTACAAGATGTTATTCCAAGGACAAGGTTCCCTCCTAAATCGAATGCTCCAATTCAATTCAAGAAACAAATACCACCACCCATGAAGAGTCCTTCTGGAGATTCCAGGAGGGACAACTTTTCCATAGATAGAGATGAATTGTGGATAAGAAAGTTGTGCTTTACCTGGTAAGAACCTTGGGTTCCTAGACACAAGTGTGCTAAGAGGAAGGCACACTACGTAGAGGTATTTTCAAAGAGAAAAATATGAGGATGAAGAAGAAGAGCCTTAAATTGATGCCGAAGTGGCCTATGAGAATACTGATGAAGAACCTTCTTTAAAGGAGACTAAGATTTCTATGTTATCAGAAGTTCCTTGCTTCCACACTCTCGGATTCAAGGGAGTGGTGTAAGGGAAAGCAATTACTGTGTTGGTGGATGGAGGAGCCACCCATAATTTCATTGATCCATCTTTGGTGGAAAGAATAAATCCTCCTATTGAGAAGTTCGAAGGCTTCATTGTCATAATTCCAGGTAATCATTCTATGGAGTGTTCTAATTGGATTCTCAAATTACAAGTCACCATAGGAAACTACATTGTAACTGATAGATTTTATGTGGTGAATATTGCTGATCCTAATATGGTGTTGGGAGTACAATGGTTGTATTATATTGGGGAGCACACCAAAGATTACAAAGTCCATGAATTGAGGTTTCAAGATGAAGGTAGGAAGGAGGTAGTATTGAGGGAAATCAACACCTACCCAAAACAAGTGATCAATGCACATAGTATGAGATATTTACTGAGGCATGGAGACATTTAATGGGATGATGAGTGCTTGATCTCTATAAAAGGAACTTCTTTAGAGGTGGCATAATATCCTTAAGATATTCAAAAGTTGCTTCGAAATCATAAGAGGGTGTTTGGAGACCTTCCACATGGGAGGCCACTTGATAGAGGAGTGGAACATATAATAGATATGGAGATAGATACATCCCCTATAAAAGTGCATCATTACAAACATAACAAAATATTCAAGGATGAGATTGAAAGAAATATCAAAGAACTCCTTGACTTGGGATTCATAAGACCAAGTTCAAGTTCTTTTGCCTCCTGTGTAATGCTGGTGAAGAAGAAATATGGGACAATGTGCATGTGTATAGGTTATCGAGCTCTCAAAAAAAAGACAATAAAGAACCAATACCCTATCCCTAGGATTGATGAGTTGATCGATGAGTTACATGGAGCTAAGTATTTTTCCAAGATTGATCTCCATTTTGGTACCATCAAATCAAGATGAGAGAAGAAGATTTCAGAAAATAACTTTCCAATATCACTATGGGAGCTTCGAATTCTTGGTCATGCCTTTTGGATTGACTAATACAACTACAAAATTCTAGTCATGCATGAATAATATCTACAAACAACTCCATAAGTTTGTTCTTGTTTTCTTTGATGATATCTTGATCTATAGTAGGACTTGGGAGGAGCATTTGCACCATCTGGATATTGTACTAACAATGTTGGCAGATCAATCATTCTTTGCTAAGCTTCCTAAGTGTGAGTTTGGAATGACTAAGATCCTTTATCTTGGTTATGTGATTGGACAAGGAGTGAAAGTGCACATGGAAAATATTCTTACTATATTGGATTGTCCAAGTCCTAAGAATCTCATTGAGTTGAGGGGGTTCATTGGATTGTGCACTCACTATCGAAATTTTGTGAAAGGATTCTCCAAACTGTCATCTCCTTTGACAGATCTCACAAAGAAAGGAGGATTCAGTTGGTTCGAAGAAGCAAAGAAGGCATTCAAAAGAATGATGGAGGTAATGAGTAGTTGTCTTGTTCTCTCACTTCCTGATTTTTATCAACCCTTTGTTCTTGAATGTGATGCATGAGGAAATGGGATTGGAGCTATATTGATGAAAAATAATCATCCCATATCTTATGAAAGTCAGAATTTGCAGCCTCATGAGATGCTATATTCAGATTATGACAAAGAAATTCTAGCCATCTTGCATGTGGTAGTCAAATTCATACAATATCTTGTGGGAAGTAAGTTCATCATCAAAACTAGTCCCAATAGTTTGAGACACTTCCTATCACAAAAGGAGTTGATTGATAGGAAACATAAATGGGTAAGTAAGATACAAGTATTCGACTTTGACATTGAATACAAGAAGGGTAAGATGAATGTTTTAGTTTATTCCCTCTCTAGAAACCAGTACTTGCTTTGATGAAGTTTCATGATGATTGGAAAGCACGATTAGGAGTTGAGTATGCAAAGAATTAGTTTTCTTTTGATTTGTTTGATGGACTAATTCATGATGATGCTTTCAAGATACTCAATGATATAATCTACCATAAGGATAGAATATTTCTAGTTCCAGAATCATCGTTGAAGAAAAAGATCTTAGAGGATGCCCATGATGCACCCCTAGCTGGACATCTGGTATTTGTGAAGACATACATGAAGGTGAGGGAAAGGTTCTCTTGGAAGTGACTAAAGAAAGAAGTAAAGGAGTATGTTAGAGCATGCGCATCATGTCATAAAAACAAAGTAGAACATACACATCCAGCAGGTCCCTACAACCTCTTTCTCTCCCAGATCAAAAATGAGAAAGTGTGTCAATCGATTTCATCACCAGACTCCCTAAAAGCCAAGGTAAAGACAATATTTTTGTTGTGATTGATACACTAACCAAGTATGCACATTTCTTTGTTGTCACAACCACTATTGCAGCCATCCAAGTAGTTGAACTTTAAATTAAAGAAGTCTTCAAACTCCATGGAATACCAAAATCTATCATCAATGACAGAGATAGCAAGTTTACTAGCAATTTTTGGCAAGAACTGTTCAAGTTGGTGGGAACGAGTTTGAACATGAGTACAAGCTACCATCCACAAACTAATGGCCAAAGAAAGAGAGTAGATAAATGGCTTGAAGGGTAATTGAGAAGCTATGTTACCGATCAACAAAAGTCATGGACAACTTGGCTTCATTTGTGTGAATTTCTCTATAATACTACTTTCCATATTTCCATTTGAATGTCACCATTCAAAGCTCTTTATAGTTATGATGCACCAAAATTTTGCTGATATGATATTTGGTGATTGTAAGATAGAGAAGGAAAAGGATTGGATCCAAGAGAGTCAAGACATACTTAAAACTCTCAAGGACAATTTGTTGACATCACAAAACCGACAGAAATTGTTTGCATACAAAGAAAGAGTGGAGCAAACCTTCCAAGAAGGAGATCTGGTTTATTTGAGGTTGCAACCTTATAGACAATCCTCTTGAAGTCTAAGGGATATGAGAAGTTGTATACAAGTTTCTATGGCCCATAGAAAGTATTAAAGAAGGTTGGTGAGGTGGCATATGAGCTAGAATTGCCTCCAGGAGGTAAGATTCACAATGTCTTTCACGTGTTTTGTTTGAAGAAGGTAATAGGGAAGCAAGTAAACATTTCAGTTATCTTCATGTTGACTGCCTTGTAGTTTTATCTAGTAACCTACAAGGCAGTCAACACTTCCCTTGATGATGAAGGGCTTGGTGTTGGTTCCAAAGAAGCTATTGGAGGTTCGAGAAAAGAAGTTAAGAAGCATAATTATTAAGGAATATTTGGTGCAATGGGAAGGACTTACTAGTGAGGATGCCACTCGGGAAGGAGAAGACATCTTACAACATCCTGGTTTGAAATTGCTCAAGAACAATCAATATTGGGAGGGGAGGAATATCATGTCCCCTCATGAATAATCCATGAATTGGGTTCCTAACCCAATCAAATCCCTTGGGTGAGGAAATGAATTAAATGTCTTGGGATTAATTTTGAAAATTCAAAGCATTAATTAATTAACTAGGAGGTGTTATTTTCTTTCATAAAGTTTGAAGGCATTGATTGAAATTCAAATTTATGAATTAATATTTGAGTTATGGAATAAAATGGAGAATTATCCTCAAGGGTGCATTGGAGGATTAGGTTGACCAAGAGATAGCTTGCACAATAATAAAAGATGGCACAAAGCATAAAAGAGAATAAAACTGGAAAAGCAGAAAGAAGGTCAAGGCAAAAAAGCAAAATAAAGCAGGATAAGGTAGAAAAGCATAATAAAGTAGGATAAGGTAAGTAGGAAAAATAAATGAAAAGTAGAGAAAAAAAGTAGGAAAATCTAAGGCAAGAAAGCAAAAGGAGGATAAAACTAGAAAAGTAGGAAAAAGCAGAGCAAAAGCAGGAAAAGCTAAAGCAAGAAGGAAAAAAGTAAAGCATGAAAGCAACACAGCTTTATCCATCCACGAGGACACGTTAGCCTCTCTAAATTTCTCAACAAGTCATCCCCAATATATAAAATAAGGAGTGCTCACCACTAACCCATTTTTTGACAGTTAGTGAGTTGATTTGAGAGCATTGTGCTACTCAAGACTTGAGAGATGTGCCCCTAGTCAAGTTGGGAGATGTTTCCCTGCTTCAATTAAGAGCATGAAGAGATCTAATATTCATCATTGAGATTATTTTCAAATTATTGATTAGATCTAGGATTGTTACAATGATTGAAGAATCTAGAGATTCAAATCCTTCAATTCTCCAGTGAATAATGTTTCCAATTTCACTATATTGATGTATTGATGTCAAAGATTGTTTCCTAATCTATCTATGAGATCTATTTCAACTTAATACTATTGTATATGATGTAATGAATCTTTTATGAAGTTTTAATGGCAGTTCAAATTGTTTTGACCAACCTTCTTATGAGTTGATTCGACCTTGTCTAGATTTACATGCAATTTTGACTAGTTTTACTATTTCAAGAATAAATCAGCCTAATTATCACAAAATTACTTCATTATTGTTCTAATAGACTATTAACAAAATAATATAAGGGTTCCATGCTTAAAACCAAGAATTCATGGCCATCTCCTGCTGTTTGGGAAGTCCAAAAGTCAATTCCTTTGAGTTGTCCACCAAACTAATTTCATTAGTGTGAACCCCATATCTTCCCAATTCTTCTATAAACATGCTAAATACTTTTATTATTGATTAATAGCATCAATATATCATATTTCTTCAAGTCTCTTTAATTCCAATCCTTTCACCACTGGTTGTTGGAGAGTGAACTGTAAAGATTCTAGTTTGCATATGTTGGGACTCCCAGGAGCTTGGAATTAGAATTCATCCTAGCTAATGTTTGAAACCTAAAAGGACCCAACACATTGTGCATAGTACCTTGAACAATCATGATTATTTCCTTACTTTGTTGAACCTCCTAAATTGCTCTTCTGCTCACTCATTCAACTCGAAATTCCTTGCTTATTAGTTTGTTTTGAAAATTTCTTGTGCAAAAGAGTTAATGATCAATTGAACATGATTTGGATCATTACAGTGGTATCATAGCATGGTCCTCTAAACCTGCTCTAGTTTTCAATCACGAGTCAGACAAGAGATCCAGATCCCAAAAAGAAACATCCTTTAGGGGATGATTATGATGAAATGAATTCTACCGAGGGAAAATTCCAAGGAGAGTAAAAAAAACACAGCATGGGTGGAAATGGTGAGATACAAAGTCTAATTATAAGTATGATGCAAGGATTTTGGGACATGACCCGTAACATCATCTTGTCTGGACAGAAACCAGAGAATTCCTTATTAAACATCTGTAGAATAAGAATGGTGAAGGGAGTAGTTATGGTTTGCAAAATGGAGAAAGGAAGAGCCTTAGGAAGTTTGTATTTTCAAGTAATGGGCCTTACAATTGGCCTAATGAATTCACAAAGGAGCCTCCAAGTCAATCGAGGCCCTACTATGCCCAAATTCCTTGATGAGCAAAGAGAAGAGTTGGAGATCCAGAATGAAAACATTGCTACAGTGGAGGACAAGCACGCTGAATACCTTACACTAAATGAAGAATGCGGAAGGGATTTGACATTTAAAGAATTTTTTTTTTATCTCCAATGCAAAACCAATCCAAGAGGTAACTTCCGGAATCATAATCACAATTATGAGATGAATAATGTTACTGGAAAAATTATCTGCCATACTTTGATGATTCATCAAAGCGCACAGCTAGCTCATGGGTCCAGAAGCTAGATACATACTTCCAGTTAAATCCAATGGATGAGAGAGAAGCTATCAAGATGACCACTCTAGACTTGAATGGTGAAACGTACTAGGAATTCAAAGCTTTAAACTTTTTAGGATATTAAAGCAGATCCTCTTTTTAGGATTTTAAAGCATATAGGCTTTTTTGAATTTTAATAGATTGATAATTATTCCTTCTTTTTGTACATTTATGATTTTCTTCCAATTATTACTAGAAGAAGTATCTTTATCCTAAGTATTTGCATTGGCAATTATTGTTGTTTTCCGTAACTAATATTTTTAAGTTTGTTTATATTTTCATGAGACCATTAATTAAGTAATTATGTTGCCCTTAAATAATTAGGCTTAGTAATATCATAGTCTGATATTTTTCTTGGCCTGATAATAGTTTCAGATAATAAACGATTGCTATTAGTAATAGAAATAGTTTGCTTTAATATCAAGCAAAATATACTTACTTTGCCATGTAACATGAACGATGCATTGTTTTCATAAAACTTCAAAGCTAGCCTTGAACTTGGGATGACACCTATTGATTTTTTTTCAGGAAATTAAGTGAACATGAACGTGACTCAATTCCCTTCCAATGCTCAAGGAACCATGATGACAACCCATCATCATCAGTTAGGTTCCCATGGATTTCTAGACATTAACCTTTACCCCTAGTGGTTTGTTGCCCCTATCGTTTAGTTGCGTCAAGCCCTTAAGTCTCCTAAGTCTATTAATTCAAATTACAACTTAGGAAATCACAATGATACTTACAATGCTTTACTGATGGGGCCTTGGCATTGGGATCCTTGCTAAGAACTTGTACATTGTAGAATTACATTTGTATTTCCATTATAGAAGAATCGGGGTAGTAGAGGGATATTACATCCTCCCCCCCTTAAGAATAACATCATCTTTCACGTCCGTACCCTTCAAAACTTTGTCTTCACTTTCAATTGTCTTTGCGAAATATAATTTTTGGTTATTCTTGCTTGATCTATTATCTCCTTTGGATGTGTTCAACGTTTCTTGCCTTCTATAACATGTTTCTTACACAAACAATTCAAGGTATTTCCAAACTTTCAACATAAAACATATGCATACACATGTTTATTCAAAATCAAATGAAACACAAGTAATAATTTCCTTTGCAACATCATGTTGTTGTCTTTTCATAACAACTCTTTTAGATTTCAATTTACTTACAAAGCTTCACTTTGTAATATTCCTACACCTGTCAATCATAAATGACATATATAAATCGTAGTCTAAGATAGAATATTCACATATTTCTTTTCATGGTACATAAATTTCCATATATAACATCCTGTACTTCCTGTATGGTAGTACTTCTTCCAAGTACTCTTAGTCATTTTCAACTTGCTTTTCAACATAAAGCAATCATATCAACTTTCATAACATAAGTATAACCATGAGCATAACATGTGCATAAGCAAAGTCTGGAAACACATTAATTTATAATAGTGCTAAGGTACACAAAGGTAGTTCAATTTGTGAGAATAAGGGGCACCCATGACCATTCATCTCGGGCCTATTCCTAGTGGTCATCAACAAATTCCATTATAGGGATTGTGGTCTTATACTATGATGTAGTCCAAGATCACTTTATGTGCCCTTTGATGGAATTTGCGCATTGACATGACTTGCGGCTACAACATGCCCCATCCAACATGATGGCAATACCCTTTCACTTTACTATATAGCTTTAGGTGTATCTCCTACCTGTGCTCTTCAAGATGAGCATACAACTTGGGCGTTCCCACAGTTGCTTAACCAAACCAAATGCTGAGCCAATGCATGATTGGTCTTCTTAGACCTTCACTTCCGTGGAACCAATTCCAAACAATTACCCACTTGGTCATAATAGGCATTCACATACTCACTTACACATTTATTACTTTATTTTGTTTGTTAGACAAGGCCTTGCTTTTGTTAATAGGTGAGAGAGTTTTACTATCTTATTTTCATTAATTTCATTCTTCTTAAGGGTTACCTCTTACAATTTGGAAGCCAACACTTCAGCCTTTCACATTGATGTTCTAGAGTTCTCAAGTCAACATCAGTTACCTGTGATATTCCAAAGTTTTTCCAACTCAACTTCAATTAGCCTTCATGCTCTAGAGGTTTTCAACTCAACATCAATTACCTTTGATGCTCTATGAGTTTTTTTTCAACTCAACATCAATTGCCTTTGATGCTCTAGATTTTTTCAACTCAACATCAATTACCTTTGATGCTTTAGAGTTTTTTTCCAGCTCAACATCAATCACCTTTGATGCTCTAGAGTTTTTTTCCAACTCAACATCAATCAATGTGTTAAGTCCTCCAAGAATTTACATCTTATATTGAAACTACTATAACTCATTTATGCAATGGCTCCAAAACAATGTCAATCACAATGACATATAATAGATTTTTTAGAGGGAAATGATCTCTTGTTGTTTATCAATTTGACAGTCTTATTGTTTTACAAACAACCACAAGCTCACCTGCACAAATGCACATTGCTATATGTATCATTCTGAGCTCATCCCAAGTTTACCTTTCATAATATAGCATTCATGATTTCGATACAAATAACTTTGCACTATGTGTACTAATCATTTCACATTTATTTTTCTAGAACATATGTTCAACATCATCAATTTCTAAGCATCATATTGCAATTTCATATTTCAAGACTTCTAGTATCTTGTAAAAGACGTGTAAATCATTCCAACAATATTTCAATTCTTTTGATTTACACCTTATATCCTTTCTAAATCAATTTCTTTAATGTAGATATTACATCTACTCAAATTTACCATTTTCAAAAATGTCAAATTTACTTCTTTCAAATGTTTCAATACAAATTCAAATCTACCAATTTGTTTCCTATTGTGTTAATAGTGAAATATATATTGGGCATAAATAAATCATTCGTGCAATTGATTGTCATTGCATCCTGCTATCTTTTCATAAATGCTCATTGTATGATAATCATACTAGAAGTTATCTCGTGTATTACTTTATATTATCTTCACTTCAATTTGGTGTAGCTTCCTGTAAACATGTGTACCTGTATACTACACTTACAAATTCTTGCAAGGAGTTATTGACATCAAAATTCTTTTTTGTCAAAATAATTCAAGACAAGAAATAAAATATAACGTAAGTTTTTACTTTGGTACACTTAAACACCAATGTTGTGCACAATGCACAATCTTGATGCAACAAAATGTCCTTATGCATAATCCTAATGCGTTTACCATTTCAACACACGTAGTCTTGCTAAAATCAAAATGTATTACTATGCAATGTCTTGTCATAACTATACATCTGTATTAGTTACCTATACTTGCATATATATTTTGTTGATTTGGACATTATTTGTCTAATGCTTTCATTTTAACATATTAAGCATCAATCATAACATTCTTTAAACATAACTCGAATATATATTAGCTTATAGTGCTACCACTAATTTTACTACATAACATGTCCTCACACAAAGACAATACATCTATCATTATTTCACTTACATTTTACTTTATCTTTATACATCAACTATAGAATTGTACAAGCTTTTAACTACATTCGCATGTCAATATGCATTAGAGTTACATCTCACCAATGTCGTAATTCCATTAAATTCATTTTGCATATTTCTTAGTACTTACGACTTAAGATGCAATTTCACTTGCATTTTACTTTATCATTATACGTCAACTATAGAATTGTACAAGCTTTTAACTACATACACATGTCAATATGCATTATAGTTACATCTCACCAATGTCGTAATTCCATTAAATTCATTTTGCATATTTCTTAGTACTTACGACTTAAGATACAATTATGATGTCTAACATAATGTAATTATTCTTTTAACACATACAAAAAAATATATTAATCATTACCTCAAATCCTTATGACCAAGTAAAACATCTACAGCCATGATAACTTGCAAACTCAATTACTTTCATGTATTCAACTAATCATGTCAAGTTTTTGGAATCCCTTTACATGCTCTCTATGATCAATAAAACATTCAAGTAATCAACTTAAGTCATGCTTTTCTATAGCATAGTTAAAATCACTCATACTTCGATGTGTACCCGCTTCGTTGTGATCATAACTTCTTCTTTCAACACAATCTTTATATTTATGATTCTAAACAACACCTTACTAATGTCGGGCACATACTTATGATTACTTCTTAATGCTTTATGTTTATTTTTGTGCAACATGATGGTGAACAAGAGAAATAAATAATATTTTTTTAAAGCTTTCATTTAGCTAACGCATAAGCCTATTACAGTTCTTCAAAAATGAGTAGGTCCCTAGCCTAAAACGCCAACTTCTCCAAGTACAATTGGTAATATCGTCATTTTACTTTAATATCGATTAAAAATGTATCAAAATCCAAGTTCGAAGTACATAATAGCTTTAATAATAATTATATACCATGATAGAAGATGGCCAATGGCACTGCAAAACATACGTTGATAAATCATAAAAGTATGCAAGGGTAATGCTAAGAGTATCTCCAAATAAGAAAATAGAGTGCTGTCCATATGTTCAACTCAGCATAAGGCGGCTCATAATAGCAAAATAAGCAAGAATCTGCAATAGTAAATAAGTGAGAAACTGAAGGAGGGAGTATATCAGAAACATCTTTGTAATACATCATCTTCCTGTTTCTAATTTCTTTATGGATTATTATTATTATATTGCCAAGCTCATAGAAAGCATTCATGGATGCCTTGACAATATGATACAAATCTGATCATCATTTTCCATATCTCTGATTCTTTGTTGAGAACTCATCCACTGCATTCAGTAAGGAGTCCAATGTCAGGGATTTGAGCATTCCCATATAGCTGCACAAAGATATAAAAGTCCAAATCAGATAGACAATAGATTAAAAGGAGGAAAATGTACAATAGATATCAAAGCCTACATACCATTCAGACCCTTGTCTAGCAGAAATTTGTAACCAAAACTATGGAAGACCAAGTCCTAAAGTTGGTAATCAAGATGGTGCACAAAGCATCATATGAATGCTTAACATATCAATTTCATGAATTTCATCCAAATATACCTACAGTTTTCATGGGATTTAAGCATAGCTGCATCAGAACTCTTTCCCACTACTGAGGGATCCATTCCTTGATTTCTCACGTTGCAAGGAGCTTTAAAATGGGTAGGGAAATTTCCCTATTGGCAAGGACTGACGTTTGAAAGTAAAAAATCCTATGTTTTTATCTTTGATCTTAACATAGAAATAGTGTTGGGAACGTTCACTTCCATTTCCCAAGTTCTTTTGATTTTGTCACTTAAATCCTATGTTAAAATCAAAGAGAACTAAGAAAAGCGAAAATGTTATAATTTGGGCAGACTAGGAATGGAGATCAAACTCAAGGTTAGCAAGACACCTTATGGAAAATTTTAAGTATTCGATCACTCCAATCATAAAAATACCAGCTAGACCGTAAAAACATGATCCTTGTGCCAGCAGGCCAACCATAAACTCGACTTTGATGGCTGTTATCCCAAAACAAAACATTTAATGTTTATGGTCAAATGTTGTCAAGATTAATTCCAACTAGGATCAATTCAAGAATGCATTGATGGTGAACTTGCTTAAATGGTTTTGTTTAAAATAGAAATCTGATCCCAAAATATAAGATATACTTTTTTGATCGGTTTAGACTCTCACTGATTACTCTTTCTGGTAAAATGTTTGCAAGGTTGACTTCATCTAGGATGGAGTCAAGAATGCATTAATTTTGCCCTGATCAAAATGGTTTTGTTCAAATGATAATTAATAAATACTATCCCAAAATAACAAATATAACTCTTTATCAGAATGGAGGCCTGTCTCACCATCAAATATTTCTTGTAAAATCTTGGCAAAAATGATTGCAACTAGAATGAGTCAAGAATGCCCTACAAGTTAAAGGTGTTGTAATCAAATTGGTTTAGTATGCGTGTTCATGCCGTAACTTTCCTTCTAGTTTTCTTTATTTATAATTAACTTAATTTGACATAAAATATACCGTTTGTTGGTTCCGTTTCAAAGGCGGACCACAAAGTCACTTAGGATGTAGAAACATTTTAATCGTATTTTGCAGACCGTATACTTTGAGCACCTTTTTACAATCATTATCTTTAGCAAAGTAAACAGATACCACCCACAACATTTGTAGTGTTGTAATTAGATCAAAATTTTCCTTTGTCTTTCATTTTCATTTTTCTTTTTTGTTAAAACAAACCTCCTTGACTTCCCGAATTACAGTTCCACGAGCAAGGGTTTGACCGACTACCAGACCAGAAAAGAGATTCCTGGAGTAACTAATTACAAAAAATCTTTAAAATTCTTAAAATTAACCAAGACTCCTTCCCCATATGCTCTGGATCTCTACGGCTTTGACCAACCAGTTGATCACACTAGAAAGGGATTGAGAGACTAGTAATTAGTTTTCACATTTTCAATTAACCTCCCAAAAGACAAAAATCCAACGTCTCGTTTTTTGCTTCGTGTGGGAAATTTTCACAAAGAAAGCGGGGACCACTAGAAAGTGACCGCATGGCCTCGTTTGGTGTAGTGTTGGAAACACCCCCGTGACTCCATCTAGCCCACATTTTCTCGTGTGGAGACACTTGGTGAGTTTGAACACATTCCCCATACTTTATTGGTATATTGGGAATTCCCTCTCCCCTTTAATCAACTCATCTTTTCAATAAACTAAAACTGACCAAGAACATTTGCAATACATTTCAGCACTACAACACTTCAATTTCGACTCCATTTTGGCACTGGTCTATTTGCTTTTATCATACAGTCTTTTGCTTGAATTCATCATGTGTTGAATGGTTATATGATTTTTATGTTGTTGTGTTAATTTCATTATTTGCAATCTCTTGTTCCAATTTTCATTTCCATAAACTCCTAAACAACTTACTCATCCATAATCTAAATCTTAATCATCCTTGGCAACTTTTAGGGACTACCCCCCTTGGCTTCGTTAGGAGTTTGCCTAAATCGAGGAGTCAAGATCAAGTGACATTATTTGACTCGAGAGTTTCTCTTGGGGACGCACCCAAAGGCTTGAAGATTTCTGCCACGCTAATGTCAAGATGCATGAAAGGTGGCAACAAGGTGCAAGAGAAATCTTGCTTTGAAGTTTGAGATGAAGGATATCGGGTTGATACAATACTTCTTGGGAGTGGAGGTGTGGCAGAGGACAGGTCATTTTTCTTGGGGCGGTGAAAGTATACTGTGGACATCTTGAGGAGATTAGAGATGACAAAGTATAGGCCTATGGCTACACCTATGCCGACCAACTTGAAGAAGCTAGATGCTTCTAAGTCAAAGTTGGTTGATCCTATGTTGTATTGTCAGTTGATTGAGTCCTTGATGTATTTGGTCAACACCAAGCCAACTATCTATTTTGTTGTCAACACTCTCAATCAATTCATGGTGGAACCGAAGAGAGTGCATTGGGTTGCAGCAAAGCATGTGCTCAGGTACCTACGAGGTACGATAGATTATGGTTTGAGTTATGAGTTATATAGACTCAGATTGGGTAGGCAGTGCAATGGACAAAATGAGCGCCTCAGGGCGCTGCTTCAGCTTGGGTTCAACAGTAGTGTCGTGCTTCAGTTGGAAGCAGAATTCAATGGCATTGAGCTCAGTAGAGGCAGAGTATATGGCAACCAATCAGGTGAGTTGTGATGCAATTTGGATTCACAAGTTACTTGTGTGTTTATTTGGTCAAAGGTTGCAACCGACTGTCATTCACTACGATAATCAGAGTTGCATCAAACTCTCTAAGAATCCAATGTTTCATGACAGGTCGAAGCACATAGAGATCAGATATCACTTCATCCGATATTATATTCAAAGGGGAGCTATGAAGCTTCAGTACATATCTACAGACAAACAAACTACAGACATTCTTACGAAGGCTTTGGTGAAGGGGAAGTTTGTCTTTTTCAAAGAGAAGCTGGGAGTGGTGCATAACACTTTCCTCATTAAGAGGGAGTGTTGATTTTTGGAGTAACTAAGGACAAGTGCTCTACATGGCTTCAATGCCAAAAGCATGCATGAGATGTCTAGACTTTCACCTTTCCATGCAAGTGACTTATATTATTTTTTGGTGGAAAAGTCAATTAATTAATTCGACTTTTTATTTTTCGAAACTGAGTTTGAAAAAAGAGAATTAGGGTTTTGGAACCCTAAAAGTCACCGATGGATTAGAGGTAGGGGTAAAGGTTTGATACATTCTACATATTCACTCGTTCGAAGATTGACTGATAGGGAGAAAACATTCTTGAGCAGCTCAGTGACACAGGAAGAGAGGGTGCACTTCACCAATCGTGAAGACAGAGACGAGGGAGCCACTTTCCAGTCGTGAGGGCAAAAAAAGGGCACAAATTCCAAGGCATCTGTGAGGGCTGACATCAACAGATTTTCAGCACCATAGAGGGTGCACAGTGCACACATACCAAGGAAGTCATGACTCATACAGCAGCAGGCCATACAGCAGGGGTGCACGTGTGAGCTGAGGCACAGTTTTGCAGCTGTTTTGCTGCATGGAATCAACCAAGAGATTTGGCACCAATTCCAAGGTGCCAGGTTCCTTATCTGTGAAAATTTCTGCAGTAATAATTTCCTATATTTAAACTGTCGCGATTTTCAAGAAAGCTCCATTAAACATTTTTGCTGGTTTTTCCCAATTGAGTTTCCAGGGTAAAAAATACTGTGTTTATGATGTGTTTGGTTTCTTGTTCTGCTGCATATTTTATCAGTGTTATTGAGCTTGTGTATTGCTATTCATAAAATCAGATTTAGAAATTTTATTTCGTGCATGCATCTGTGTTAATTTATCGGAAGTTGCAATCAGACTATAAGCTCTAAGAAAATTAACACAATCATGATGAACAAATCCAGAAGTTAACACAAGAATTGCATGGGTGCAATTCTGGGCGTTAACACTTGCATAATACAAAAGTACATTTAATGTTAGGTTAAAGCACACTGTTTGCCCCTCCTAAATAGATCTTTGCTTTCTTCTTGTGAGTTGCATTGCACAATTGGAGACCCCTGTCCTATAACAACCTTTCTAGTGAGAAGGCCTCTCTACACTTGACTCATGGATGGCCATGTACATAGTTTTGTGTTGGTAAAGGGAGTTGCCACAGCTAGCACTGAGTAAAAGCCTTTGCAAATTTCTAAATCTTAAGCAGACAGCAATTGTTCTCTACTAGATTTATGCAATATTTAATTTCATAATAGATAATCCAAATTTAAAAAAACTAAGGAAAACTATAAGGTAATTGGTGTGACAGCTCACATTATCTCTGTGAATGGAAGCCTCCATGCAGGGAACCCCAGCAGGCACCGAGTGAAGCCAAAAACTAAAAGAAGATCTGGTTCTGGTCCTGCACACCCTGAAATCCATATATACAACGTTCAACATTTTGCATGTAAATTATCTGTGAAAATTTAAAATTACACATTTTAATTAACAATGATTTGATTTTTATAAATCTGCATAAGACATCCTAAGAAAAAGTGAGCACAAATGTCACTGTTCATGGACTATAGTAAAATTCAGCAAATTGAACAAGAGAAACCAACCAGCTGCTTCCAATCCTCTGTTGATATCAGCCTCTGTCAGCTTTAAATCTAGGTGCTGTCCATCTGAATTAATTTTCTGCAGAGTATTTGCACAGAGATATCTGGCAGCCTTTGCGATGCCCTCTTTTCCATCATATATAGAAAGGAGTTCTACCGTCATTATTGGCTGTTCTGTAATTTGAGATTCGGATGTCCATTTTTCATGTTCCTGACATTTACACTTTTTTATAGATTTTAATAAATAAAACACAACTACAAGCATGAAGCCAAACACTCTAAAAGGTTTGAAATGTATGCATCACACTCATCTTCACGTTAAGCTTGCATGAAGATAAAGGATTGACTTTAACTAGTATTGGCAGGTTAAGTTGTTTTCATATGAAGTGATGGCTAGGCAAAAACACCCCTACTTTTAAAAGGTTTTAGCAATCATTGTAGCTGTAAAAGGGTATACACTTACCTCCCATGTGCTGACTAACTGTATCTGTGTGTTTAGAGTACCCAAAGTCTTCTCAAGACTCCTTTTAGATTGTTTCAATAGCCCTGGAAATACAAAGATCTTTATGAATCAACTCATCCATTAAAACCATAATGAGTTTAGCTTTCAGCAGTTTCTTGCCATATGAAATATAAATCCTGAACGGAAGCAATGCAGCCAGGAAAGAGAGATAACACTAACAACTATGTTTTTACCTTACTGGTGAAGAGCATAAACAATATTGCTTTAGTAGGAATATAGTCTTACATCGGCAGTAAAATTGCTTCAAAAATGACACATAACAAACATACAAGTGACATAATTTGACATGCTAAGGCCTACCTAACAAATGATTGAGGCCATGTTATGAAGAAATTTTTGAAAAATTGTTAACCTTTCTTTGCTCCAAAAGTATTTTAACCTAGCCAGGGCAGTGTTTCATGTGATGTGGAGAGCCTGTTTTTCCCTTGCCCCTTTGTTGCATTTTGCTTAACTTACTTTGGAGAACTTGGTGGGTGTATGCTCACATTGGGATCACTACTAGGAGGCACACTTCTTGACGAGATTGTTGATCCAAATGTGCTGATTTGACAGCTTCTACAATGGTACAATTGTTGAGGAGAACGGGTGCTTAGACATGTGGAGTAACCACCTTGGAGGAGGGCACTGTGCACTCGAAGGTTGGGCATGAAGCCCTAGAAGCATTGCAACGACCTTGCACATATGTTGAGGAGGAATGCTAATGAGGAGCCATTGTTGGAGGATGCACCATCTTGCTTAGGAGAGTTCTTAACATATGGACTCCTAGATATGGAGGGTGCACCACCTTAGGGGTTCTACTAACCCTATTGTGCCCTGTGGCATTCATGCCTAGTGTAGTGCTCCACTTGGGGCTTCGTTCTTGTTACCAACTACCTTGCACCTAGTTGGACTTTTAGGCGAGCTGACAAAGAATGATCAAGTACACTTGGTCATATTAGAGTTCAGAAGTCCATCTAAACTTCTTGGCTCTTCTATTTTTGTACATGTTCATTTCCCCTTGGGGGAATTGTAATAAATGTAGTAGCATGGCAAAGTTTTTGTAAAGGACTTCGCTTCCTAGGACTTAGACGTCAATCCGATCATTCCAAGGTGTTTTTTCCCTTGTCAATTATGCAATGTTGAATAAGCGATGTATAATTTTCAAGTTTTTCACCGCTTCTCCAAAGCTAGAATGGTCGTCTTGGTGGTTATGCCTTAGGAGGTTATTAAAGTTCACGTGTCAATGCATATAAGCATGTTAGGGATCAATATTGAGTCGTATGGACATGTGCTAGGTCCCCCTAAGTTTTTTTCAATTCCGAGAAAAATATTTTTTCCCACAAAATTAGGCCATTTTTTAATGGCTTAAATAGAAAAATTAAAATTGTAATAAAAGTGTGGTTCAGAGTCCGATTTTGGCACGGAGATGCTCGTTTTCACACTTAGAGTGTCCTCTTAATTCTAGGACCCACTTTTCCTATGTTTTGAGTGACCAAATCAACCTATAAAACATTTTTTCTTAAAGATGCGACAAAATTTCAAAAAGTGCTAAAAAAGCAACAAAATGGCAAAAAGACAAAAGTCAAAACTTGAGTGGAATCTTATTGGTTTGACATGGAAAGGGTGGCAATCTTTTCCCAAGTGAATGGCGTTTTAGACTTAGGAATAAAGTGATGAATATGATTGTCATTGATGACAACACATTAATGACAAAGGACAATGAGTTGAGGTCAAGGACAAGGATGACAAAGGATAATGACATGTAGAATACACAAGGACAAGTATGGCGAGTGTTGGTAAGATGGACATGAAACATGACTTGATTGTTAAACTAGTAGCAACAAGGAAGGTCTTCCTGCATGCAAAAGACTTGAATTAGGAAACCAGTTGTATTTAATTTACTTTTCCAAAGTTTACTTTGGAAAATAAATTAAAGTGATCTAAATTAACTTTAGTGAAACACTAGTTAAAGTGAGTGAAATTAGGGTTTTTTCTTTACCACTAGTTAAAGTGAAAGTCAAATTAGGGTTTTCGCTTTACCTAAAGTCATAAAAGAGAGATCAAGTGGTGGAGAGGACACACAGTTGTATTCCGACAGAGACAAGACACAAACAGGGAGAGAAAGTCAAAAAGAGGATTTAGCTGGGAAGACGGAGGAGCGAGCAACAGGATCACCGAGCTTCGTACAGTTGGGCCGTACACTCACACAGGAGGGTGCTGAGGTTTAGCTGGGGTTTTGCCCAGTGATTTTGCCGTGTAACTGCATTCGCCAGGTTTGGGTGAATTTCCAGTATTGTAAACACTCCATATTTTCTCATAATAAAATCTATATCTGACTACTGCACCGGTTTTCCCATCTTGGGTTTTTTCTGGGGGTTTCCATACCCAAAATAATTATGTCATTATTGTGATGTGATTTATTTCTCAGTTTTGTATTCCGTTGCATACTGTAAAAGATATTCATGTGTGGTTATCAGTAGAGATCTTGCATGCACTGTTAGCCTAGTTTGAATATGAAAGGAAAATTTACATGGTATCAGAGCTTTAGTGAGCTAAAGCTGAGAGATTTGCAGCAGCAGCGATAGATTAGGGGCAGATCTATAGGAAGACACAAACCTAGACTTCCAGATCTAGGGTTTGACAAGTACACTTCACTATGGTCGTGGAGTTGAGAGTTGAGGATAGACTCTAGGGTGCTCAAAACTTTCCTACATGGAACGAAAGGATCACAAGGATCCTAGATGTCAGTGATGCAGAGGAGCACATTGACTCCACGAAGGTTGCACCCACAGGTCCGACAGATCTAGCAACTTGGAAGAAGATTGATTCCAGAGCCATGCTGATTATCATGGATGGAGTGAAGGACCATATAGTTCCTCACCTTTCTGGTAAGAAGACCATAGCAGAGATGTGGACAGCTTTGGAGAGTCTGTACCAAAACAAGAACGGGAACCAGAAGATGGTGTTGCAAGAGAGGATGCACAACTCCAAGATGGCTAAGGGAGAAGGAGTGGTGCCTTGTCTCACGAGGCTCACACAGATCAGGGATGAGCTTGGAGTTGTTGGCTTTAAGACAATGGATGAGGAGCTAGTTTGGATATCCCTCGATGGCTTCTCTAAGCCATGGGACACCTTTGTCAAAGGTGTTGTGGCTAGGGAGAAGATCCATGATTGGCAGAGACTATGGGATGACTTTGTGCAGGAGGAGACCCGCATGGGTCAAGGATCAAGCTCAACTAGCAGTGCCCCACAGATTGTGGATGAGGAGGCTCTAGCCCTTACAGGGAAGAGCAAGGAGAAGGCAAAGAGGAAGAAGGATGGTAAGAAGAACCTTGACGTGCCAAAGGTCAAGGGTTTATCTGCCACAAGCAGGGACACTTTGCCTCCCAATGCCCAGACATGAAGAAGAAGAGTAACACTCAAATGGTCGGATCTGTAGAGGTGGATGAGTTCAGCAGGAACTTCGATGAGGAGTTCTGCTTGATAGCTTGCATGACAAGCACCACAGGGAGCAACATATGGTACATTGACAATGGAACATCTAGTCATATGACTGGACAGAAAAGATTCTTCAGAGATTTGCAGGAGGATGGAACAAGGATCCACATTGAGCTGGGTGATGATGCATGGTATCAAGCGCAGGGAGTTGGCATTGTTTCGTTTGAGAGGGAGTCTGGAAAACCCTCAGTTTTGCTAATGTGTTGTATGTTCCAGGACTGAGCAAGAACCTTATATTAGCCTCCACTCTGGAGGACAAGGGATATCAAGTAAAGTTCCATGACCATAGAGTATATATCAGGCCCAAGGGATCAGATAGGAGCTTGGATTGGGTGATTGGCAGGAGCGGGAAAGTGTACAGACTACACTTTGAGCCTGTAAAGGCTCGAGTTAGCAGCAGTAGCAACAGTCAAGGAGAGTTGTGGCATAGGAGGATGGCACACTTACACCATGGAGCACTGAAGGCTCTGAGACAGGCAGTCATTGGAGCTCCTTAGGTATAGGAGGTAAAGCATAACCACTGCAAGGGTTGTGCTTTGGGGAAGAACATCAGGAAGCCTTTCCCATAGAGTGTGCACAAGTCTAAGGAGCCCTTGGACTTGGTGCATTCTGATGTATGCGGACCTATGAGTGTTCATTCGTTCAGTGGTTATAGCTACTGCATGACTTTCATTGATGACTATTCCAGGAAGACCTGGATCTATTTTCTGAAGGCCAAGTCAAAGGTCTTTGAGAGGTTCTGAGAGTTCAAGACTCTCGCAGAGAACTAAACAGTGAAGAAGATTCGGGTGTTGAGGACAGACAACGGGGGTGAGTACACTTCCAATGAGTTCATGGAGTATTGTTCGGCTGAGGGGATCAAGAAGGAGCACATTGTACCCCATACCCCACAGAAGAATGGAGTTGCAGAGCAGAAGAACAAGACTATGGTTGGAGCAGCCATGGCCATGCTATTTGATCAAGGATTACCACTATTCCTTTGGGCCAAGGCATACAAGACTGCACTATACATTCAAAACAGGTGTCCCCACATAGCTTTGGGGAGGAAGACACCAGAGGAGGTCTTCACAGGCACTAGGCCAGATGGGAGTCACATTCGCATATTCGGCAGTGTTTGCTATTGTAATGTTCATGCTAACAATAGGAAGAAGTTGTATCCTTCTGGAGAGAAGGGGTTACTTGTTGGTTACAACAAGATTTCGAAGGCATATAGAGTTTACATTCCTACTCGCAGGAGGATCATTGTGAGCAGGGATGTCCAGATCATTGTGAGCAGGGATGTCCAGTTCGATGAGGACAGGGCCTTGCAGAGATCTATGGACTTACCAGCAAAGCAGCAGCCAGCACAGGAGTCGGGGGTCAAGTTGGAGGAGCCAAATGTACAAGTACAGGCACAAACACAGAGCATAAGTTCTGGTGGTCAGAGGGATTTAGGTGGACAGGATCCTACAGTCATTGACTTGAGGATGAGCTGCAGTAAGAGACGGATATCCAACGACAGGTTGACACTAGGCCAAGGCCTAAGTGCTTTAGGTCCACATTACAGGATTCCAGGCAGGTTGATCCTCCACAGAGATCTTTCAGACGGAGTGTACCACCAGAGAGGCTTAGTTATATGGCACTGATGACAGAGTTGATTAAATCTAAACCTTCCAGCTTTGGGGAGGTTGCACAACATGATGTGTGACAGGAGGATATGGTTGAGGAGTATGACTCCATTATGAAAAGCTAGGTATGGGAGGTTGTGCCGAGGCCACAAGGGAAAAAGGTGGTGGAATCTAGATGGATCTACAAGGTGAAGCATGCAACAAACAGAAGCATGGAGAAGAACAAGACGCGCTTCGTGGAAAAGGGGTTTTCACAAAAGGAGGGTATTGATTATGAGGAGACCTTCGCCCCTGTAGCCTGGTAGTCTTCCATTCAGACCATTATCTCTCTAGCAGCTGAGATGGGTTGGCGTGTCCATCAGATGGACGTCAAGACTGCCTTCCTCAACGAAGTGATAGAGGAGGAGGTGTATATTGAGCATCCAGAGGGGTTTGATGTGGAGAACAGGGAGATGCATGTATGCAGACAACATTGAGCTCTTTATGGGATCAAGCAGGCACCTCGAGCATGGTACTCGAGGAATGACAGCTATCTATGGGATATGAGATTTCAACGGAGTGAGGCTGACCACAACCTGCACTTCTTGACAGTTTAGGTGCCTCTCATACTGGTCCTATATGTGGATGATCTCTTTTTGACAGGAGATGAGAGGCTAATTGGAGACTGCAAGTCCAATCTTGTAGTGGAGTTTGAGATGAAAAACCTTGGGTTGATGCATTACTTTTTGGGCTTGGAGGTTTGGCAGAGAGATGGATGCTTCTTCATCGGACATGGGAAGTATGCAATAGAGATCCTGAAGAGATTCAGGATGGAGGACTGCAAGCCTATGGCCATACCTCTAGTTTCCAACTGGAGGAAGATTGATGCATTAGGGTCAGACGGATTTGATCCTACCTTGTATCGTCAACTTATCAAATCGCTTATGTATCTGGTCAACACTCGACCAAACATCAGCTTTGCAGTCAACTCTTTGAGTCAGTTCATGGTGGACCCTCGGAGAGTGCATTGTGTTATCAACTAATTCTGCACGTAGTGGATTTCTATTGAGCCGCCAGTTATTGAACATGATGCATGTTTGTTGCCAGATTTCAGAAGTTCAGTTTGTTCCAGAGTTAGCCAATTTTGGTTAGTCTTTTTCATTTATTTTCGAAATGACCATGCCCCATGGGGTTGTAATAAAGTGTGCTAGTAGGGTGGTCTTGAGTGGCTCGGTTCCCTTAGACATAAAAATCAAATGGGGTATTCCAAGGAGTTTTTTCCCTTGTCAATTATTTCTTTTCCTTTAGCCGAGTTATAATCGATGAGTTTTTCTCCTGCTACCTCCAAAGCTGGAATGCCCAACTTCGACAGTTAGGCCTTGGGGGGTTATTAGAGTCCAACGTTGAAATATGAACCTACTAGACACTATTGGTATGTTCTATGGTCATTTCCTAGGTCACAAGATGTATTAAAACATTGTCTGAAAAATTTTTTCCTGGACGTCCTCGAATTTTTTATTTATTTTTATTTTTGACTATAGAGAAATAATTAAATTTTTCAATTAATTAAACCATTTTTCCTATGGTTTAATTGAAAATTTCTAAAACGTAATAATTAAGTGGTCTGGGGGTGGATTTTGACAAATAAAGACTTGTTTTCTAGGCCAAAACACTCATTTAACCCCTAGACACACCTATCCTAAGTTTTAAGTGATTATTTATCACTTAAGTGAAATTCTCTAAAAACAAAAAAACAAAAACTGAATAAAAAATTAGAAAAAGGAAAAATATGGAGAAACAACACATCCCTAAATCAATGGGAACTTGTCCCAGACATGTTCCAAGTTAACTAAGGATGATGTTGGGGCTAATTGGAGACCAAATCAAGATCAAATCAAGTCGATTCCAATCAAATCCATGATGGGGCGAATTTCTCCTTAGAGGGGCACACTTGTTGTACATGTGTCACAGAAAGAGGCAGGGGTTACCTACCTTATGAAAGGTGTCATCTACCACCTCTAGTTCACTCTAGTTCACCCCCAATCATCTCAAAAAGCTCCAACACTTGGAAAATTCGCCCCCCTTGGGGTTTGCTCTCTTTTTTCCTATTTAAGCGAGGCTTTCTTCCTCATTTAGATGGAAGCAAGGAACCTCTGCTCATGTACTCTGTTGTTACTATTTGAATAAAGTTGAAGGCTTTGGAGGCTTATGAATGTGATTCTGTGGGTGCATACTTTTGGTGGATGAGGTGATATGGTTGCATTTATGTCATGCTTTGTTCTTTCATAATTAATCTGGCTTAGAAGGTTATCTTAGAGCACGTAGAGTAAATATTTGTCATTGTCAAATTATTTACTTACTCTTACTCTTAGCGAAGTAAGAAGGCATGTTTTATTTAGTTATAGTTCATGCTTTTTTGGTTTCTAACCATGAATAGTACCAAATCTAATATGTTTGTTGCAAGTGTGATAGCTTTGTTTGCAGATCACATTTCCGAGTAAAAGGTTGAACTCAACTGCATCTCCTTTTCTTGGACCTAGAGCAAAACACTTGTGGTCTCACATTCAAACTTCCAAGTTTTCCAAGAGATTCAAGTTGGAGTAGTTGTTCTCGCTTCTTTCGATAAAACACTCAAAATCTTTCTCTCTTGGCTACCTTTTCTATTATGCTTAAGAAATAGATTTGTCTTGCATGCTTATTGCTTGGAATATATCTTTCTTTAAGTATTCAGATCTGATATGTCATCAAAGAACTTCATCATTCGATTAGATCTAAGCTTGGAAAAACCGTGCTATTACTCAAAAAAATCGAAAGAAAATTGAAGTCTAAAACTTTTCATTTTCTTTCCCATCGTTTTCTAACATTTCTTGTTCGTTGGCTTTTAGCAGGTCTGCGTGCAAAAGTGGAGTTTTGGATTGACCAAAACCATCAAGGAGGCCTCAGAACAACCCGATGGACACCCACTTTGCCATAGTTCCATTGTGCATTGTTGTAAGCTCTTAGATCCAAGTTTATTGGACTAAGAAGCACTCCATCTTCGTCATAAAAAGTAGTAAAAAATTAAACGAGAGAAGTGGGGTAACAACACCCACATCCCATACCCCCTGGGGTGATTGGTGTCTTTTGTCATTTTTTGTGAAATTGTTTTTTCTAACCCCACCACTTTACACACTCACTTTTTCAAGTGCAGGGTGTATACTTCTTTCACATTTCACTGTTTAATTCATTGTTTTATTTTTGCAAACGTAAAGTAGAAATAAAACCATTCTTCATCGCCACGAATTATGCTCTCACCTCCACCCAAAGGCTTTGCCGATTAGTGGAAGTTGATCAGAAAAGTGACGCATAGGTTTGGCCAACATAAATCTTGCATCTATAATGCTTTATTTCTTTCATGTTCTAACTTTCTTAATAAAATAAACCCAAAGTCTCTTGAACTTCGCTGAAAAGCAAGTCAAGAGCGCTTTCTATCGGAGAGTTATTATTGTTGGTTTTAGCTTAACTATTTTTCTGTTAATTTTTCATAAATCCTTTGAATCTCACCTTAAGGAGGATGAAGAGTGCTCTCTGTTGGAGGGTTGTTACAATCTTCACATCTAATTAAAATCGGAATAAACATTTGTGCTACACTATGTATGCTCTACCTAGTTGGGATACCCAGAAGCAGCTGTAGACTTTTCCAATTCTCACATTTTAATCCAAGTCACCCTAATAAAAGTAACCACCCAACGAAGATAAATGAAAATCCGGCACTTCGGTTAGATTTTGTGTGGGAAAATTCCACTTGGGGATGTTGTAACCACTGTACTTAGATCTTGGGGGCACCGTTAGGCTACAACCCTGGTTGGTGTAGTGTTGAACACGCCCTTAGGACTTTTGCAGCCAACATGTCCCTATACGGAGCCACCAAAGCCTAAATTCCAGACATATCTCCAATGCCGCAAGGTATATCTTGGAGATCCCCTTTCCCTGTAATAATCAACTCACCTTTAAAAACTTACATTAAAACTTACCAAGAAGCACTCGCAAAACAATCTCTTGCACCCTATTTGGCACTGGTCTTCAGTTTAATTTGCTTATAATCTGTCTAAAGCATTGCACTATTTAAATTATCTATTGATCCATATCATGAATGCTTTGTTTTAGCTGTGTAAGTCTCAAGTGATTGTTCATTTCCATTTTTACTCGCAAGTGCTTATTTGGTTCATTTTTTTGTAAGTGTTTATAAAAACTCCTAAACAACACCCATCTGCATCATACACTTTAAAAACATCTTTAAAAAGAAACTTGAGCACTAGAAACTCTTTAGGGACTACCCCCTTTGCTTCGTTAGGAGTTTTCCTAAATGGAGGAGTCGGGATCAGGTGACAGCACCTAACTCTTTGCTTGCCCCCAAGGGCCGCACCTCTCCCTTATGTTGGGAGATAGTCGTTCGAAAGATTCTCGGCTGACGGTGTGCACATTGGCAGGCAACATTTTTGACGTCGTTGCCGAGGACAAATTTTTTGTTCCTGAACCACTTTTTACCTTAGTTTTTACCTTGACTTTTGATAAACTTTTAGTTTGAACACCTCTGATTTCAGACTTAAATCCATCTAGCGACTCCACTATCATTAAACATAGCAAGGTATTCAACAAGAAGAAACTCTGTAGGCCTACTTAATTTCATCCCTAAACCTGAACAAGTTTAAAGGAGGAGACTAAATAGGTTAGCTTCTCATAGAATCCTTGAGAATCTTGGATCTAAGTCTATTTCGGACATCCATAGTCCTTTTGTTGAAAAATAATGATTGTTTGTCTGATATAATGGTTGAATATTTCAGTCCCCTTGACATCTCTTAGACAGCAAGTCAACCTCACAATCTACCAGACAAAGTTGTAGCCAAACTGCCCATTTTCACTGGCACTAATGCCATCAATGCAAGTCTTCATCTTAGAAACTTCTCCATATGTATCAACGCCTTTATCAGTGATCCTGCACATAGACACAAAGATGTGTATATGAAACTCTTTGCTCTTTCCTTGGATGGAGATGCTGGTGATTGGTTCAACAACTTGCCAAATAACTCCTTTGCAACTCTTGCAACTTTTAAAACTACATTCACCAACAAGTTTGGTGAAAAGAAAGAGCCTCGACATCAGTTAGCTGCTTTGACCAACATCAAATGAAACGAGAATGAAACATTGGATGAATTCAACAAGAAATTCACAGATCTAACGAATGCCATCCATACTAACTACAAGCCTACTGTTCAATCCATCTTACTCTACTATATTGAAGCTCTTAGTGGAGAAATGCAATATCAACTCATAGATAAAGACCCTGCCACTCTATTGATAGCCCAAGAAATGGCCGTTAAAATTGACAGGAATATGCAATCTTCTAGTAAGTCAAACATTCCTGGCTACACAAGGGCCCTTATCCCTCATAAGCAACAAGAGATTAGAGCTAAGGATTCCACAAACCACATGCAGGAGACTTATGACAAGAAAATAAAGGAAATAAATGATAGGATGGAGGCTTTAAAAGCCGATTATGCGAAAATGCAAAATAGGGTGATAAACGTGGAAAGGGCTCGAACTAGTCAAAACAATTTTCCTCCTAAGGGAAATTGGGTTCAGAAAAAAGCCCAGCAAGATGGAAGGCCCCCTAATTAGCTAGATCCTATCAACATGGTTGAAGAAGTCATTCCTTATTGCAGAGCCTGTGAGGCCCTTCATGAAGAGTCCACTTGTTACACGACCCGTCAAATCTTAGAGCATGGTCTTCCAGAGTCAAATGATAACGAACAATATTCAAGCGAGCCTGAGTATGTCAACACAGTAGGACAGCTCCATCTTGTCACCACAGAAACCTGGAGCCAAGCGAGAGAGTACAGTCAAGTGCATGATACAAGTGATGAAGAGTCCCTTACATCTGACATGGATGATAACTACGAGACTTTCCTTGACGTTTTGTGTGATGACAATCTTCCATGCTCTCCACCGCATGACGAATATTTGGAAAGTTGGGACCCTTATGATATCTCTGAAACCCATCTTTTTGAAGAGGATTGTTACGATCATAAGGAGGATGAAGATAACCAGGGATTTGGTACCAGTGGTGAACACTCTCATATCTGACATAGATGGGGATAATCTTTTTGAGAATCCCATCTATGATATGTCTAGTGTTGTCCGCCGATTGCACACCAGCAGCAGAAATCTTATGAAAGCTGTCTCTTCACTTGAGAAAGTGGGAGAGGTGTGACCTTGGGGGCAAGCACAGAGCTAGGTACTGTCACCTACTCCTAGCTCCTCTGTTTAGGCTAACTCCTAACGAAGCCAAGGGGGGTAGTCCCTAACAAAGAGTTTTCTATGGCTCAATGTTTAAATTAAGTTTTGGATGCGGATGTGTGTTGTTTAGGAGTTATTGTGGTTTAAAATGATTAATATTAAGGGGATGATGATTAATTAAAGCAATCCACGTTGCTAACAAGAGATCACACATATAAGCAAAGATTCCAGACTTATAACTTAAGCATTCAAATATAATCAATTGAAATGGACCATAAATAGTTGATCAAGATATAAAATTAATCAAATATAGCAAAGGACCAGTGCCTTATGGAGTCAAATAAGCGCGTGAAATAAAGTCTAGGAATTAAGCTAGTGAGTATTAGGT